>CM059434.1:87659121-88146394 GCA_030390025.1 Squalus acanthias | reverse complement strand
GGGTGTGTGTGTGTGGGGGTGTGTGGGGGGTGTGTGGGTGTGTGTGTGGGGGGGTGTGGGTGTGTGTGTGGGGTGTGTGTGGGGGGTGTGTGGGGGGTGTGTGGGGGTGTGGGTGTGTGTGTGGGGGTGTGTGGGGGTGTGGGTGTGTGTGTGGGGGGTGTGTGGTGTGTGTAGGGGGTGTGTGTGTGGGGGTGTGTGTGTGGGGGTGTGGGTGTGTGTGTGGGGGGTGTGTGGGGGTGTGTGGGGGGTGTGGGTGTGTGTGTGGGGGGTGTGTGGGGGGTGTGGGTGTGTGTGTGGGGGGTGTGTGGGTGTGTGTAGGGGGTGTGTGTGTGGGGGTGTGTGTGTGGGGGTGTGGGTGTGTGTAGGGGGTGTGTGTGTGGGGGTGTGTGTGTGGGGGTGTGGGTGTGTGTGTGGGGGGTGTGTGGGGGGGTGTGGGGGCGGTGCGGGTGTGTGTTTGTTTTTTCGCTCTCCCTTCCCTTTGTTCTGTTGCTTTTGAAATGCTGTTGATCTTCTGTAATATCCTCCAGTTCTGTTGACGGGCCTCCACCTGAAATGTTAGCCTGTCTGTTCTCGCCACAGATGCTGACTGACTGACCTGCTGAGTGCTCCCAGCATTTTGTGTTTCAGTCAGAGGCAGAGCTAGTTGGATCACAGTGATCCTTCTGTTCAAAGACAGCTCCCGCTCGCAGAGAAATATCGTCCAAGCTCAGCAATTCATTTGTTTGAGAGATTTCTCAGCCTTTTGTCATGTTACACAATCTGTGCTTTCAGAGCTTTGATAATAAAATGGCCAAACAATCTGTGCTGGAAGACGACACCTCAGGCTGATGCGTAGAAGAAAGTGGGCAGACAACCACAGAGTGATGGAAACCACAGTGAAGAAACGCAATGGGCTGGTTTTTAAAGTGCCCCGCCCCCTGCCCGACAGGCAGGACAGGGTCGGGAATAGGCCTTTGCCGGGTTCTTCGCCCGCTACTGAGCTCCTCTGCCTCCCCGTTAATATCGTGGCCAATGTTTTCTGTCCCTACATCCCAGGAACAACATTGCGACAGTGGCTACACCTCAGAAGTACTCCATTGGTTGTAAAGCACTTTAGGACATCCTGAGGTCATGAAAGGTGCTATTTAAATGCTAGAGAGGCGGAGGACCTGGGTGGAGCGGCTGCGGCGAGGCGGAGCAGATAAAAGAGGCGGCGGCGACCAGGTAGGCTTAGCAATCTGAGCCCCGAGAGCGGGAGAGAGAGAAGTAAAAAATAATCAAAGTGTGACGTCACCGGAAAGCAGGTAAGTGATTGGTTGGTGAGTATTTCTCTTTTTCTCCATTTTCCAAACTTAAATTTTTTGGTTTATAGTTTCTAGGGTCTCTGTGGTGTAGCGGGGACAGTTGGTAAACAAGGGCCCTATATCATTTAATTATAGTATAATTGGTGGGATTGATTTGATATAATTTAAGTTCAATTAATTAAAGGGTAAGTCATGGCAGCACAGCTCGGCGCCGTGCTATGCTCCTCTTGCGCTATGTGGGAAATCGGGGACACTTCCTGTGTCCCTGACGACCATGTGTGCAGGAAGTGTATCCAGCTGCAGCTACTGGCAGACCGCATTGCGACGCTGGAGCTGCGAATGGATGCATACTGGAGCATTCACGATGCTGAGGACCTCGTGGATAGCACGTTTAACCAGTTGGTCACACCGCAGGTAAAGGCTGCACAGGCAGAAAGAGAATGGGTGACCACCAGGCAGAGTAGTAGGCGCAGGCAGGTAGTGCAGGAGTCCCCTGTGGACATCCCCTCCTCAAACAGATATACCGCTTTGGATACTGTTGAGAGGGATGGCTTATCAGGGGAAGGCAGCAGCAGCCAACTTCCTGGCACCAGGGGTGGTTCTGCTGCACAGGACGGGAGGAAAAAGAGGGGTAGAGCGATAGTGATAGGGGATTCTAATGTAAGAGGAATAGATAGGCGTTTCTGCGGCCGCAAACGAGACTCCAGGATGGTGTGTTGCCTCCCTGGTGCAAGGGTCAAGGATGTCTCAGAGCGGCTGCAAAACATTTTGGAAGGGGAGGGTGAACAGCCAGTTGTCGTGGTGCATATAGGTACCAACGATATAGGTAAAAAACGGGATGAGGTCCTAAAAGCTGAATATAGGGAGTTAGGAGATAAATTAAAAAATAGGACCTCAAAGGTAGTAATCTCAGGATTGCTACCAGTGCCACGTGCTAGTCAGAGTAGAAATAGAAGGATATTTCAGATGAATACGTGGTTAGAGGAATGGTGCAAGGGGGAGGGATTCAAATTCCTGGGACATTGGAACCGGTTCTGGGGGAGGTGGGACCAGTACAAATCGGACGGTTTGCACCTGGGCAGGACCGGGACCGATGTCCTTGGGGGAGTGTTTGCTAGTGCTCTGGGGGAGGGTTTAAACTAAAATGGCAGGGGGTTGGGAACCTGAGCAGGGAGACAGAGGAAAGGGAAACAAGAATAGAAGCAAAAGTCAGGAAGGAAAAAAACAAAGGTGTCAGTCAGAGAAATCAAGGGTTTAAATCAAACGTGGCCACAGTAAAAAAAAATTCTAAAAGGTCTAAGAGCGTTAAAAAAACAAGCCTGAAGGCTTTGGGGGAAAAATTCAGTTGGTTGCGCCTCCCGTTAGCGCCTTAAGAGGGCGCTAATGGGGCGTTAAGGCGCTAACGCCCGGGCGCAGCGCTGTTTGCGCCGCTCGAGAACTTAACTTGAGATTGTGCGGCGGCGCTAAAACTTACCGCTGCGACCACCTGCGCGCGCAGATTGTGACGTCATTCCATGGTGCAACGCCCTTGGGGCGCCCCGGAGCGGAAATTGAGTGGCGCCCCCTGCCTTACCGCCTGGCGCTTCCAACGACCGGAAGACTGGAACGTTATCAATCGGTGTGGGGCTGGGGGGGGGCGCTATTTAAAGGGGGCCTCTTCCTGTCTTTTTCTGTGGTCGACATTTATGCACCACTCGTTCTGAGAGACAGAGAGAGATTCGGAGAGAGAGAGAGAGAGACTTCTACATTGACTCAACGCTTTGTGAGGTAGTTTGGCCTAGTTCATCCTAACTTTGCTGCTACTTTAGTTGCTGTACCTCATTACTTTTCTGGCAAAGAGAATATGGGGGCTGCAATGATTGGGGGCGTCGTCCTGCTCCAGCTCAATCGGAGGATAGTGAGACGCAGACAGAGAGTGGCAATGATGGCCAGACGGAGGAGGGCCATCAGGCGCATGTACAGGAGAGCTTACCCTCCCAGGGTATATCGTGAACAGCTCTCCTACATCCATATGTCCGAGGAGCTGTGTTTGCGAAGGCTGCGATTCAGCAAGGAGGTGGTCACTGAGCTCTGCCACCTGCTGCAGCCAGATCTGCAGCCTCAGCTGAGGTCCAGGACGTCTCTGTCGGTGGCAGTGAAGGTCACAGTGGCTTTGAACTTCTACGCCACTGGCTCATTCCAAGCTGCTGTTGGGGACCTCGCCAATATCTCCCAGTTTGCGGTGCATCGCTGCATCCGGCAGGTCACCAATGCCCTCTTCAGAAGGAGACGAGACTTCATCTCCTTCCCTATGACCCCAGACAAGCAGCATGACCGTGCTATGGGCTTTGCGAGGGTAGCGGGCTTCCCCATGGTGCAGGGCGCCATTGACTGCACGCATGTGGCTTTGCGTGCTCCGCGAGAGAATGCAGAGGAGTTCCGGAACAGAAAGGGGTTCCATTCCTTGAATGTGCAGTTGGTCTGTGACCACAGACAGGTGATTCTCGCTGTCAATGCCCACTATCCGGGCAGCTGCCACGATGCTTTCATCCTGCGCCAGAGTACTGTGGCAGAAATTTTCGAGGCACCGCATCAGCCAGTTGGTTGGCTTCTGGGGGACAAGGGGTACGCATTGAGCACCTGGCTGATGACACCGCTCCGTGCGCCAAACACCCCTGCTGAGCTGCGGTACCAGGAAAGCCAACAAGCAACCAGGAACATTATTGAGCGCACAATCGGCGTGCTGAAACAACGATTCCGCTGTCTGGACCATTCCGGAGGAGCCCTGCAGTACTCGCCTGAGCAAGTTTCGAAATTCGTAGTCGTGTGCTGCATGTTGCACAACATGGCAATCCTCAGGACGCAGCCAATGCCACCAGGCCTTGCAGCACCACAAGAGGAGGAGGAGGAAGAGGAGGAACAGGACGAGGACGATGATCAGCAGCAGCACCAAGGCAGGAGGGCGGCCCACAATGGTCAAACTGCAAGGGCCGTCCGTCAACGACTAATAGCAAGCCGCTTCTAGGGCCCCTGCCATTGCTACAAACACGAATCAACCCAGCACGCAACCCCTAAGCCGGCCAAGGCACCAATAATTCCAACCACCAGCCATGTATATTTTGAATACAGAAACTTATTTATTGTACAAACTCTGTGTGTGTCAATTCCTCATGACAAACTCATAGAAATAAACACAAAAAAACAGTCAATAACATAACTGGTTCTCACAACCTGGAGATAATGTCCAAAACACTAAACAAAAGTTGGGCCATGAACCTCGGCCTTTAATAAAAAAATGACCAGCATTTTGGCACACCTCCTACATTTTGCCCTTCGAGGGTGATCTCCTTCCCTTGCGCACTTCCCCCCTTCTAACCCTACTGCTCCTCCGTAATGGGACCTCAGTGGCTGCAGCAAGGCTGGTGGAAGGCTGCTGCTCGTCAGACCCTGACACTGCAGATGCCCCTGAAGGACGGCCTCGACCAGTTCTGGGCCTGGAGGGCCCGGCTGCAGACTGCACCAACTCTGCATGGGCGGCAGCAGTCTGTCCTACAGGCGGTGGCAAGTGCAGTGGAGAAGTGACAGTGTTGGCAGCAGGAATGCTGTAATCGTGAGAGAGGACAGCAACTCCCTGCTCGCCCGACACTGGCACTCCACGGGCAGCACTCAGCATCCGGAGCAATTTGCCGGAGAACAGATTGCTGGCCTGCTGCGGCGCGGTGACAGCCCCGGGGACATGTGCACGAACCATCGAGGATGGCAGCAGTCAGTGCTCGCGTGGCCTCAATCTGAGTCTGCATGAGAGCAGTCTCAGATGGGTTCCTGGCAGCCAGTGACTGAATTGCAGCACTAAGCTTTAGTGTGGCATCCGCCTGTGATACAGCGAAGTGCTCCACACTCCTTGCCAGTGCCTCAATGCATTCGGGCACCCTTCCCACTGCACCCATGAGCTCAGTGTGCATGCCCACCGCCTGGCTGTTCATTTCTGCAATCAGCCGCTCCTCCTCTGCGTCCATTGCAGTAGGAGTGTCTGGCATACTCTCCCTCTGGGGAGAAGGCTCCCGTTCTTCCCTCCCCCCCCCATGGCGTTGCTGCAGCCCGCTGGGTCCTGGAGCTTCACCATCATCAGCCCCTTCCCCCCTGCTCCCCTCCGGGGAAGGCGTGTTCCCAGTGTGGCCATGGGCTTCCTCGGGAGAGGGTGGCACTGATGCTCCGGCTTCCTCTTCCTCCTCAGCTGCAGCATCACTCCCAGTGGCAGCTTCAGGGACCATCTCCTCAGCTGGTGAATCACCATCTGAAAGCAGGGAGGTACAAGAGTGGCTTTAGCGTGAGGACAGGGTGGCAGTAAGGGAGGAATAAGTGCAGCGAGTTAGCAAGTTGGATTGAAAGTGTCAAAGGCTGGTATTGTGAGGGACAAGTGGAAGGACAGAGGACAAAAAGGTGATGACCTTACCATTGCTGTCCACAACGGGGTCGGCGTCCCCAGTGGCGACGGGACCGATCACCCGGCTTGCCACAATCCTGTGGGCGCGCTCCTCCAGATCGCTGAGGGGTTGCAGCTGAAGCCGCCCTCCACCCGTCCGTTGCTGCTGTCTCCGATTATGAGCCAGCTTAGCCTGCAAGAAAAAGGACAGCATCTGAGTAAATATACAGCCATGGTCTTGCCTGATGTGCCTCCCATAGGTGAATAGCCCTTACAATATGCAGCCATGGTCTTGCCTGATGTGCCTCCCATAGGTGAATAGCCCTTACTGTATGCAAAGTGTGGAATGTGTGTGTGTGTTTGATGAAAGGGCCATAGGTGTTGCATGAGTGTTGTGCATTGGGGTTTTAAGACCCTCTGGCCATATAGTGAGGTTGAGATGGAGGGATGGAGAGGTATTGAGAAAAAGCCACTCACCCTGACGACCCGAGTGAGGTCGTTGAACTTTTTTGCGGCACTGAACATGGGTCCTGGGCACCATGCTCCTGGAGGAGACGCTCTGAGCCACCTCCCTCCACACTCTTCTGAACTCGCGTGGCAAAGGCCTCCTGCCACTCTCCGGGAACAGCATGCATCGTCTGCGCTCCACTGCGCCAACCAGAGCATCCAAGGCCCGCTCGGTGAAGCGATGAGCGCGTTCTCTCACCCTCTCCATGCTTGGCAGCAAAATGGATTACAGGTCTCTCCAGGCTGAGATTCAAGGCTGCAATGAGCAGGGTGTGGCTGGGGAGCAAGTGGCCCCCCCCGCTTTAAGAAGTGTCCGGCGCCAGTGTGTCTGTGTTCCCTCGCTAACTGGCAGCAGCTGCGCTGCGCTCGTGCGCTGAGGTAGCGCCTCACTCCTAGGCCTTTGCGCCTTAAGAGAGGTGTGCAGCGCCTAATTTAGCGCTCCACTCACCTCCCGGGGCGGTAAAAGTGAAGTTTCCTGTCAGTGCCGATAATTAGCGCCAGGCGCTAATATTTGCGCTCGGACGATATTTGCGCCCCAAATGGGGCGCGACCTAATTTCTACCCCTTTGTGTCTTAATGTGAGGAGCATTCGTAATAAGGTGGATGAATTAGCTGCGCAAATAGAGGTAAATGAATATGATATGATTGGGATTACGGAAACATGGCTCCAGGGTGACCAAGGCTGGGAACTCAACATACAGGGGTATTCAATATTCAGGAAAGATAGGCAAAAAGGAAAAGGAGGTGGGGTAGCATTGCTGGTTAAAGACGGGATTAACACAATTGTAAGGAAGGATATTAGCTCTGATGATGTGGAATCTGTATGGGTAGAACTGAGAAATACCAAGGGGCTGAAAACGCTAGAGGGAGTGGTGTATAGACCCCCAAACAGTAATACGGAGGTTGGGGATGGCATTAAAAGGGAAATTAGAGAAGCGTGCAATAAGAGCACAGCAGTTATCATGGGCGACTTTAATCTACATATAGATTGGGCTAACCAAATTAGTAACAATACTGTGGAGGAGGAATTCCTGGAGTGTATACGGGATGGTTTCCTGGACCAATATGTCGAGGAACCAACTAGAGATCAGGCCATCTTAGACTGGGTATTATGTAATGAGAAAGGATTAATTAGCAATCTTGTTGTGCGAGGCCCCTTGGGTCGGAGCAATCATAATATGATCGAATTCTTCATTAAGATGGAGAGTGAAGTAGTTGACTCAGAGACTAGGGTCCTGAATTTAAATAAAGGAAACTACGATGGTATGAGGCGCGAGTTGGGTAGGATTGTTGGGGAATGTCACTCAAAGGGTTGACGGTGGAGAGGCAATGGCAAGCATTCAAAGATTGCATGAATGAACTACAGAATTTGTTCATCCCAGTTTGGCATAAAAATAAAACAGAAAAGGTGACTCAACCGTGGCTAACAAAGGAAATTAGGGATAGCATATGATCCAAGGAAAGGACATATAAATTGGCCAGAAAAAGCAGAAAACCTGACGATTGGGAGCAGTATAGGATTCAGCAAAGAAGGACAAAGGGATTAATTAAGAGGGGGAAAATAAAGTATGAGAGTAAGCTTGCGAGGAACATAAAAACTGACTGTAAAAGCTTTTATAGATATGTGAAGAGAAAAAGATTGGTGAAGTCAAGCGTAGGTCCCTTGCAGTCAGAATCAGAGGAATTTATAATGGGGAACAAAGAAATGGCAGACCAATTAAATACATACTTTGGTTCTGTCGTCACAAAGGAGGACACAAATAACCTCCCAGAGATGTCGGGGAACATAGGGTCTAATGAGAAGGAGGAACTGAAAGAAATCAGTATTTGTAGGGAAATAGTGTTAAGGAAATTGACGGGATTGAAGGCCGATAAATCCCCAGGGCCTGATAATCTACATCCTAGGGTACTTAAGGAAGTGGCCCTAGAAATAGTAGATGCATTGCTGGTCATCTTCCAAAATTCTATAGACTCTGGAACAGTTCCCATGGATTGGAGGGTAGCTAATGTTACCCCACTATTCAAAAAAGGTGGTAGAGAGAAAACGGGGAATTATAGACCAGTAAGCCTGACATCGGTTGTGGGGAAAATGCTAGAGTCCATTATAAAAGATGTAATAGCAGAGCACTTGGAAAACAGTGACAGGATCGGACAAAGTCAACATGGATTTACAAAAGGCAAATCGTGCTTGACTAATCTACTGGAATTTTTTGAGGATGTAACTGGTAAAATGGATAAGGGAGAACCAGTGGATGTGGTGTATTTGGACTTTCAGAAGGCTTTCGATAAGGTCCCGCATAAGAGATTAGCGTGTAAAGTTAAGGCACATGGGATTGGGGGCAAGGTATTGACTTGGATAGAGAACTGGTTGGCAGACAGAAAGCAAAGAGTTGGAATAAATGGGTCTTTTTCCGAGTGGCAGGCGGTGACTAGTAGGGTACCGCAGGGATCGGTCCTAGGACCCCAGCTATTCACAATATATGTTAATGATCTGGACGATGGAATTAGATGTAATATCTCCAAGTTTGCAGACGACACAAAGCTGGGTGGGAGTGTGTGCCGTGAGGAGGATGCCGAGAAACTCCAGTATGATTTGGACAGGTTGGGTGATTGGGCAGAAGCATGGCAGATGCAATATAATGTGGATAAACGCGAGGTTATCCACTTTGGTGTCAAAAACAGGAAGGCAGATTATTATCTGAATGGCAATAGATTAGGAGAAGGGGAAGTGCAACGAGATCTGGGTGTCCTTGTGCACCAATCGCTGAAGGTAAGCATGCAGGTGCAGCAGGCGGTTAAGAAGGCAAATGGTATGTTGGCCTTCGTAGTGAAAGGGTTCGAGTACAGGAACAAGGATGTCTTGCTGCAGTTGTACAGGGCCTTGGTGAGACCACATCTTGAGTATTGTGTGCAGTTTTGGTCGCCTTATCTGAGGAAGGATGTTCTTGCCATGGAGGGAGTGCAGCGAAGATTCACCAGGCTGATACCCGGGATGGCAGGAATGGCGTATGAGGAGAGATTGGGTCGATTGGGCTTATACTCACTGGAGTTTAGAAGAATGAGAGGGGATCTCATTGAAACTTATAAAATTCTAACAGGACTAGACAGACTAGATGCAGGAAGGATGTTCCCGATGGCCGGGGAGTCCAGAACCAGGGGTCACAGTCTAAGGATAAGGGGTAAGCCATTTAGGACTGAGATGAGGAGGAATTTCTCCACCCAGAGAGTGGTGAACCTGTGGAATTCTCTACCACAGAAGGCAGTAGAGGCCAATTCATTAAATATATTCAAGAAGGAGTTAGATATATTTCTTAAAACTAAAGGGATCAAGGGATATGGAGAGAAAGCAGGGACAGGGTACTGAATTTGGATGATCAGCCATGATCTCATTGAATGGCGGAGCAGGCTCGAGGGGCTGAATGGCCTACTCTTGCTCCTATCTTCTATGTTTCCATGTTTCTATGTAGTTCTTTCTTTCTGTTTTCTTTAACTATGGTACTAGTGCATTGCTTTCACAACTAGAAGCCGTGAGTTTGAATCTCAGTCTTCACTGCCGTTTGTTTCTGAGCTCTGGGGTATCCGAGCTTTTAACTTCATGAGCCGCATAGATGTGTACCATCGAGCCTGGGGCCCACATGTAAGAAGAAAGAAAGATAGACTTGCATTTCTATAGCGCCTTTCACTACCTCCGGACGTCCTAAAGCGCTTTACAGCCAATGAAGTACTTTTGAAGTGTAGTCACTGTTGTAAAGTAGGAAACGCAGCAGCCAATTTGCACACAGCAAGATGCCACAAACAGCAATGTGATAATGACCAGATCATCTGTTTTTGTTATGTTGGTTGAGGGATAAAAATTGGCCAGGACACCGGGGAGAACTCCCCTGCTCTTCTTTGAATAATGCCATGGGATCTTTTACATCCGCCTGAGAGAGCAGACGGGGCCTCGGTTTAACATCTCATCCGAAAGACGGCACCTCCGACAGTGCAGCATTCCCTCAGTACTGCACTGGAGTGTCAGCCTTGAATTTTGTGCTCAAGTTTAGGTAAAGTTTAAATCCCTGTTCTCATTAATTTGCATATGTCTCAACCTATTCATGCCAACAGATCTTGGTGTTTTGATTTAGGATTTATCCACCAATGAAACAACAGCAGCACAAACAACCCTTTCCAAACCCCCGGCCTACAAAATTTAAACCGCCAATAGGAAATGGAAGTGCAAGTAGGCCTGAGTTGTCTGGGCTTTGAAGGCCAGATTGCCAAGGCTCGGGGACTGGATGTTGCCCCAGGGCTGCAGGTTGGGCTGCTCTGCTGTCGTTTACAAAGATTAGATGAAGGTCATTCAGCTTGTTCATTACTGAAAGTCCTCACTGAAGATCCATTCAAATCACTTTCATTTTTGTGCCACAATCCTTGTTTGAGCCAAGAATCTGACCATTTCTTTTTCTACATGATCAAACAATCAGCATTCATTATGCAAGGAGGTAGTTTACCTCACAAGTTAACAATTCTGTTGCAGTTTTTGCTTTGCATGTTCAGTGCTGCACTGAGAATTCTGGCATTTTGCCAACATAGGTCAATATCAGAGGAAGTGAGGGCGTCTGTTTTCTATTTGCTTTGTACCAGCAGCAGAGATCTCCTTTATGAAGCTTTATGAAGCTAGTTTGTATTCTAAAGCTCAGGTAGCCCGCATATCTCTTGCCTCTTGTACTTCTGTTGTGTACGTATGTTGGCTGTGGAATCTGAGCACTTCTTAATGAAAAATAAATTGGAAAAACAAGACCGTTTAACGGCGGTAAACAAAGGGAAATGGGGCAACAAGGTGTTCTGCCTCAACCCTGCCCCGGAAACTGCCCATCATTACTCTGCTCACGAGAACCAGCCAGACTTAGGCCACCCTGCCTGGGCCCATCCTGTTAAATGCAAGTGGTGGAAGGTGGTCATGGTTTTATGACCCTTCTGTTCCCACCACCCCCCGCACCACCCCCTCCCCATTCTAGGAAACAGCACCACTGCAAAAGTGGTTCTGTGAAGGTCAGTACAGTGTCCCAGAGGCAGTAGACCAAAGCAGAGGCCATAGTTTATGGAGTAATTTCTTACCTGCATGTCTTTCAGAGACTGACAAGTGACTGTGATCTTGGAACCTTTTTAGTTCCTAGGCACACCTGAAATTTAACATGAGTACAAAAAAAATAACAATATTTAGGGGGAAATAATACCCTATTGCTTTGTCACGAAAAGGAGGCTTAAAGAATACGCAGGAGGCCAGGATGGAGTTGAGGAGTGTAAAGCATCACAGAAACCATCTACAGCCAATCCATAGATACACATTCAACAGGATTTACTGATCTTGGCGGTCATACCTTGCCTTCTCACACCAAGAATACTTTGGATGGCAGTTTCCCACATTACAACAGTGACTACGCTCCAAAAGTACTTCATTGGCTGTAAAGCGCTTTGAGATGTCCGGTGGTCATGAAAGGCGCTATATAAATGCAAGGCTTTCTTTCTTTTTCTTTTATTCTCCCCGGAGGCTATTGGGGAGTTATGCCAGCTGCTGGCTGAAGAATTACACCCCACATCAACAAGGAGCACCGCATTATCAGTGGCTGGAAAAGCGACCAGAGCCTTGAATTCTTATGCAACTGGGTTCCCCTAGAGTGCTTCAGGTCACCTCAGTTACATCAGTCAGTTAGCTGTGCACCACTGTATTAAAAAGGTTACAGTTATTCTGTTCAGGTAAGCATCTCAATCCTTCACATTCTCAATGGATACTAAAAAGCAAAGAGAATGAGCATTCAACTTTTATACACCAGCAGGACTTCCCCAGGTACAGAGTGCTATTGAACGGGCTATATTCCCGTACAATAACCCCTTCAACTTTGTGAACTGGAATAAGTTCCATTTGATTAACGTGCAGCTAGTGTGTGATGCTCAACATAATTTTGCACATTAATTTCAACTGCTTAGGAAGCTGTCATGACTCGTTTATAGTTTGTCAATTAACCATCCCTGCATTGATGAGCCAAAACACTCTAACAAGATGGCTGATTGAAGAGCATGCAAACCCCCTGCATCCCTGGCTGATGACAATTCGAAGGCATCCGCTCTCAGCAGAGGACAACAAGTATAATGAGGCCCTTGGAGTACAGGCCTTCCCTTTTGTTCTTTCCTCCCCTCCCCCCTTTCCCTGCCCCTGCACTTGCTTAAAACCTGTTACATCTCTAACTTTTTCCAGTTCTGACGAAGGGACATTGACCTGAAACGTTAACTCTGTTTCTCTCTCCACAGATGCTGCCTGGCCTGCTGAGTATTTCCAGCATTTTCTGTTGTTATTTCAGATTTCCAGCATCCGCAGTATGTTGCTTTTGTTTTGTTGCAGAATACCAATTGTTTCATTCCCTTGGTAGATCTGACAGAGTCCTGCAATACAGTTCAGCAATGTATCGGTATCGGCAATAATTGTGGCCTGCTGTGTGCTGAACTACTGCACAATTCAAAAAGGTTTAGTCCTTCCAGACGAAGATGAGGATGATGCTGAAGAAGGAGAAGGAACAGATCATGAAGCAGTTGCCCAGGAGAGAGTTGAGGTGGTTGAAGAAAGTCCAATGCCTGCAGCTTCAGAGAGAGAGAGAGCAGGAAATTATCACTAACCGTTTTCAGTAAACTAACTTGTGTAAAACATCTAAAACTATGACCCTCTGGATAACCACACTCCATTGCCCAGCAAAGCTTCTAAACATTGTCCCGTTCAGGGAGAAATTATTCCCTCATTATATAATCCTAAGCAACATATAGCCACATACTGCCGCTGAAATCTGCAGTTTGAGTCTGAAACCACGTACGTTGGGGCTTCCACAGTCTGGTCCAGTGTTCAAATCGATCTGCCATTTATTCTGTTAGTATTGCTGTGAAGCGGGAACCTTTTAATAAGCCAATCTCTGTTTAGCAAAACTGATTTATAAAGTGCGTTCAGTGTCTTAGAATATGTGGCTACAAAAGACTGTGTCCACTAACAGATAGCTTTACTGTTTACATGGTAGGAAAATATAAGGCTGTGTGTTATTTTTTAAATGGTGCAAAAGCTGCTGCAGCACATGAAAGGTTAATGCAAACTGTTTCCCGGCCAAGCTTTTCTGCGAAACATTAATTTAAATTTCACATTTATGTCTCTCAAGTGTCTGTGGAATACTTTTCTTTCAGCCTTTGTTATCATTCACCGTATCCTGATTGAGACAAATAGGCAAGAATGACGAATGGCTTCAAGAAAAGCTGTACACAAACAGGAACTAGGTGGCTGGAGCTGATGAACTTAAGTGGTTATGATTCATTTCGGGGATCCCATCAATGAAAGGCTGCAAAATGTTCACAAATCTTGTGCTTGGGAAAATGTAGTAACCTTTAAAATGGGCGTTAACTTCATATTGCTTCTGCCCTTTACGGTATTCGTAAAGGGGGATCTTTATCGTGTTAGAAAGGTTTCCTGAATACGATAAGCTCGTGGAGCAGCCAGGAGTAGCCTATTCCAGACCCCGGTCAAAAGTTTAGCAGGCTGATTGTTAGTGTAGATTGGTGTTGCACTCGATGCTATACTTACTGAAGTGTCAATCATTGTTAAATATTAAAATGCTAATGCCGTGTGCTAGTGACCTGGAATTTTCACAGATTTCCCACCCCAAATTGGGCAGGAAGCGGATGGCAGAAAAGGGAGGAAATCAGATAGCAAGGCCTGCTGCCAGATTCTCACCACAACCTCAATATTCTCCCCCGCCCCAGCTGGGAAGGCTGGCAAATGTAACTGTCAGTGGGGAGATTGGGTCTGGCAAGTCCCCCATTTCCCTGTTTCCCACTCCTGATCCCACTGACCCAATGGATCGCCAGAAGAGAGATAACAGAAAAGAAAGACTTGCATTTATATAATGCCTTTCACGACAGGACATCCCAAAGTGCTTTACAGTCAATTAAGTACTTTTGAAGTGTAGTCACTGTTGTAATGTAGGAAACACGGCAGCCAATTTATGCACAACAAGGTCCCACAAACAGCAATGTGATAATGACCGGATGAGCTGTTTTAGTAATGTTGATTGAGGGATAAATATTAGCCAGGACACTGGTGCAAACTCCCTTGCTCTTATTCGAATATTACAATGGGATCTTTTACATGTACCTCAGAGGGCAGGTGGGGCCTCAGTTTAACGTCTCATCCAAAAGACGGCACCTACGACAGTGCAGCACTTCCTCAGTACTGCACTGGAGTGTCAGCCCGGATTATGTGCTCAAGTCTCTGGAGTGGGACTATGAACCCACAACCTTCTGACGCAGAGGCAAGAGTGCTACCCACTGAGCCATGGCTGACAGCTAAAGGTGGACTACTGTCCAAGGTCTAAACAAAAAGTTGTAAGCTACTATTTGGGGCTCTTCTCCCCCCCACCCGTCCCCCCCGCCCCCCTTTTAATGGCTCCCTCCTCTTCAGGCGGTCCTGCTGGAGCACCACGCCATTTTCCTCCTCGGCAGTGATGGGTCCTTCTTGTTGGTGGGAATCCGGCCAGAAATCTGCCCCGCATAATGAATGGCCCCCGATTCAGGAAGAAGGGTCGGGGTCACAGGGGGTTGGGGAGGTAGGCAGCAGTCCAGCCCCGATCCTCCTGGGATGGGTTGAAGAAAATCTAGGCCATAACTCAATGAATGTACTGCTTTTCAAATCTGCTAAACATCTGGCCAGACAATACAATGACATTCTTTGACAAGAACAATGGTATTTGATGTTATTTCAGCAAAAATCATTTAATTTCCTTGAAAAGATGAAGGAGACAGTTTCCCACCATTTAGTAATCTGATGCCAGATGACTGACTGGAATTATAATAGACGTATTAAGGAACAGTACTGTCAGTCTAGACTGCAGGAGCTTCTGATATCTGCAGTGTCGGGAGCATTTGATCGGAACAACAACAACAACAACTTGTATTTTATATAGCGTCTTTAATGTAGTAAGACGTCCCAAGGCGCTTCACAGGAGAACAGGGCACGAATGTTTTCTTTTTCAAAACCATCACAATTCTGGAAATTTTTTAAAATAATTATTCAATATATAAGCTTTTGACTCCCCTCCCCAGACCCTCGGCCCCCCACCCCTTCACAGCAATACAAAAGTGGCAGTGAAACCACGCCCTAAACGAAAATAATGGCCCACACGGGGTGGTCAGAAAATAAAGGAAAGTCTACAATAGTAGTAAAAGTTTGGAGTCTTTATCCTTCAAGCATGGTATGGTACGAGCAGAAATTTCCTTCCTCCTCCCAAGTAAACAGTTTGAAAAACAGTTTCAACTGCTCTCTAATTGGCTTTATAAATAGCTACAATTACCTGCCCTTAAAGGCAAAGTTCAGGTTGGCAACTAAATATCATGGCCTAGAGTTTCTGCCTTCGCCTGAAGTCGGCCAAACCAGCGTAAGAGAGCAAGGAATTTTAAGCACAAGTTGTGTCAACTGTAACTCGAGTTTCCACCATCTTTAACACTGGTTTAAAAACATCGCGATTAAAAATGGCTAATTTTTTTGTGATTAAACCCATGTTCGGCTGTATTAATAAGACTGCACCAGGTTACCACTCTTAAATACAGCAAGGAAAATTTTTAATGCCAAGAAAAATAAAACAATTACGTTCAATCACGCTGCCCGATTGCGCTGGTTCATGGAAGATTTGCGTTTGTGATTATGCAAATGAATTTGGCGGAAACGTGAACCGTAACTTCACTTTGGAAAACCAGCGCAGTTTCAAGCGCAATTTGTGCCCACATTGCCGATTGTGCTCAACCCGAAAACTCTACCCCAATGACTGTGCTTCAGAGCCGAGACTACACGTGAACAGTACTACAGGAGATTTGCACCTGTTTATACAACATCCAACTATGAACACAACCTGTAATTTCAGATGGTTATATGTATTGCTTAAAATTAAAACTTGCAAAAAATATATACATGCACAATCTTAAAGCTCTCACTGAATGGTGGCACTTTTGCCGAGAGTTTTAAGGTTGCGGGCTCAAGCCCCACCTAGTATTTCAGCTCATAATCTAAGCTGGTGCTCCACTGCAGTATTGAAGGAGTGCTGTACTGTGGAAGGTGCTAAATTTCAGTTCATACATAAAACTGAGGCCCTTATCTAGTTGTTCAGGAAAAGGACATGCATTTATATAGCGCCTTTCGCGAACTCAGGACATCCCAAAGCGCTTTACAGGAGGTTGATAAAGATCAAATTATACCACTTGAAAAAGAGGAGAGTTCTGTTTATCTACCAGCCTCAACCAACACCACAAAAAGACAGAAAATCTGATTACTGCTGTTTGTGGGGAAATTACTATTGTTTTTATCCACATAACAAAAGCCATTGCACTTCAAGATGCAGGAAACTCTTTATTAACCGGCACCGACGGGACCGGCGTGGTGCCGGTTAATCAAAAAGTCCGGATAACGGAGAGTTATATCTCCCAACGTACGAGAGCCCCGTACACATTGACATGCGCCTGCATTCGGAGCTCCGTCTCCCCGGGGACCGCCAGCTGACCATCTGTCGTGTCCGCTGCCTACCCGGGCTGCACATTCCCCTCCCAATCTACACGCTCCGATACAAGGCAAACGCCTCGGGGTTTTTTTTAAAGTTAATTTTAAACGAGAGATGAAGGAAAACCCCGGTTACCTACTCAAGAATTTTGCCGGTTAAGAGAGATTTCCGGATATTTGGGTGCCGGTTAATAAAGAGTTTCCTGTAATACAGTGTGTGAAGCACTTTGCAATGTTCCTGAGAGACGTGTAAGTATTTAAATTCCTTTTCATTTTCAGACCACTTAATAAAAAAATCGCACTGGTCCATTTGCTTATCAGTCTTTGGGAGACAGACTGGTGTGGCGTGGAGTGACTCTCCTTCCGTTTTCCACACTATAGGGTGAGATGAAGTAAGGTGGGAGGAGGCTCATGTGGAGCATAAACACCGGCATTGACCTGTTGGGCCGAATGGCTTGTTTCTGTGCTGTAAAAATACTATATACTTCGAAACACAACAGTGGTATATATTTACAAAAGCAAAATACTGCGGATGCTGGAAATCTGAAATAAAAACAGAAAATGCTGGAAATACTCAGCAGGTCAGACAGCATCTGTGGAGAGAGAAACAGAGTTAACGTTTCAGGTCGATGACCCTTCGTCAGAACTGGGAGAAAGTTGGAGATGGAACAGGTTTTTAAGCAAGTGCAGGGGCAGGGAAAGGGGGAGGGGAGGAAAGAACAAAAGGGAATGTCTGTGATAGGATGGAAGGCAGGAGAGATTAAGAGACAAAAGGGATGATGGTGCAAGGCAAAAGGAGATGGTAATGGGACAAGTTAAGAAACAAAAGATGACTCTAGATGAAGTGTAAATGGAAGCGGCAGAATGATCGACAGCTGCCATGTGAGAGAGAGAAAAAAAATGGAGAAAAAAAGGATGGGGCAGAGGTTATGGTCTGAAATTGTTGAACTCGATGTTGAGTCCAGAAGGCTGTAAAGTGCCTAATCGAAAGATGAGGTGCTGTTCCTCGAGCTTACGCTGAGCTTCATTGGAACAGTGTAAGAGGACCGAGGACGGAGAGGTCAGAGTGGGAGTGGAGCAGTGAATTAAAGTGACAGGTGACCGGAAGCTCGGGGTCCCCCTTACGGACTGAGCGGAGGTGTTCCGCAAAGCGGTCACCCAATCTGCATTTGGTCTCCCCAATGTAGAGGAGACCACATCGTGAGCAGCGAATACAGTATACTAAATTGCAAGAAGTACAAGTAAATCGCTGTTTCACCTGGAAGGAGTGTTTGGGGCCCTGGACAGTGGGAAGGGGGGAGGTACAGGGGCAGGTGTTGCATCTCCTGCGCTTGCATGGGAAGGTGCCGGGCGAAGGGGAAGGGTTGTTGGGGGTGATAGAGGAGTGGACTAGGGTGTCTCGGAGGGAGCGGTCCCTTCGGAATGCTGAAAGGGGAGGTGAGGGGAAGATGCGTTTGGTGGTGGGATCACGCTGGAGGTGGCGGAAATGGCGGAGGATGATCTGTTGAATGTGGAGGCTGGTGGGGTGAAAAGTGAGGACAAGGGGAGCTCTATCGTGGTTGCGGGAGGGAGGGGCAGGGGTGAGGGCAGAAGTGCGGGAGATAGAACGGACACGGTCAAGGGCCGTGTCAACCACAGTAGAGCGGAATCCTCGGTTGATGAAAAAGGAAGACATGTCGGAAGCACTGGTATGGAAGGTGGCATCGTCAGAGCATAGTGGTATATATTTGCTCTTTTCAATGCCAAAAGTACTTTACTGACTCCTTACAGAGTGACTGCCTGTCATTGATTTAGTGCAGGTACTGCTCCTTTTTAAATGTTGTACAAATGGATGCGACAACACTAAACAATGGGGGGGGGGGGGAAACACTCAACCTCTCACAGATTATTTGACAACAATTTTTACATTTTTTTAAATGTAGATTTATTGGCCACAGGTAACTTGAAGACATTTTTGTGCTAAAAGTTTGAATTGGCCAATAATTTGAATTAAAAAATGTAAACAACACACCAAAGTGGGAATTTTGTGCTAAATATAATTTGAATTAAGCAATTAAGAGAAATAAACTGTATTCAAAATAAAAATATGAATTCTGCGTATTGTAAATATCATTTCACTGTTATAATTCAACTGTGTATATAAATGAACTTCTGATGCCACCTGCTGGTGTGAATTTATCAGCAATAAAATTAATCAAGTTTTCCTACTTTATCAGATTAAGGTATGAAAACTGCAGATTACCACCTCAGATACATTTATTAATTTCCATTTAAACAGAAATTTTAACATCCATTTCAAAAAGACATATGTTAATGTTTTAAGGCTAATTGTCATCAAGCAGTATATTCAATATTTGCTTGCCATCCAATCCAAACATCTTATTCAAAATCTTGTGTAGGATGCTCACTTCATTGAAACCTGTTATCTTAACATTTCCAATGGGAATTCCAATGTTAAAATGTCATAATTTGCCCGTTACACTTACCTGTAACTATTGTCTGTCATACCACTAGCTCTAATGAGAATTTTGATGTTAAATGACGACACTGCCACTGGATGGTGCTGTATTATCTTGTTCCCACAAATCACTCCACGCTTTAAAAAAAAATGTTGTCCACCTCTTTTTCCAATAACTGAAATTTCCAATGTTCAAAGAAGGCTTCAAACAAAAAATAAAATAAAGTGACATATTTCATAATAACCATGATTTGAATTGTTCTTTGTGTCTTCCAGGGCCTTCATTAAAGGTTTTACTCAAAATTCTCAGCCAATCTGAAAGGGCTGATTTTTGGCTGGATATTTTTATGTCACAATAGTAAGAGAGAGCTTTCAATCACATGGAATCATACTGGGACCCATGCTATTCCTTTTGGACAGGTTGCAAACCTAGAAATAAAAAGGATAGTTAACTTTCTGGGTAGGTAAACAGACAGACAGAGAGAAAAAAGATCACTAACCACACATAAATTTCATTACAAATCTATTCCTTTTACATAGCAAACGAAACCAAAGCTCACTGCATAGGAACAGCAAAGTCATGAATTCTGTCCATTGGACTCCATGGGCTGGATTTTCATTGACCCGTGGAGGCGGGTTTGGAGCCGTGTGGGGGGTTAAAATTGCGAAAGCTGGTGGGCAGGCACAAGTCCGCCTCCATCCCGCCTCCACGCAATTTTCATTAAATCGTGTCTGCTGGTCCCGACTACGTCCCGCCTCTAAGAGGCAGGATAGGCTGTTAAGGCCCTTAACAAGCACTAAATTGCCTCTAAAATGCCATTTTGAAAGGCCTTTGTGATTTTAACCCTTTTTCTACATGAAGCACGCCTGTTCTGAACCACGAATGTGAAACCTGGCGGGAGCACATTTGGATATGGATAGTTGACGCTGGCTGGCTGGCTGGCTGGCTATGGGGATGCATATGTGGATGGCATGTATATGTGGATGGATGGAGAGGAGACATATCTGGGAGTGGTGGTGTAAAAATATCTGGGAGCAGACTTAGGACTGTTGCTGCTCATTTTGTATCCAGGTCCTCTCACAGCAAAGGCCAGGCAGTCTTTGCAGACCTTCAATGCAGCAGCAACAATGACATCATCAGAGGCGACTTTCAGACTGAAAACACTAATTGGTTCATGGGTTCCCACATGCTGGAACTCAATTGCCCAATTAGGTGAAAATTGCATCAATCTCCCACATCCAATTGCAGTCGGGTGGATAACACAAAAAGTGGATGACACAACCCCAACCTGCCCCAGTATCCAAATCCAGCCCCATGAGTTCTATAAGTGCTCATATCACATTAGGTTCTCTGATTTTGTGAAATATGTTTTTATATTACAAAACTATGATGGTTTGGAAGTCCTTATTGGTACTAACTTATTTTGCACTGATGGACAAGTATGTTGCTGAAATTTGTTGGTGTATATAACCAGGTCCGAAAGAAGCAGAGGGTTGGTGGAAATCAGACAGGAAGATAGGTGGCTAGCTAAGAGAAAATGTTAAAAGTGAAATAATGTTGTAATCATGGCCCGAAAATTAGACCTAATACGCGAGAGTACGCACTGCGTACTCTCGCGTTTTAGGTCTCCAATTGCCGGTTTCCAGCATGCACTGCGCATGCGCGGGAAACCGGCACTTCGTGAACTCAAAAGGGGGCGGTTCCTAAGTGAACCACGTGCGCGTTACAGGCTGCGCGCACGCAGTGCACTTAGTGCTTTGAACGCGCAGGTAAGCATGGAAGATTTTGCACATAAAGAAAGGAGGCGTAAGACCCTCTTTTAACAAGGTAAGTAGTTAATTAAGTATTATTTTAAAAAATTTTCAACAGGTTTATCTTTTTTAGAGACTTTAAAGAAAGGTAAGTTTATTTTTATAACTTTTAAAAAGATTTTAAAGTTTTTCAAAAATTTAATTTTTTGTTTAAAGTGGTTAATTTATTTAACTATACTTATTTTATTAATGTGATGGCTTTTTTTTAAAATGTAATTGAGGTTTAGCTGTTCTTTTGGGGGGGTATAGATTCATAGCTTTGACAGCCCTTGCTGTCAAAACTATGAATGAAAGATGGTGTGCTGCCATTGGCTCTAACTGAATCACGTGATCCCAGAGCTCGCACGAACTAACTCCGTCTCTGGGATACGCACACACTGCACAGCTGCAGCCTTGAAACTAAAGTTCGTGTGAGCTCGGAGGGAAAAGGTAGGCGCGCAGTGAGATATCGCGGGGAAGCCTTACCCCCGCAGGAACGCTCCGTCTTTAATTTCTGGGCCCATGGCAGCAAATGTGCGCACAGCAAGGTCCCACAAACAGCAAAGTGATAATGACCAGATAATCTCTTTTAGCTCAGGGATTAATATTGGCCAGGACACGGGACAGAACTCCCCAGCTTTTTCTTCGAATAGTGCTGTGGGATATTTTACATCCACCCGAGAGAGCAGATGGGGCCTCGGTTTAACGTCTCATCCGAAAGACGGAACCTGCGACAGTGCAGCACTCCCTCAGTACTGCCAGCCTAGATTTTGTGTTCAAGTCCCTGGAGTGGGACTTGAACCCACAACCTTCTGACTCTGAGGTGAGAGTGTGACCCACTGAGACACGGCTGACACCAATGCTAAGCTTAGAGTGTAAATGCCGGAGCGCTAGCCTGTTTCTGGCAGGAAGCCACCTTAAATATGCAAATAGGGTTTCCTATGATGTATCGGCATTGAGTGGCTAAACTAGCAGCCCTTAAAGGGATTCTGAGGCCACTCAAAAACTATTTTAAACCTTTATTTTTGTGGGGCGACAGCAACAGAAATGCACCTCTTGATGACACAGAAATGTTGTGGCCCACTGTCAGCCATGTGCAGCCACCCATGGGATCACCTCTCGTCCTCTAGGCCCAGGCAGCCGGCCAATTTCCCGACCTCCCCAACCGACGAGCTCCATTGACGCTTGCAGCACATTGGATCCATGATAATCAGGCTCGGGCCTCACGGCATCAACAATGGGCAGGCAGCGGGGCTGGGTGGGTGGTGGATGGCAGGCGGGTGTGCTCCGCCTGATCATTTTGCGGCAAAAGTTAAAATCGCACCCCCCCCCGCACGTCCCCACCCCACCAGAGTCATTGCTTTCAGAAGAGGGGATGAAAGGAAGGAAGGGAGGAGAAACAAGCCATTTTGATCACGTTAGCATTGTGAATCGTACCTGTACAAATAAGATTTATATTTATAACCAGTTGTATAAATTTGTAAGAATAAATAGATAGTAGAAGAATCTCTGTGATTTGGCTGATGAGGATAAGCAAACGAAACAAATAAAGACAAATGACCGAGACTTGGGGACAGGGAGATACAATTTTGAAGTTTGCGGATGATACAAAACTTGACAACATAGTAAATAGTGAGCAGGATAGTAACAGACATCAGGAGACATAGACAGACTGGTGAAATGGGCAGACACATGGCAGATGCAATTTAATGTGGATAAATGTTAAGTGATGCACTTTGGGAGAAACAACTTGAAGATGCAGTATAATCTAAATGGTCCTATTTTGGGGGTGGATATTCACAAATCCTTGAAGGTGGCAGGGCAAGTTGATAAGGTGGCTAAGAAAGCGTATGGGATACTTGGCTTTGTAAATAGGGACATTGAATACAAAAACGAGAAAGTCATGCTAAACTTTTACAAATCTCTGGTTAGGCCTCAGCCTGGAGTATTGTGTCCAATTCTGGGCACCACACCTTTGGAGGATTTCAAGACCTTGGAGAGGGTACAGAGGAGGTTTACCAGGATAATACCAGGGATGAGGGACTTAAATTATGTGGAGAGATTGGAGAAGCTGGGATTGTTCTCCTTAGAGCAGAGAAGGTGAAGGGGAGATTTAATAGAGGTATTCAAAATTATGAGGGGTTTTGATAGAGCAAGTCGGGAGAAATGGTTTCCTCTGGTAAGTAGGTCAGTAAACAGAGGGCACAGATTTAAAATAATTGGCAAAAGAACTAGAGGGGAAATGAGGAGAAATTTCTTCACACAGAGGGTTGTTAAGATCTGGAACGCACTACCTGAAAGGGGGGTGGAAGTAAATTCCATAGGGACTTTCAGAAGACAATTGGACATGTACTTGAAGAGGACTAATTTATGAGGAAAATGTTGGGGTGTGGGACTAAATAGGACGGCTCTTTCAAAGAGTTGTCACTGGCACGACAGGCCGAATGGCCTCCTTCTGTGGTGTAAGATTCTTTGATTCTAAGTAAAACCTTTCACCTTAAAAGGTAATAGAAAGGAATATCCCTTTCTCAGTCCCATTTTTAGAAGGCCTTTCCTATTGTAAAAAAATGGGTATACCTCAATAGTTCATGCAGAAAACCCACTGCCCTGCCAAGTGTTTTCAACCCTGCACTGCTGTATTTTGCAATCTAGTGGTGTTGCATTTCTTCATCACCAGTGAGATAGGGGATGGATTCCCTCGGTGCTTCTCCCACTCCACCTGTGTAAACGGGGTTTCCTCCAGACTTCCACCAAAGTTACGTCAGTGGAACGGGAGATGCTCTGAGGAAATTCACCCCCATTATTGCCTCTGGTTTGTACGTTCTCGGAAGGATGACACCACCCCTGATAGCTTGTGGTTAGCGCTGTGATGTAACATTTTCTGCAATTTTTCATTTCAAAAACCCAAGTTTTTTTTGTGTTTTAGTCAGTCAGTGAGTGCTAGCAGTCCTTTTGTAGCCCACCTGAGTGGTCATTTTTCATGTGTGAATCTAGAATCTGAGGGTCGACAGGCTTTATGGGGAGGGGGGATGGGTGCCAGAATCTAACCAAACCTCATCCTCTCCTCATTTGACATCCACCCATGTGTATTATGCAGCAGGGACAAGAGCAAGGTGTTCAAAATCATGCGGGGTTTAGACAGAGTAGATAGAGAGAAACTGTTCCCATTGGTGGAAGGGTCGAGAACCAGAGGACACAGATTTAAAGTGATTGGCAGACGAACCAAAGGCAACATGAGGAAAAACTTTTTATGTAGCGAGTGGTTAGGATCTAGAATGCGCTGCCTGAGAGGGTGGTGGAGGCAGATTCAATCATGGGGGGCGATTTTGTGAATGGGGGCGCGTTGGAGGTGGGACTGCTGCTTATTGGGTTTTAGTCCTGCCTCCATCGATTTGTAGCCAACTATTTTCCCTTGATTGACCTTGTTAAGCCCGCCTAGCGGGCTTAGCAGGCCAATCAAGGGAAAGCCGGTTGCAGAGCACGTCAACGTGTGACGTTTCATCTGTCAAAAATTTTTGAGAGATCAATTGTCATCGTTTGACAGCTCTGTGAAGCTCATTCAAGACCTCATCAACCTTCTTTCTTTTACAGAAATGAGATGGTTGTTGCATCTGAGAATGCAACGGCCATCTCTCATCTGCAACACGGAGGTCTGAGACTCTCCGCATACAAACCAACTGAAGCCTGCAGGAAGAAACAAAGGTAAGTACACTTTTAAAAACACTTTGCACTTACCTCAGATACTCACCTCTACACTCTTGCACCCATCACTTACCTTCACACCACACTTTTGCACCCCCCCAACCCCCGCAGACCCAGTACTCGCCTCGCTGAGCTGGCGTGTTTTGGAGCCTTCGGAAGCCAGCACTTGTGAGGGCAAACAGGGAATAATCCTATTTTCTGCCTGTTAACTACCTGTTAACAGGCAGTTAATAGGCTTTAATCCCTTCCTGCCTCCAATGAGATGGGACCCAGCACGGGATGGCTACCCGCCTCCTAGGAAGATGGCATGGAGGCGGTGACGTAAGAAAACTACTAGGCACTTGGTCTAAACGTTAAACAAAGCTTTAATCAACTGTTTTTCAACATGGAGATCTAGTTGTGACCTTCACTAGTTCCTGTTAAGGAATGTCCTGAGCAAGCTGGGCCCATGCCCGAGTATTTATACTCTCCCTGGACAGCGCCAACAGCAGGCCACCCAGTATTACTTCATAAGTCATTTCCACATGAATGACAAGATTCATGTCATTCTTCCCGCCTGAAAGATTGGAAGTCCGGCGGCTTCCTTCTACCGAATTAGCCGAACTAAGAATAGACGCAGTCGTTTGGATCTCCATTGGAAGCCGGAAGGCACGTTTCCTCGGACAGTGTTTTGGTCCCTAGGTCGCTTGGTTCGTACCGGCGGGCTGGCAGAATCCGTGTCGCCTTGATTGACCTGAGGGGGACTGGGGAGATCGTGGCTCCGGGTGCAGGCCCCCACAGGCGCAGAGCTGGCTTCATCCTGCTCAGTAGCCGGTGTCCTGGCTTCGGGTGGCCATCCCGTGGGGAGCGCTCTGTTCCCCGGGTTGATCCGGCGGAGCAGCTGGCAGATCCCTTGATGTCCCGGGTAGGGCGTCATCCTCGGAGGAGCGCGGAGTATCGGTGTTGTTAATACGGATCTCTCTACCGATTGGGTCCGTGGGACCGGTTGGGCAGGGAGCCAGATCCCGAAGTGAAACTGTGGACTCCCGGCCATCAGGGTACCGCACGTACGCATATGTAGGATTGACATCCGTTAGTTCCACCTCGTCGACGAGGGGATCATTCTTGGAGGATCGGACAAATCTTCGGAGCAGCACGGAGCCAGGAGCTGCCAACCATGATGGTAGGGACGTCCCATGAGTGGAGCGATGCTGGAACCCGAAGAATCGTTCGTGAGGAGTAACATTGGTGGATGTAGAAAGAAGAGACCTGATGGAATGCAATGCGTCAGGGAACATAGTTTCCCACTGCTGGTCTGATAGATTGCGTGATCTCAGTGCAAGACGAGCAGCGTTCCAAATGATAGCGTTGTATCTCTCAACCTGTCTGTTTCCAATAGGATGATACGGTGTCGTTTTACTTGTGGCGATTCCCCATTGGGAAAGATAACTTTTGAGTTCACTTGACATGAAGGAGGGACCCCGATCAGAGTGGATGAAATTGGCCATACCGCAAAGGGAAAAGACCTGATCGAGGCATTTGATCACTGTGGAAGTAAGCATATTGGGACAGGGGAAAGCAAAGGGAAAGCGTGAATATTCGTCCACCATAGTAAGCAAGTAGGTGTTTCGCATTGAGGAAGTCAATGGCCCTTTAAAGTCAATGCTGAGTTGCTGCATAGGCTGTGTAGCGTGTATCAGCGAGCCATCCGACGGACGGAAGAATTGCGGTTTTAATTCCGCGCAAATTCTACAAGTGGAGCATGTTCTTTTCACGTCTTCCGTAGAAAATGGGAGATTTTTAGATCGCACAAAGTGCAACATACGGGTAACGCCAGGATGGCATAAGTCAGTATGAAGATCCGCAAGAGTCGAAGTTGACATGGAAGAGCAGAATGCACGCGTGAGGGTATCCGGGGCCACATTCTCCTTGCCGGGTCGATACTGTATGGTGTAGCCAAAGGCGGCCAATTCCATCCTCCAGAGCTGTATTGTGTTATTCTTGATTTTAGTGCGTTTCCAGTTATCCAGCATAAAGGCCACCGAGCACTGATTGGTTATGAGTGTGAAATGGCGACGAGCGAGAAAATGACTCCATTTACATACTGCTTCGATGATAGCCGTAGCCTCCTTCTCGACAGGAGGATAATGGAGCTCGCTACCCTGCAAAGTTCTAGACAGAAATGCAACAGGTCGACCACCTTGATTCAAGGTAGCCGAGATCGCCACCTCCGATGCATCGCACTCGACCACGAAAGGGAGATTTTCATCGATGGAATGAAGCGTGGCTTTTTCCAGTTGTTGCTTGAGGAGGTCGAAAGCTGAAATAGCCCTCGCCTCCAACGGAAATGACTTTGCATGAAGCAGGGACTGGATCTTGTCGGAAAAATGAGGTATCCACTTCGTATAATAGGCGAACATGCCGAGGGCCCGATGAAGAGAGCTGCGATTCGTAGGAGGAGGGAGCTCCTGAAGCGGACGAAGTCGCTCCGGATCCGGTTTGATGATACCATTGCCCACCCAGTAGCCAAGGATGTTGACTGATGGCACTGATTTCACAGATTTTGGACTCATTTAAGGTTAAGTTGCGACGATGGAGAACGTCAAGAAATTTCTGGAGGTTGGCATCATGCTCCTTCTGGTCATGACCAGCAATGGTGATATTATCCAGATATGGAAAAGTGTCCGTTAAGTTCTCCTGTTTGACTAGGCTATCCATTGCCTGTTGAAAGACGGCCACCCTATTGGTGACCCCGAATGGAAGGCGACGAAACTGGTAAAGCCGACCATTGGTCTCAAAAGCCGGATACTTTTTGTCAGAGTCCTTTAACGGTACTTGATGGTATGTGCTCTTTAAGTCAAAAGTTGAAAATACCTTGTAGTTAGCAAGGTTATTGACCATGTCATTGATGCGTGGTAGTGGGTAGGCATCCAGGTCGATATACTGGTTAATGGCAGACGTCGACGTCGACGACGAAGTCCAACACCGCCTTCAGTGTGCGAGTGCAGCCTTCGGTCGCCTGAGGAAGAGAGTGTTTGAAGACCAGGACCTCAAACCCAGCACCAAGCTCATGGTCTACAGAGCAGCAGTGATACCCGCCCTCCTGTATGCCTCAGAGACATGGACCATGTACAGCAGGCACCTCAAAGCACTGGAGAGGTACCACCAACGCTGCCTCCGCAAGATCCTGCAAATCCATTGGCAGGATAGGCGCACCAACATCAGTGTTCTTGCTCAGGCCAACATCCCCAGCATCGAAGCTTTGACCACGCTCAATCAGCTCCGATGGACGGGTCACATCGTCCGCATGCCCGATACGAGACTCCCAAAACAAGCGCTCTACTCGGAGCTCCGACATGGCAAGAGAGCCCCAGGTGGGCAGAGGAAATGCTTCAAGGACACCCTCAAAGCCTCCTTGAAAAAGTGTAACATCACCACCGACACCTGGGAATCCCTGGCCCAAGACCGCACAAAGTGGAGGAGAAGCATCCGGAAGGCGCCGAACACCTCGAGTCTCTTCGCCGGGAGCAAGCGGAAGCCAAGCGCAGGCAGCGCAAGGAGCGCACGTCAACCCAAGCACCCCACCCACCTGCCCCTTCAACCACCATCTGCCCCACCTGTGACAGAGACTGTAGGTCCCGCATTGGACTCATCAGTCACCAGCGAACTCATTTTTAATGTGGAAGCAAGTCATCCTCGGTTCCGAGGGACTGCCTAAGAAGAAGAGGAGTTTGTGAGTAATCGATGCAAAGACGTTTCTTGTGTTGCTTCAGAGGATTTTTAACAACGACGACTTGAGCCCGCCAGGAAGATGAACATGGCTCAATGATACCATCAGCTAGAAGGCGAGAGATCTCTGCCTCGATAAAGGATAGGTCATCTTGGCTGAAACGTCGTGATTTAGTGGCTATGGGCTTACATCGGGGGGAAAGATTGGCAAACAAGGAGGGCTCGTCGAGCGAAGCCGCCGAAAGTGCACAAAACGGTACTTTGGAAATAGTAAGCTCCGGCTTTGATCCTCCAAACTCAAAGTGAGTCTTTTGTGTTGTTTCTGGAAATCCTGTCCCAGGAGCACATCACTGCATAGGTTTTTGAGCACCCCGAGCCGGGTAGAGAAATAAGTGCGACCATTGAGAATAAGGTCGACAAGACAAAAGCCGGAAGAGTTAGTGGTCAGTGTCGTCAGAGCCATTGCAATTTCCCTGTCCGAGGGGTAAATACGCAGTTTTAACTTACTGACAGCCTGCTCACTGATGAAGCTGTCAGAGCTGCATGAGTCGATTAATGCACTCAAAATGTGTCCATTTACCGAAACCTTCGTGGCTGCATTGGACAGGCTTTGGGGAAAAACAGCTGTGATGGGAGGAGTGGCAGTTTTATCCTTGTAACATTAGTAGTGGCTCTTGGGGGAGGAGCAGTTTTATAGGGAGCAGCTGTAACCCTAGAAGAGGCTCTTGACTGACATACTTTCGAGAAGTGGCCTTTCTTACTGCAATGATTGCAGATTGCATTACGAGCAGGACAAAATTTCCTATAATGAAATGCACCTCCACAGAAGAAACACTTCCTTTTAGATTGCCAAGATGCTGCTAGGGTAGGGTCGTCATCAGCTAGGATAGAGTCGTCATCAGTGAGGGCTTCCACCTGAGGCTTATCGGAGGTGTCACTAAAAGTGGTAAAAGATAGGCATCTGCATTTTTTTTTTGCCAAGTCCAGGGAATATGCCTGGTCATAGGCAGCTTGTAACTCGAGGGTTTTATTCTCCAGCAGACGCTGGCATATGAAGAGAAACGCAATTCCATTAATAAAAGAATCACGAATTAACTCCCCCTGATACTGCTCAGCTGAGACAGCCTTGAGATTACAATCTTTGCTGAGCCTGCGAAGCTTTTGAAGGAATTCGTCAAGTGATACCCCGGGTTGTTGTCGAGTTGTGGCCAGTAGATGCCGAGCAAAAATTTAATTTGGGGCCTTAACATATAGTTGCTGTAGTATTCGGATAGCGGAGTCATAGTCTACACAGTCTTCGATATAGTCAAACACATAAGGGGATATATAATTGGCAAGTATCTCTAACTTATCAGGAACATTCTCACTACATGCCCTGAGGAAGTTGCTGAAGGTACGATACCAGTGTTTCCATACCTTAGCAGTTGTAGGTGAATTCGGGTCCAGGTCAAGACAGGCGGGTTGGAGTCGTTTCTCCATGATGGATTGATTACCACATCTGGTTCCCTTCTACCATTTGAGTCGTAGCCATCTGTTCCCAAAACCACTCAGAGCGTGGAGCAGGTTCAGTTGATTAAATTGACGTAAGAAAAGTACTAGGCACTTGTTCTAAGCGTTAAACAAAGCTTTAATCAACTGTTTTTCAACATGGAGATCTAGTTGTGTCCTTCACTAGTTCCTGTTAAGGAATGTCCTGAGCAAGCTGGGCCCATGCCCGAGTATTTATACTCTCCCTGGACAGCGCCACCAGCAGGCTGCCCAGTATTATTTCATAAGTCATTTCCACATGAATGACAAGATTCATGTCAGGCGGGTTGGGGGCGGGTTGGGCACCCGCCCCCAAATTCTGCCATTTTCCCGGCAGTCCCGCCTCCATACCCACCTCCCCAGGGCTAGGCAAAATTGCCCCAACGCTTTCAAAAAGGGAATTAGGTAAGTACCTGAAGGGAAAAAATTTGCAGGGCTATGGGGAAAGGGCAGGGGAGTGGGATTAACTGAAGTGCTCTTGCAGAGAGCTGGCATTGGCTCGACGGGCCGAATGACCTCCTTCTGTGCTGTAACCATTCTACGATTCTAACTGTTAAAGATCACTGACGACAAAGCAAACATTTTATAAAATATTATCACATGGTCAAAGATTCACTGTGTGTCAAATGCACATTTTTTAGAGCCCAAAGTACTGTTCTCTACTCAACTGTTTGCACCTGATGTTGTACATTCCAACTTCCAGGGTGGATCCACGAGATTACTCAAGAACTGACCTCTTACAGAAATTTGTGCCTCAATCTTTCTAAACCCACTTAAAAACAAATGAACTGCAATTGATGGAAATCTGAAATAAATTTTTAAAACAGAAAATACTGGAAATACACAGAATGGCTTTCAGCATCTGTAAGGAGAAAGGACGGGTTAACATTTTGGGTGCAGTCCTTCGTCAGGACATGAAGAGTACGTGCCCAAAGTGTTAATCTGTCTTTGCTCTTTACCAAAACCGACCGATCTGTATACTTCCAACATTGTCTGTAGTGATTTCTAAACCCAATTCATCGGCTCTGTAAGATTTAGTCAAAAAGAGAATTAAACATCTCGGAGTAGTACCCATCATTTTCTTTTTGCTGAATATTCAATTTTTCTTGCTGAACATTTAAATGGCACTTGTCTTGTTATTGCACCCAGAAAAATGTATCTAGCGATAAATTAATTGCTTGCTAAATTATAGAGTTGGCTCGCTAGCTACTTACACTAATAAGTTGTTCCCTGTATGGTGCCATGGGAAGGATAATGATTACTATATAATTACTTCTTAAGTGCGGCAGACTCATTCAATTAGTCAGAACTCTGCTAATTTCAGATACAGTGATTTGTAAATGGAAAGCTACTGACCAATTTATGTTTTACAATTACAAATCATTTATTTATTAGAAGGCAACATTTGTCAAGCTGGCTCAGTGGGTAGGGTTCAAGTCCCACTCCAGGACTTGAGCACATAATCTAGGCTGGCACTCCAGTGTGGTACTGACGGGAGTTGCTGCACTGTCGAAGGTGCCTTCTTTCAGATGAGACATTAAACCAAGGCCTTGCCTTGTTAGAAAAAAGCACGAGGTTATTACACAAAATTAGGGCTCATGGGATTAAGGATTGGTTAACAGACAGAAAACAGAAAGTAGGAATAAGCGGGTCATTTTTGGGTTGGCAGACTCTAACTAGTGGGGTACCACAAGGATCAGTGCTTGGGCCTCAGCTATTTACAATCTATATTAATGACTTAGATGAGGGGACTGAGAGTAATGTATCCAAGTTTACTGATGATAAAAAGCTAGGTGGGAAAGTATGTTCTGAGGAGGATGCAAAGAGGCCAGCAAGGGGATTAAGTGAGTGGGCAAGAACATGGCAGATGGAATATATTGTGGAGAAATGTGAAGTTATCAATTTTGGTAGGAAAAATAGAAAATAATATTTTTGAAATGGTGAGAGTTTGGGAAATGTTGGTATTCAAAGGGACCTGGGTGTCCTTGTACACAAATCACAGAAAGTTAACATGCAGGTACAGCAAGCAATTAGGAAAACAAATGGTATGTTGGCCTTTATTACAAAAGGATTGGAGTAGAAGAGTAAAGAAGTCTTACTGCAATTATATAGGGCCCTGGTGAGACCACACCTGGAGTACTGTGTACAGTTTTGGTTTCTAAGGAAGGATATACTTGCCTTAGAGGGAGTGCTAGAATGATTCCTGGGATGGGGGGGGGGGGGGGGGTTCTCCTATGAGGAGAGGTTGAGTAGAATGGGCATATATTCCCTAGAGTTTAGAAGAATGAGAGGTGATCTCATTGAAACTTATAAAATTCTTAAGGGACTTGACATAGAAACATAGAAACATAGAAGATAGGAGCAGGAGTAGGCCATTCGGCCCCTCGAGCCTGCTCCGCCATTCAATGAGATCATGGCTGATCATCCAAACTCAGTACCCTGTCCCTGCCTTCTCCCCATATCCCTTGATCCCTTTAGCCTTAAGAAATATATCTAACTCCTTCTTGAATATATTTACTGACTTGGCCTCAACTGCCTTCTGTGGTAGAGAATTCCACAGGTTCACCACTCTCTGGGTGAAGAAATTCCTCCTCATCTCTGTCCTAAATGGCTTACCCCTTATCTTTAGACTGTGACCTCTTGTTCTGGACTCACCCGCCATCGGGAACATCCTTCCTGCATCCAGTCTGTCTAGCCCTGTTAGAATTTTATAAGTTTCAATGAGATCTCCTCTCATTCTTCTAAACCCCAGCGACTATAAGCCCAATCGACCCAATCTCTCCTCGTACGTCATTCCTGCCATCCCAGGTATCAGTCTGGTGAATCTTCGCTGCACACCCTCCATGGCAAGAACATCCTTCCTCAGATAAGGCGACCAAAACTGCACACAATACTCAAGGTGTGATCTCACCAAGGCCCTGTACAGCTGCAGCAAGACATCCTTGTTCCTGTACTCAAACCCTCTCGCTACGAAGGCCAACATACCATTTGCCTTCTTAACCGCCTGCTGTACCTGCATGCTTACCTTCAGCGACTGGTACACAAGGACACCCAGGTCTCGCTGCACTTCCCCTTCTCCCAATCTATTGCCGTTCAGATAATAATCTGCCTTCCTGTTTTTGCCACCAAAGTGGATAACCTCGCATTTATCCACATTATACTGCATCTGCCATGTTTCTGCCCAATCACCCAACCTGTCCAAATCATACTGGAGTTTCTCGGCATCCTCCTCGCAGCACACACGCCCACCCAGCTTTGTGTCATCTGCAAACTTGGAGATATTACATCTAGTTCCCTCGTCTAGATCATTAATATATATTGTGAATAGCTGGGGTCCTAGGACCGATCCCTGCGGAACCCCACTAGTCACTGCCTGCTACTTGGAAAAAGACCCGTTTATTCCAACTCTTTGCTTCCTGTCTGTCAACCAGTTCTCTATCCAAGTCAGTACCTTGCCCCCAATCCCATGTGCCTTAACTTTACACGCTAACCTCTTATGCGGGACCTTATCGAAAGCCTTCTGAAAGTCCAAATACACCACATCCACTGGTTCTCCCTTATCTATTCTATCAGTTACATCCTCAAAAAATTCCAGTAGATTAGTCAAGCACGATTTACCTTTTGTAAATCCATGTTGACTTTGTCCAATCCTGTCACTGTTTTCCAAGTGCTCTGCTATTACATCTTTTATAATGGACTCTAGCATTTTCCCCACAACCGATGTCAGGCTTACCGGTCTATAATTCCCCGTTTTTTCTTTACCACCTTTTTTGAACAGTGGGGTAACATTAGCTACCCTCCAATCCATGGGAACTGTTCCAGAGTCTATAGAATTTTGGAAGATGACCAGCAATGCATCTACTATTTCTAGGGCCACTTCTTAAGTACCCTAGGATGTAGATTATCAGGCCCTGGGGATTTATCGGCCTTTAATGACAGGGTAGATGCAGGGAGGATGTTTCCCCTGGCTGGAGAGTCTAGAAACAGGGGTCACAGTCTCAGAATAAGGGGTCGGCCATTTAGGACTGAGGAGAAATTTCTTCACTCAAAGGGTTGTGGATCTTTGGAATTCTCTACCCCAGAGGACTGTGGATCAATGTTTGCTCTTATTTATTTTTGGTGCACGGGCCCTTTAACAGGCTGCCTGACCCATTCAAATGTTCGCACGTGCATGTTTTTTCTCATAAAAGCCAGTGCACGGGCTGCGCGGGACCTCTAGAGTGTTGCCTGGCTGCGTGGAGCTCAACGGGAACATTGCTGTGGATGCTCAGTCATTAACAGTCATTGAGTATATTCAAGACAGAGATCGATAGATTTTTGGATACTAAGGGAACCAAGGGATATGGGGGTAGTGCGGGAAGGTGGAGTTGAGGTGGATGATCAGCCATGATCTTATTGAATGGCGGAGCAGGCTCAAAGGGCTGAATAGCCTATTCCTGCTCCTATTTCTTATGTTCTTATACAGAATTTGTTGAACGAGTACAGATCCATAACTGATACAACTCAAATTAGTTCTATTTTGTTAGACCTACTGTTCTTCTTGACTCACGATGCACTATAATGAAGTTAGCAAAGTAATAGTGACCAGCCTCTTCCCCTAGTTATCATAATTTAATCTATACTATGTAGTATATATACCAGAGAATTCCCCAGTAATCCCTAATAACAATAGATTATTATTCTAGCAATTTGTAATAAGGACATCATAGTTATGAATCATTTTATGGGAGCTACATTATACAGTTGAAATCAGCCTTTCGATGATGACAGCATATTGACCCAGAACTGAATAAATCCACCATGTAAAAAGAAAGCAGTATGCATTGAAAAAATTAACAAAATAGAGAGGTTTTTCAAACTAGCATCATTAATGGGCTCAGGCAGCATTTCTGAATTACTTTGACTTCACTCTTGTACCAGTGACATTATCTGAACTCATTTACCTTCAAATTGCTTTTGCCTGTCTTTTGTGTGCAAATCACACAAGAAAATAATAGGAGGCAAGAGTTTTAAAATTGGAAATATAGGGAATGTATACTGATACATGTCAAGTTAAGTACTTTCTGAATAATAAAGGCACACTAATGCCTATATTTTTGAGCTATTTCCCCCATGGACTAGATTTTGAGACACATCAAATACAGACAGGGAAAAGGTTCCGTTTCAACATAGACAAGATGAGGTAAAGATGTCTTTTTGTTACAAATACATCCTGGATTCACTAGTAGGCAATCTGGTTTCACTGTGTGAAACACTTTGAGAAGCTAACTTATATAAAGGCAAATATAATTACACCAGAACACCCTTAATAGGCCACCAAATCTTTAGGATGTTGTGCTGCGCCTCAGGCAGCGCACACAAGGTGAATGAGACAGTCAAGAGAAAAGAAATGCCCGCAACTCTCTCATGACAATTTAACCTGTATAATGGGACTGACTTCAATTTCTTCAACCTAGAAAACACCAATGGTCTGAAACAAAGACCACAATATGAAGTTGCTTTTTTTATTGTTAACCGGGGCTCGGCGGAGCAGCTAAAGCACAGCAGTTTCCTCCACTGATGCTTGAATCGTGTAAACCATCTGTAAACCTGATCCTGTCATGTAACATATGTGAAGACTGACTGTGACTGTTGGGCCAGTGTACATGTGAATTCTGGCACCATTAGGTTAGCCAGCCAGCTAGCATCTACATGCTGACGTCACTACTGGGGACTCGCGCTGCTTTTAGAAAAGTGCATTTACTGGGGCCAGATAATTCCAGTAACTTCAGGTTGAGGTGGCGTAGGAACACTATTGTAGCCAAATACCAGAACAGGAAAAATAGCCACTTAGCCCATTGGGCCTACTCATTTAGATCCTTGCAGGACACATAGAAACCATTTTCAACTTTCTGTCGGCTCAGCCCTCGACCTCCTACTTCAAACATTTTCATTTTGTCAACACGCGCGGTGGTGGATGGTCTATTTCATCTCAACTTGCCAAGAAGTTACTCCTCAATGGCATTTTTACTTTACTGCTGAGTTTTTGTGTGGTTTGAAAAGCGCAATACTACAACAAACTATGTGTGCTGCTCGCCCCCATTTATAATGTTCACACAATGACCCTCTCCTGCGGCCCAAAAATGTGACAACCAATTAGCACACAGAAAGAGCCCACAAACAGCAAATAAGAGGAACGCCAGTTGATCTGTTATAGTGGTGTTAGTTGACGAGGAGTGTTGGCCAGGACACCGAGAGATCTCTATTCTCTTTGAAGAGTGACATGGGATCTTTTATGTCCACTCGAACCATCTAAGTAGGCAGACAGAACCTCAGTTTAACATCTCATCTGAAAGACAACACCTCCAGCAATGCAACGTTCATCCGATAGTGCATTGAAGTGTCATCTTAGATTATATGCTTGGCTCCTGGAGCGAGGCTTGAACCCATGACTTTCTGATTCAGAGGAGTGAATGCTGCCAAATGAGCTGTGCTGAAAGAAGAGAGGGGATGAGAGAAAAAAGACAGGAAATAAGACACACATAGTCAAAGGGCATTTTGACACAAAGACTAGAGACTCGAATGCAAAAACAATGGAGAAACTGGGAGAAAATGAAGGAGTTTTTACAGAAGCAGGATGGGAACAAGCATAATCCAGGCAGTTGTGGAGTCTGTCGGTGTCAGAATTCCAATAGATTGCAGTGGAAATCCCATTGCTTGAGACAGAGAGAGAGAAGTCCAGGAATGAAAGGGAATATTCAAGATGGGCCGCGTAAAGGGATAGGTAGAAATTGGAAGCATAGTCAATGAAATCCTCCAGATTAGAGCCAAAGCAAGAATTGGCACCATTACAGTTGTCAGGGAGGCATTCCCCATATTCTAAAACAGAAAGTCAGGCATACCTGGGACCCATACAGGGTCCCATAGCAACACCTTCTATCTGGAAGTGAGTGGAGATAAAAGAGAAGTTGTTCAGGTTAAGAAAAACCTCACCCTCAAGATTGTCCTGGTGAGGGATTGAGGTGTAGAAGGCCTGTTGGTTTCATGTTGAACCAAACATTATTAGAGTGGCAGACTCAGAAGAGTCACAGATGTAGGTAGGTAGAGTGGACAAGCCGTCGGGGAAAGATTGGATCAAGATAAGAGAAAGAATAGTTCAGTGGACAGGGAGCAATCTGTAACAATGAATCTACTGGGACAGCCAATGTTTTTGTATCTTGAGGAAGAACTAGAAATAGGCCTGTGTGGGTTTGGGGCGCTATGAGATTGGAGTTTAGTAGTGGATCATGGTCCAGAGGGAGATAGAAGGAGAAGCCATATAGATATGAAAGTTGTTATTGCGGGTGAAATTGGTCTACGCCATTGGAAAAGAAAATTAGACGTGTGTAAAATGGGCTGCCGATTCGCTATCAGTCCATTTCAGGCTTAAGTAGGATACTTTTTTTTTACTGCCCTCTCATGCGTTCATGGTTTAGAACATTCACAATTCCAATCTACGTAGCTCCACAGGTGACCAAGGAGCTTAAACCTCAATACATAATCACATAATAACTAACAGTTTGCCTTATGAAAGTTCTACAGCTATATCATAGTGCACCATTGTAAAATAACCAATTTCAACACATTTAGCTGAATAAACATGCAAGCTATACAGTTAGCACAATAAACACAGCGACTAATATTTTACGAACTAATAATAAGCCAAAACAAACATGTCCAAAATAAGCCATTAAGTCTACTGAGATCTATCAGTATGCAGCTCTAGATATGGACCCTAGTCCTCCAAGGTTTAATTATTTCTGGAGTTTTGATTAATCTAATAGCTATTGCACCCACAAATATGAGGAACAGATTTCACTTTTTAAATTTAGGATAATACGCTCTCATGCGGTCATTACTTGTTTTCAAATTTGAATTGCCATTTTTCAAAGAGTGCAAACAAAGCAAAAAAATTAAAAAAAACTTACCCTCCATGAATAGAACTAAACACCCCCCAAAGTATTCAAAAAGAAATGTAAAACTAAAAATAGCCACTAATAAATTCTGCAAGAATGTTTTGTTTGTGCAACTGATTATCTCATTAATTTTCTGACGGGGACGATTCCTTAAAATGAACATAGATGGTGATATGTCAGCCAAATTAGCCTGACTGTTCCATTAAGAATGTATGAGAGGCAACATTATTCAGTTCTCTGTATCGTTCAGGTGGTATATTTGAAGTCATGAAGACCTAAATCCTTCCCTATCAGAATAAAAGTTACAACTTTGACAAATTCCTATAATTGCACATAATAGTAGATCTAACTGAAGGATTTCAGGACATACAGTACAGGTGCAGAAATATGCAGCTGAGTATATATATTCTACTTTCCGTACTACAGATTATAAGCAAAGATTAAAGTTTGTGGAACTATCTAACTATTGTAGGGAAATACAATGATATCAGGAACGGTAGCATAGTGAGTATGTTACTAGACTAGTAATCCAGAGGCCTAACTAATATAATGAGATGGAGACGTGAGTTCAAATCCCACCACTGCAGCTGGGGAATTTAAATTCAGTTAATTAAATAAATCTGGAATTTAAAAAAAGCTAATATCAGTAATGATGACCATGAAACTATCAGATTGTCGTAAAAACCCATCTGGTTCACTAATGTCCTTGAGGGAAGGAAATCTGCTGTCCGTACCTGGTCTGGCCTATATGTGACTCCAGACCCAAAGCAATGTGGTTGACTCTTAACTCTGAAATGGCCTAGCAAGCCACTCAGTTGTAAAAAACCACTAAGAAAAAAAGAATAAAACTGGACGGACCACCTGGCACTGGCTACAGACACGACAATGGCACACCCAGCCCAGTCGACCCTGCAAAGTCCTCCTCACCAACATCTGGGGACTTGTCATACTCACAGAATCACACCTTTCAGCCAATGTCCCAAACTCCTCCATCACCAGCAGGACAGATCCACCAGGGCACAGTGATATACAGTCAGGAAGGAGTGGCCCTGGGAGTCCTCAATATTTTCTCCGGACCCCATGGCTTCAGGTCAAGCATGGGCAAGGAAACCTCCTGCTGATTACCACCTACCGCCCTCCCTCAGCTGATGAATCAATACTCCATGTTGCACAGAATGTACTCTGGGTGGGGGACTTCAATGTCCATCACCAAGAGTGGCTCAATAGCACCACTACTGACTGAGCTGGCCGAGTCCTGAAGGACATAGCTGCCAGTCTGGGCCTGCGACAGGTGGTGAGAGAACCAAACGAGGGAAAAACCTACTTGACCACGTCCTCACCAATCTACCTGTCGCAGATGCATCTGTCCATGGTAGCAGTGACCACCGCACAGTCATTGTGGAGATGAAGTCCCGTCTTCACACTGAGGACACCCTCCATCGTGTTGTGTGGCACTACCACCATGCTAAATGGGATAGATTTAGAACAGATCTAGCAGCTCAAAACTGGACACCCATGAGGCATTGTGGGCCATCAGCAGCAGCAGAATTGTTTTCCACCACAATCTGTAACCTTATGGCCCGGCATATCCCTCACTCTACCATTACCATCAAGCCAGGTGACCAACCCTGGTTCAATAAGGAGTGTAGAAGGGCAGCACCAGGTGTACCTAAAAATGTGGTGCCAACCTGGGGAAGCTACAACACAGGAGTACATGCATGCTAAAAAGCGGAAGCAGCATGCTATAGACAGAGCTAAGCGATCCCACAATCAACGGATCAGATCAAAGCTCTGCAGTCCTGCCACATCCAGTCGTGAATGGTGGTGGACCATTAAACAACTAACGGGAGGAGGAGGCTCCATGAATATCCCCATCCTCAATGATGGTGGAGCCCAGCACGTGAGTGCAAAAGACAAAGCTGAAGCATTTGCAGCCATCTTCAGCCAGAAGTGCCGAGTGGATGATCCATATCGGCCTCCTCCTAAGGTCCCCATCACCACAGAAGCCAGTCTTCAGCCAATTCGATTCACTCCACGTCATATCAAGAAATGGCTGAGCGCACTGGATACAGCAAAGGCTATGGGCCCCGACAACATCCCAGCTATTGTGCTGAAGACTTGTGCTCCAGAACTAGCCGCGCCTCTAGCCAAGCTGTTCCAGTACAGCTATAAAACTGGCATCTATCCGACAATGTGGAAAACTGTCCAGGTATGTCCTGTCCACAAAAAGCAGGACAAATCTAATCCTGCCAATTACCGCGCCATCAGTCTACTCTCAATCATCAGCAAAGTGATGGAAGATGTCGTTGACAGTGCTATCAAGCAGCACTTGCTCACCAATAACCTGCTCACTGATGCCCAGTTTGGGTTCTGCCAGGACCACTCGGCTCCAGACCTCATTACAGCCTTGGTCCAAACATGGACAAAAGAGCTGAATTCCAGAGGTGAGGTGAGAGTAACTGTCCTTGACGTCAAGGCAGCATTTGACCGAGTGTGGCATCAAGGAGCCCTAGTAAAACTGAAGTCAATGGGAATCGGGGGGGGGAAGTCTCCACTGACTGGAGTCATACCTAGCACCAAGGAAGATGGTTGTGGTGGTTGGAGGTCAATCATCACAGCCCCAGGACATCACTGCTGGAGTTCTTCAGGGCAGTGTCCTAGGCCCAAAAATCTTCAACTGCTTCATCAATGACCTTCTCTCCATCATAAGGTCAGAAGTGAGGATGTTCACAGATGACTGCAGTGTTCAGTGCTATTTGCAACTCCTCAGATAATGCAGCAGTCCATGCCCGCATGCAGCAAGACCTGGATAACATTCAGAATTGGGCTGATAAGTGGCGGGTAACATTCGCGCCACACAAGTGCCAGGCAATGACTATCTCCAACAAGCGAGCATCTAACCACTGCCCATGACATCAATGGCATTACCATCGCCGAATCCCCCACCATCAATATCCTGGGGGGTCACCATTGACCAGAAACTTAACTGGACCAGCCACATAAATACTGTGGCAACAAGAGCAGGTCAGAGGCTGGGTATTCTGCGGCGAGTGTCTCACCTCCTGACTCCCCAAAGCCTTTCCACCATCTACAAGGCACAAGTCAGGAGTGTGATGGAATACTCTCCACTTGCCTGGATGAGTACAGCTCCAGCAACACTCAAGAAGCTTGACACCATCCAAGACAAAGCAGCCCGCTTGATTGGCACCACATCCACCACCTTAAACATTCACTCCCTCCACCATCGACGTACCGTGGCTGCAGTGTGTACCATCTACAAGATGCACTGCATCAACTCGCCAAGGCTTCTTTGGCAGCACCTCCCAAACCCGCGACCTCTTCCACCTAGAAGGACAAGGGCAGCAGGCGCACGGGAACACCACCACCTCCAAGTTCCCCACCATCCTGACTTGGAAGTATATCGCAGTTCCTTCATCGTCGCTGGGTCCAAATCCTGGAACTCCCTCCCTAATAGCACTGTGGGAGTACCTTCACCACACGGACTGCAGCGGTTCAAAAAAGTGGCTCACCACCACCTTCTCAAGGGCAACTAGGAACAGGCAATAAATGCTGGCTTTGCCAGCGACACCCACATCCCATGAATGAATATTAAATTTTTTTTTTTTAAAGTCAATACATTTACTTAGTGCAATAACTGTGACAGGTCGGATCCCATAAATCTAGGTGATGTATCTTCCAAATAAAAAGCTTATGTCACTGCTCACTCTTTAAGGAACTATTACTTAATGCTTTTGCGTCCTATTACACCTTAATAGAATGAATCTCTGGCCAATATTATCACTGGTGTTGATTTTTCCTGACTGTATTATAGTCCTAGATAGTGAAAATCTGAAAACTGGCAATTGCTAATCAGGGCTTCATAATTGAGCTTCGACTTTCATAATTTAACAGTTATAGATTTAAAATTAATCCTGCAAAACAAACACATCACAGAAGCAGCAACTAACTAACATGACATGATCCACAGTAAAAAAAATTGGCTTGACAGTATTATTATAGAAATGAAACAGTTACTTACTAAAGTTCTACACACAGGTGGTTGCTCAGAAGAGTTGGTGAAATCCCTTCATGAGAACATAAGAAATAGGAGCAGGAGTAGTCCATTCGGCACCTCTAGCCTGCTCCGCCATTCAATAAGATCATGGCTGATCTGATCTTGGCCTCAACTCCACTTTTCTGTCTGTTCCTCATAACCTTTGACTCCCCTGTAGTTCAAAAATCTGTCTATCTCAGCCTTGAATATATTCAATGACTCAGCCTCCAAAGCTCTCTGAGGTAGAGAATTCCAAAGATTCATGACCCTCTGAGAGAAGAAATTCCTCCTCATCTCTGTCTTAAATGGGCGACTCCTTATTCTGAAACTATGCCCCCTAGTTCTAGATTCCCCCACGAGGGGAAACATCCTCTCAGCATCTACCCTGTCAAGCCCCCTCAGAATCTTATGTTTCAATACGATCACCTCTCATTCTTCAAAACTCCAATGAGTACAGGCCCAACCTGCTCAACCTTTCCTCATAAGACAACCCCTTCATCCCAGGAATCAACCTAGTCAACCTTCCCTGAACTGCCTCCAATGCAAATATATCCCTCCTTAAATAAGGAGACCAAAACTGTACGCAGTACGCTAGGTGTGGCCTCATCAAAGCCCTGTACAGTTGTAGCAAGACTTCCCTACTTCTTTACTCCATCCTCCTTGCAATAAAGGCCAACATTCCATTTGCCTTCCTAATTACTTGCTGTACCTGCATGCTAACTTTTTGTGTTTCATGTACAAGGACACCCAGATCCCTCTGTACCGCAGCATTCTCTCTCCATTTAAATAATATTTTGCTTTTCTATTCTTCCTACCAAAGTGGATAACCTCACATTTTCCCACATTATACTCCATCTGCCAAATTTTTGCCCACTCACTTAACCTATCTATATCCCTTTGTAGACTCTTTGTGTCCTCCTCACAACTTGCTTTCCCACCTATCTTTGTATTGTCAGCAAATTTGGTTACAGTTCACTCGGTCCCTTCATCCAACTCATTAATATAGATTTTAAATAGTTGAGGCCCCAGCACTGATCCCTGTGGCACCCCACTAGTTACAGCCTGCCAACCTGAAAATGACCCATTTATCCCGACTCTCTGTTTTCTGTTAGTTAGCCAATCCTCTATCCATGCTAATATATTACCCCAACACCATGAGCTCTTATCTTGTGCAGTAACCTTTTAGGTGGCACCTTATCGAATGCCTTCTGGAAATCCAAATACACTACATCTACTGGTTCCCCTTTATCCACCCTGCTCGTTACATCCTCAAAGAACTCGAATAAATTTGTCAAACACAATTTCCCTTTCATAAAACCATGTTGACTCTGCTTGATTGTATTATGATTATCTAAATGTCCTGCTACTACTTCCTTAATAAAGGATTCCAGCATTTTCCCAATAACAAGTGTTAGGCTAACTGGCCTATAGTTTCCTGCCTTCTGTTACCCTCCTTTCTTGAATATGGGTGTTACATTTGCAGTTTTCCAATCCACTGGGACCTTTCCAGAGTGTAGGGAATTTTGGAAGATTACAACCAATGCATTCATTATCTCTGCAGCCACTTCTTTTAAGACCCTAGGATGCAGCACATTGAACATATGAGAATGCATTGACCGCTGCCTCTGACCAGCTTCACCTCTGCTAAAGGAATTGTTATCCCTGACTAATAGTAAGATTGGGCACAGTCAACATGGATTTATGAAAGGGAAATCCTGTTTGACAAACCTATTGGAGTTCTTTGAGGATGTAACTAGTGGAGTAGACGAAGGGGAACCGGTAGATGTGGTGGATCTGGATTTTCAGAAGGCCTTCGATAAGGTCCCACACAAGAGGTTGGTGAACAAAATTAGGGCACATGGAATTGGGGGTAATATTCTAGCATGGATTGAGAATTGGTTAACAGACAGAAAACAAAGAGTAGGGATAAACGGGTCTTTTTCAGGATGGCAGGCTGTGACTAGTGGGGCACCACAAGGATTGGTGCTTGGGCCCCAGCTATTCACAATCTATATCAATGATTTGGATGAGGGGACTAAATGTAACATTTCCATATTTGCTGATGATACAAAGCTAGGTGGCAGTGTTAGTTGCGAAGAGGATGTGAAGAGGCTTCAAGGGGATCTCGACAGGCTCAGTGAGTGGGCGAAAACATGGCAGATGGAATATAATGTGGATAAATGTGAAGTTATCCACTTTGGTAGAAAAAACAGAAAGGCAGAGTATTTCCTAAATGGTGAAAGATTGGGGAATGTAGATGCTCACAGGGACCTGGGTGTCCTTGTACATGAGTCACTGAAAGTGAATGTGCAGGTGCAGCAAGCCATTCGGAAGGCAAATAGTATGCTGGCCTTCATTACAAGAGGATTTGAGTACAGGAGTAAAGAAGTCTTACTCCAATTATATAGGGCCTTGGTGAGACCACACCTGGAGTAGTGTGTACAATTTTAGTCTCCTTACCTAAGGAAGGATATACTTGCCATAGAGGGAGTGCAACGAAGGTTCACGAGATTGATTCCTGGGATGGCGAGACTGTCGTATGAGAAGAGATTGAGTAAACTAGGCCTGTATTCTCTTGAATTCAGAAGAATGAGAGGGGATCTCATTGAAGCGTACAAAATTATTATAGGGCTTGATAGGATGGATGCTGGGAGAATGTTTCCCTTGGCTGGGGAGTCTAGAACCAGGGCCACAGTCTCAAGATAAAGGGTAGGCCATTCAGGACTGAGATGAGAAGAAATTTCTTCACAGAGGGTGGTGAATATTTGGAATTCTCTACCCCAGAGGGCTGTAGAGGCCTGTCATTGGGTATATTCAAAACAGAAGTCGATAAATTTCTGACTAGTAAGGGCATCAAGGGATATGGTGATAGGGCTGGTGAATGGAGTTGAGGCAGAAGATCAGCCATGATCTCATTGAATGGCGGAGCAGGCTCAAAGGGCCGAATGGCCTACTCCTATTTCTTATGTTCTTATTTAATTTAGTTTAGATGTGGATAGGTATGATAGAAAATATTGTGGATTAAGCTTCACAACTTCTAAGAGCCTACCAAATTGAGGGTTATTAGTGCTGGAGAACAGAACATTTTTGTAACTCGGTGGTAACAATGAACACTCCCAATTCTGGCATAATTCCTACATAATGGCTGGAATTTTAATCGTGAGGTGAGTTGGGAGTGGTATGGGGGGGGTGGGGGGCTAGGAAGCAGTCGGGAAACCCGGGAGAACGGGTTGCCCACAGGCCCTGGCGAATTTAACAGCAGGGCCTAATTTGCATTTCTAGCCAGATGGAGAGGCTGGCTGGCTACAGGTGGGCAGGCCTGATTTGACATCTTAAGGTCTAAACACTTGTGATTGACCAACATCTCAAATTTGAAATTCTTGTTTGACAATTTTGTTGTTTTTTCTTTGATGGGATACTTGGCTTAGTGGTAGCACTCTTGTCTCCGAGTCAGAAAGATGTGGATTCAAGTGACACTCCAGAGACTTGAGCACATGATCTAGACTGACACTTCGGCATTGCACCGTCAGAGGTTCCAACTTTTGGATGAGATTATAAACTGAGCTTTATAATCTGTCTGCTTGGTCCAGTGAATATAAAAGGTCCCATGGCACTATTTGAAAAACAGGGAATTTTCCTAGTGCCCTGGTCAACATTTATCCCTAACCAACATCACTAACAGATTAACTGGTCATTTATCTGTTATTTGTGGAACCTTGGTAAGCACTAAATTGGCTGCCACATTTGCCTACATTACAAGTGATTTCAGTTTCAAAAGGAATTCATTGGCTGTGAAGTGCTTTACATCTTGAGAATGCAAGAGGTGCCACTGTAAATGCAAGTGCTTTCCTTACTTTCACTTAACCTAGAGGATCACCATGTACTGATAATAGGCATCCACAACGTCATATGGCTCTCTTGGATGGCTGAATGAAAGAAAGCCTTCAAGAGTGGGAAGGAACGTAAAATAAATCTCAGGGACCAAGTGTAAAGAAGCAGCTTTCAGATGGTCATCATAAAGCAATTCATCAGCGAATGGAGGTTTCTGCAGCAAAATGACCAAGATTCAGTGCCACAAGTATCTATTTTCTTCCTGATCCCTTCAACATTTAAATTAAGCTTAGCTTGTATTCTTGTAGCCACTGTGGCAACTCCATGTAGGCTACACTGGCTTTGTTGAGTACTCATGGTATGTAACTAATGAACAAATTATAGTTGAGATCTGCCACCGCTGTACATCTTCAATGCATTACATCCTGAAACGAGTAAAGCTGAAAAATTGTATGCATCAAAATATCAGTCTGTAAATCATGGAATTATTATAAAGTAGGATACAGTCACCCCTTTGCACATTTGAACTTATCTCGTTATAATGGCTTGGGCAGAAGGCAAGATTTTGGAAATGCAAGACTCTTAAGGGGAAAAATTCAGTTAGTTGCGCCTCCCGTTAGCGCCTGTAAACATTAACATTTGGACAATAGGCCCTGGGAGAAGGCCGCCCCACCCAAAACACAGAACACGCATAAAGATAGGAATGCTAGGCCCAGCAAGAAACCCAAAACATGAGAACAATGCAAACTCCAATAAAACAACAGATCGACAGGACGCAAGCCATTTGACACTCAGTAAAAAGCCGTTACTGGTAACGAGGTCTTTCAATTGACCAGGATTTGATAGCAAAATACTGCGGATGCTGGAAATCCGAAATAACAACAGAAAACGCTGGAAAAACTCAGCAGGCCAGGCAGCATCCGTGGAGAGAGAAAGAGAGTTAACGTTTCAGGTCGATGACCTTTCATCAGAACTGGGAAGAGCCGGAAATCAAATAGATTTAAGGCCAGGGTAAAGCTGGGAAAAGGGGGAGGGGATAAAGGAACAAAGGGGGAGATGAAGAGACATTAAGAGACATTAAGAGATATGCAAGGCTAGAGGTGGTGTTAATGTGACAGATTAAGGCTGAATGAAGTGTGAAATCCACTGGCAGAATGAAGGACAGCTGCCAGCTTCTAGGAGGAAAAAAAAAGGTGGGGGGGGGACAAATAAAAATAAAATATAAATGTGATTGGAGCTGAGGTTCTTTCATCGGAACCTGTTGTCTACTGCATCTTTATTCACAACCCCTAAATAAGTCCAAGGTCCGAACCTGGGGCATGGGAGTGATTCGAACCGCTCACTGAGTCAGGGGTAAGGCTGACCCCTACTACCACCACCCCCTACATAATGGCGACTGGGGCACGGACTTGGCAAAAGGGTTGTGAAGCAGTAGACACTGATTCGGAAGAGAGAACTGTAATGGAAGAGAGGATTTCAGATTATGTATTCAGCAAAGTGAATATGGAAAAGAAGTGGGTCACTAATCTGTTAAAGACTGGGCGCCCGGTAGATGCAGTAGCTAAATGGACAGAAGGGAAGGATCATAAAAAATCCTTAGATAAGGCAGTCTGGCTGATGTGCTTCAAGAAACAGATCCAACTTTTGGACAGACTCATTGAAGCACAGGCAGCCGAGATTCGGGAGTCGGCCCTGGAAGTCCAAACGAAGGCCCTAGCAGGGGAGAAGTTACTGTTAGCAATGCAGGCGCTAAACCAGGAAAGGGTGCAGTTAGTGGGGGAACATAAGACCCGGCAGGATTATTTACAGTGTCAGGTCACAGAGGCCAAGAACAATGAGCTGAGGTTGTGGGAAAAGAATGCCCGCCTGACAAAACAAGAAAGAGAGCAGGAGGAGACAGTAAAAGGCTTACAGGCAGCCTATAAGGTAATGAGCGCACAGGGGGTTGAGGATGCAGACCATGGCCCCTGCCAGAAGCAGATAGAGAGTCTCAGCCTTGCTCTAAGGAAGGCAAGAGGTGTGGCATGCCTCATAAGCCCAAGTGCAGCCCAGGTCGACTTTACAGGGAACCTGGGGAGAATGGTTCAGACACCAAAGATAGCGCCAAGGGACGACCCGGTTGAGGAGCGGGAGGGCCCACGACCACCACCCATAGCGCCAAGCTTTAGTGAAGTCTGGCAAGAAGAAGGGGTGGAGTTAGGGGCAGAAGCTGAGGTGGAAAAACCCCCGCAAGAGAGGCTGGGACCGGGGTCGATATGCCCGGCCCGGCAGCAAAGGTTTGGCCCACCCGCTGATAATGGGGATGGGGGACCCCTCCAAAGCCAGTTCGTGGCTCCCCACGGTACACAACAGCTTAGGGTTATGGTAAGCCACCTGAGTAAACTCACCCAACAAGGGGACCCCTCAGTTCACTTCAACGACTGTGATGATGCCGAGATGGCAAAAATGCTCCTGTTCTCACTGGATAGCCAGCTATACCAGTCCCTCTCTGCTGACAGCAAGAGAGGACAGAATGGATATGCGGCCATCACTGAGGAAGTTTTAGAGGCAATGGGGATGAATGAGGGAAGTCCTTTCTCCCAGGTGGAGAAAACAGTGCAGCTCGCAGGAGAGACCCCACAGGCTTTCGCAGACATTCTGTGGCCCGTGTACAGGGGTGCTTGTGGTGGGGATCTTAACAGGGCTCACCTAAACCGGGACGAGCTGGCCCACTGGCTCCATAGCCTAGTGGCAAACAGCTTGCCATGGATCAAAACCCAGGCTGAGCTTTGGTTTGACCCGAAAGACCCCCGGGTCACCGAGGTGGCAGTGGTCAGACAGCTGAACCTGGCCTACCGGAACGGGAGAGGGGCGGAAGAGCCCCCACAAAAAGGGAAAGTACATGAAATAAAACCCAGCCAGAGTAGGAAGGAGTGGCATCAGGAGGGGAATAACCCTTCCAGCACAAAGCTTAACTGTTATGGGTGTGGGAAGGATGGTCACTGGAGGAAGGAGTGTACGAATCCTTGGAAGGATAACAAGGGAAAGAATTCCTCAGCCCCAGCCCAAAAGGCAGAGACAGGGATCCCTCCCGCCACGGTCGAGTCATTTTTGGACGCCATGAGGTCCCTATTGACTGGCCCAGGGAAGGTAGCAGCAACCACCGGTGCTCTGACCCCATCAGCCCCAACTAACCTAAAATCCTGACTAGAGCCAGCGCAGCCTGTTTACATGTGTTCCCTTACCTACGACTTATGGAAGAGACCCCTCGTTGAGATGGAGGTCGAAGAGGTGAAGGGGACCTATCTGTTGGACACGGGAGCATCATGCACCGTGATCCATTCGGCTAACCCCACCACCTCACCTCTATCTAACAGGGTCCCTTACAGTCTGTCGGGATTCACAGGTAAAGAACAGGCAGGCTCATTTTCCATCCCACTGTCCATTCGCTTAGGAACACTCCGCTCTAAGTGGACCTGTGTCCTAATGAAGTGGGAGGTGGAGGGTGGAAAAGGGATCCTGGGAGCCGACTTTATTGTAGGCCACGGGATCCTAGTGGATTTACGGAATCACTGCTCTGGGGGGCAAATACAGGAAAGGAAGGCGGAGTAGTAGTCATCCCAGGGAAACAGGGGAAGGGGACCCTCTGCACCATGAAGCCTAAAGAGGGTTACAACCTCGAGCTCATGGTCAGTAACACCCCAAAGGAGTTTCAGGCATTTGTGCGAGCCCACCTAGACACACTTTCTACACACAAGCATGACTGTGGGAGGGTCAACGGGTTCGAGGTCAGCATAGACGGGGACCCCATGGCCCGACCACAGAAACAGTATAACTTCCCCAGGGAAGCGGAGCCAGACATGGAAGTAGCCATGTCCTCCTTAGTACAGCAGGGGGTCCTGAGACCAATAGCCACCCACGTGAACTCTCCACTGTGGCCGGTTAGAAAACCGGACAACTCCTGGAGGGCCACAGTGGACTATCGGGTGCTCAGTAACATCCCAGCCTGTGCACCCACGGTAGCAGCAGTTGCCGACCTGATAGGAAGTATCCCAGCATCCGCGACCACTTTCACGGTGCTGGATATCTCCAACGGGTTTTGGTCCATTCCCTTAAGGAGAGAGGATCAGTACAAGTTTGCCTTTACCTTTAAAGGGCAACAGTACACCTGGAACTGTTTGCCTCAGGGCTTCCACAATAGCCCCAGCATTTCCCACCAATGCATGGCAAACAGTTTAAAGGGCTTCAGCCAGCTCAGGCAGCTGGTACAATACGTGGATGACCTGCTCCTATTCACCGATTCGAGAGAGGAGCATGGCCCACTTCTAGCTGAGCTGCTGGAACTGCTCAGGCAGGAAGGTTTTAAAGTCAACCCAAAGAAAGCGCAGATCGGCCAGCAGGAGGTGAAATTCCTGGGCCTGACAATACGCGCTGGGGAAAGGGCCATCGATAAAGCTAGGAGGGAAGCAGTACAGGAGTTACCAGTCCCCAACACAGTGACGGGAGTGAGATCGTTCCTGGGGCTAACCGGGTACTGCAGAGACTTCATTGAGGACTATGCAGCCACAGCAGCCCCTCTGCTCCAACTCCTACACAAGGGAGTGGAGTGGGTTTGGGATGAGGGCTGCCAGGCAGCATTTGTCAGGCTCAAGAAAGATCTGCAGACCGCACCAGCTCTAGGGGCCATAGAGGGGGGAAAAGAGTTCTTCCTGGAGGTAGCAGCCAGCGGGGACAGCCTGAGTGCTGTGCTGCTCCAAGAGCGGCATGGCAAGCTGAGACCGGTGGTCTACTCCTCCAGGATACTCACAGATGTGGAAAGGAGCTACTCCAATTGTGAAAGGCACCTCTTGGCCACACATTGGGCTGTGAAAAGATCGTTGATCTTCACAGGCACCTCTCCCATCACCCTCCTTACCCATCACACGCCCACCCAAATGCTCTTGGATGGGAGAATCAAGGATGGGACAGTGAGCAGTGCCCGCATTGCTCGCTGGACCCTGCTTCTCTCACAGATGGATCTGAAAGTAAAAGGGCTCTGCGAGCCGCAGCTCGCAGCTAACCTGGTATATCCTGGAACAGCCCACCGGTGTTCCATAGAAGGGGTTTGGGAAGCAGACATAGGTTTACGGGCCGGGATACACCCCACAGGCCGTGAAATCTATGAGGATGGCTCCAGCACAGTATCTGCTGGCGAGCGACTCACAGGGTGTGGAGTTTATGACCCAGCGGCAGACCTTGCCCTGGCAATCAAGCTCCCCAGCACCATGAGCGCCCAGCAGGCTGAACTGTCTGCGGTAGTGTACGTCGTGTAGAATTCGCAATATATCGCGATTTTGTTAATAAGGAGAAAACACAGAGTTTCGTTCAAACAGCTTTTATTTCAGCAGAATGCTGACAGGTTTAAAGTGGACACAACCAGCCTGTAAAATGGCCGCCGCACCTCGTGACAGAACATTCTAGACTTTTCAACAGGCAGACAAGATGGCGTTCCAATAAACATTTGTGCAAGATCGATTAAGAGTCAGCACAGTGAAGATAATACACGAGACATTATGGGTTTGCAGTATACACATAGATACTGAAATCGGTCTCCCAGGTACAAAGGAAAGCCATTGTACCGAGTAATCAAGGGCCCATCCAAAAGACATTAATATGTAAAATCCCAACGACTCTACGATGAGAGAGCCGTTAGCAGGTAGTTATACAGGACACTTGGAAGCCCCAAACCCCTCCAGGGAGAACACCGACCGATTTAACAATGGGAGAAATATTAACAGGTACTCAGACATTTACGAGTAGCCCCGAAACCCATTAAGAACGGAGATCACCCATACAAGACATTTGAGCGCCAAACCCTAAACAAAAGAATGGACATTATAGTTGGGCGGGAAACGGAAGATTTTGCACTATAATTGCAGGCTCCAAACCGTCCATCTTTCTCTTGCTGCTCTTATCATCGTGGCTGCTCCTGTATACTCGTAGTTGGGCTTCTGCTTGCCTGTTGCCTCTTCTGAAAAGACTGTTGAACTTTCTGATCCGTTCGGATCTACCTCGTGTCGCGTAACGAAGACCTATGTTGGTAACTGGCAGCGGAACCAAAGGCCCGAGATGAGATGAGATGAGATGAGATGAGAAGAGAGGAAGACCATATCCATCGCCACGGTCAGTAAATCCCGACCGCGCCTGTAGTTCGATTATCCAAGTTTTCCTTGCCAGGAAGACTTCTTCGAACTTGCAAAGAAACATATCGTATCGATGATATCGACAACTGTGCTCGAAAAGTACCTGTTAAACCAACCAACACAGGTCTTCATCACAGCAGACGTTCCAGCCTGCTAGCCGGAGCAGCAGAAGCAAGTAAACAAGTGGGACCAGGAGATCTCCTGACCGACACGTGGGTGCTGCGGTGAAAAACATCCGATCAGCTATTCGGAATTTCTCCGAGTTATCACGAGTGGTGAGCATGAGTCTCGAGATCCTACGAATCTAGTTTAGGATAGATATTGATAGGGGAGGGTTTAAGGATTAAGGATTAAGGATATTTGTAATGTGTGCCCCTATTTACTTTGTGCCGTTCGTTCCTCGTTTCCCTAAGATCGACTATATAACTGTTTGTAAGATTGTACTGTCATTAATCTGTGCTTATGACATGTATTTCATAATCTTAAGTATCATGCAATAAAGATTTTCCATTTCGTACCATTCAAACCGAGTCTACATGAGTTTCATCTCCATTACTGCTCTCACATCTAAGTCCAGTGTCTAGAACCGTAAGGGAGAGTGATTCGAACCACTCACAGGTGTGTCTAGTGTTCCCAGACTGGCTGGAGACCAGAACAGGCAACGAGGCCTAGACCCGCACTGACATACAGGCTGCACAGAGCCGCGTGAATCTCACAGGCTGCGAGACACGCAGGGTCAGAATCCCTTACAGTCGTTACACACCCCGAGATCTTCCCCACCCCATACACGATTTGCTCGGACAGCATGTTCACATGCAATTCGTGTACGGAGTACCTGGCCATCTGGTCCCGCCGCGGATACACCTCCGCTGACGGGAGACCCCTCACAGTAAAACCCCTGCTGGAGAGAATCTTAGCAGCAGTGGGGGAGGAAAGGGAGATTTTCATCCATAAGGTGAAAGCCCATTCCTCCACAGAACCCCGTAGTGAGGGCAACCGGCAGGCCGACGTGTTGGCTAAGGAGGGTGCCCGCACAGGCACTTTCTGGGACCCATATGGGGCCAGTCCCATAGCAGCAGTCAGGGGTAGAAATGGGACACAAGGGAATGCAAGGGTAGCTTTAACCCCGGACCTTAAGACGGTCCAAACCCAAGACCCCGTCCTCAAGGCAGTCCTCAGGGCAGTGGCAGAAGGGAAAAGGATAGAGGGCCCTTACAGCACAGCAGCCCTCTCCGTAAAGGAAGGCATGCTGTTTAAGGGAGAGCAATGGGTAGTACCGCAGCAGCACAGGAGGGAATTCCTTCAACTGGCCCATGAGGGTCCAGGAGCGGGGCATCCCGGGCCTGAGACCATCTGGCAGCGGGTGGAACAGGCAGGATGGTGGCCAGGACTAAGGGAAGATGTCCGCGAGTTCTGTGGCAGCTGTCTGGTGTGTGCTGCTAACAACCCTGACCCCCACAAAAGAAAGGTACCCATGGGACACATCAGGAGGGTAGAGGGACCATGGCAGTCGATCCAAGTCGACTACATCGGGCCCCTACCCACTACACAGGGAGGCTATAAGTGCTGCCTAGTCCTGGTGGATGTGTTCACAAAGTGGGTAGAAGCCTTCCCCTGCAGAACAGCCACAGCCCTTAGTACAGCCAGGGTCCTGGTCAGGGAGGTATTCTCACGATGGGGGCTGCCACAGTACGTGGAGTCCGACCAAGGGAGCCACTTTACCGGGCAGGTCATGCGGAATACCCTTATGGTACTCGGCATAGAGGGGAAATGGCACGTTGCACACAATCCACAGTCCTCAGGGATTGTAGAGAGGATGAATAGAACCTTGAAAGAAAGGCTGAGGAAAGAGACGGTGGACTCACCTAGAAAGTGGGCAGAAGTCCTACCATTGGTCCTAATGGGGATCCGAGCCAGCCAGTCAAAAAGCACGGGGTATTCCCCACACGAGCTGATGACTGGCAGAGTTATGCGGACCCCCACCAATGTACTAGCCCAGGTGCTCACAGAAGGTCAGCTCGGGGAGGTGAACCGGGACAAGTTCACCGGGAACCTCTTCGAGAACCTTAAAAGGGTCCATGAGCAGGCGGCAGGGAACATGGGAAGGCAGCATCGGAGTAACCGATTGCTGTTAGAACCCCAGAAACGCCACGAGTGGGAGATAGGGGATCAGGTGATGGTGAGGAATTTTGCTCGGGTAGGCAGTCTAGAACCATTATACATGGGGCCCTACAGCATTGTAGATAAGGCAAGCCCCATGGTATACGCCATAAAAATGCCTCGGCGCACCAAATGGTTCCACATAAACCAATGTAAATTGTTTAAATCTGAGAGAAGGGGACAGCCAGTTGAGCCAAGGTCTGAGGATAAAAATCCTCAGCCTGCAGCAGGAGCAAATTCACAGACTGCACAAGCAGGCGCAGTGGCCTGTCTTGAGGGAGGAGTTACCCAGGCCCCTGTTCAAACCACCCCCCCTCTCTTCTGGGACTCAGGTGGGGAGGAGGAGGAGCCCGAACCAGATAGCCCCGCCCCGCCCCCGACCCAGGTTTTGAACCTGGAGGCGAGCATCCTCAGCCTGCAGCAGGAGCAAATTCACAGACTGCACAAGCAGGGGTGGTGGCCTGTCTTAGGGGAGGGGCCACCCCACCCACCGTTTGGGACATTCCCCCAATCCTCTGGGATTTAGAGGAGGTGGGACCTGAGGGCGAGGACCCTCAGCCTGCAGCACCAGGCTGCAAAGAGTCACCTGACCCTGACACAGGTTTAGAAGAGGTACAGCCTGAGAATAGAAATCCCCAGCCAGTGGCAGTAGAAGATTCACAGACCACACAACAGGGGGCAGTGGCTCGTGTTAAAGACCCACCAGCCAGAAAACCCCCACCAGCCAGAGCCCCTAGAAGGTCCCCACGAACACCACAGCCAAAGAAACCGTGGTCACCGGCTCCCCAATTTAAAAGGGCCGCCCCTCAAGTCAGGGATCGATCTGAGGACAGAGGTTCCCAGCCAGCAGCCATAGGCTGCAAGGGACCAAAGGTACAGGACAGGGCGGCCATACCAAAGGGAGTAGTGTGCTGCAGTCCTGACAGGAGTTAGGCTAGCCGTCCGGAGACGGGCGGCGAATGTACATAGCTTTTGTTGTTAAATTTTGAGATTGTTAAGTTTGGGTGTTTTTAGTTAAATTTTAAGTAAGGTGGTTGGTAGTTTTAAATGTTATAGTTTCAAGAGTGTTTTGTATTGAGTCGAGGTTGCAAGACCCGACTGTGCTTCACCCAAGCCAGAGAATCTACTCGGGACCTGGCTATATACTCTTGTGTCTCCTTACAGAAGGGATTTCGATATGAAGGGGGGCATACTCCTACTCGTTCTGATAGGAATGAGCGCTGGGAGGCGAGGTGACGTGGAGGACTCCCACATTTTTGGGTGCTCAGGAGAGAGAGCACCGGTGGTGACTGCGGGTGGCAGCAAGCGAGGCGTGAAGGAGCTCGCTACCTATTCCCACGTGGGAAGATGGCCAGGGTGGCTGGGATCTAACTCCACCCGATACTCCAGTCAGACCGGGCTCACCTACGGGGAGGCCTCCCTCCCCTGTCCCAGCATACAGGTTGTAGCCACTCGGGTCGGGGTCACTGAGGGGAAACGCGTGTGCCTGACCTGCAGAGGACAGATTCCCCTGGGAAGGTGGTGGTGGCTCAGGAAGCTGAGCAGGGACATGGGGGACCGTACAGCTGACTGGGAGCGACTGGGGAACGACACCCATCGGACCATTACAGGGGACCATAGGGGGGTGAGCGTGTGCTGGGCAAGTGGTGGAAATCGGAACAGGGGATTTATGTCTGCATGTGGGGGTCGCGGAAGGCCTGCCCCACGGGCATATCCATGATCTTTTCCGCAGCATGGCTGGATAAGGGGAAGGGGGTGGAATGGGATTCCTACCTACACACTTGCATAGTCCCGCCCTCTCCAGCCCCAGTCAAGGCCACTGAACTCGTGGCACACGCCCGTAAGCCCCTGCCCACGACCCAGACAGCAAGGACACACACAGAGAGGTGCCCTACCACCACCAAGGGACCAGGGAATGGGCTGGTACTAGTGCCAACCGAAAAGGTGCTATACCAGGGGGTACACTACGCGGTAGCTTCCGTGATCCTAAACCTCACGGAGGTATACTTACCTGAGTGGTGCCCCAAAGAGACGGAACAGCTATACCAGGCCCTGTTCAGAGAAATGTTCAGGAAGTTCTACGAGTTCGATTTCGCAAACGTAGACAAAACAGAACTGTACACTGCACAGACTGAGTATTTTAGCAATACGGGGAGACAAAGGAGGGGAGCCTGGAATGATGTTTTTACAGCATATAATACAGGGTCCTCTGTCATCAACAGTCTGGATGACATAGAATTGCAGACACAAATAAACGGTTTAAAAACACAATTACGCAAAATCTTAATGGATGAAAATACAGTAGTGGGCTCAGAGTTACACGAGGACCAAGCTATGACGGTCCATTTAAAAGAAATCATTGCTGAGCTGGAAAGGCACGCAAAGACGGTAAATGCACTCATACGGGAGGACAGGAATGCATCAGACCAGGCTGCACAGAACGAGGTGTGCGTACTGTACGTGGCATGGTTGCTAGGCGAGGACCGGAGTAACCTGGAGGATTTAAAGCAAGGTTTAGTCCCCTCCTGGATCAGCAACAAGCACCTCGGAGCCCTCCACCCATTTGAGAATTCACTAAGCCCGTGTCAGCTCCGTCTAGCCTCTGAAGCCTACCCTGTACCAGTAGATTGTGGGTGTTCCAATCACACTATCATGGGGATAGTGGTGAGGATGCCGGTCATGGGTGGGACCGCCCAACCCGCACCGGTATACAGGGTGGAGAACATTGGAGTCATTCAAAGGGGTGCACACATCCGTTTCACAGCGGTCCCACCTTATGTCATAAAGTGGGAGCACGCTATGACAGGTACAGACCTCTCCAGGTGCCGGAACCGGGGAGCACACATAATACTGTGTCCCCAGCACTTGAACACCTATTCTAAACCACAGTGCGGGTTTAAAGCTGCTGGCGCACGACCTATAAACTGTACCATGGAGGTAATGGCACAAGACCATGTTCCCCCACAGGTAGCATATATAGGAGGTGGGACATATTGTGTCACCACCATCGCGCCTCACTACCAGCATGGACAGCATACCTGGTGTCCGGTAAGTGACAGCACTTTCTGCTTTAAACCTGAGGCAGAAGTTCAAGTGGCCCAGGAACAGATTGTCCCCATTCCTGAACCCTCCACTGTTCACCTCACTGTAACACAAAATTTCACCAACCTGCAAAAATATGTAGCACATTTTGGCTACGAAATTCCCTCTACCAGAACGCCTTACCAAGTTACTAAAAGCTGTAGAGCTCTCACAAAAACATTTCTACACTTTAGAACAGAAAACACACGAGATAGAGAGAGAGATTCAAGGTATCACAGTCCCACCCTGGTGGGACATCTTCGAAAACATAGAGGTCCCTTCATGGGTCAGAATGGCTTCCCACATCCTCGTAGTTTGCCAACTGGGAATAGTGTTGTACCTGTTGTGCACTCAGTGCAAGGGAAAGGGCAGAATACTATAGTTCTGAAATGAAAGGACTTGGAAGAAGCATTATGCTGAGGTGGAGATACACCTGTTTGAATTTTTTTATTCTGTGTTCCTGAATAAAGATTGTTGTTTTTTTGTGTTTTGTTCTTTTTAATAAAGATATATGTGTTTTCCCAAGCAGTGCAGGGGTGTCGGACCCTCTCCGTGCTTGGTTGTGAAATAAAGATTTTCTTACCTGCATGTACCTAAAACACCACATTTAAAGGGGAATGTATGTTTGGGCTTCAGTTTAGGTATTACAGGGGAAGGTTGGTTTTCGGGGATCAGGAAGTTTGTCCACCCAGAACGATACTGTAGTGAACTCAAAGTATCGCAGGAGGGACTGTAAAGTTTCCAAAATTTGCAGATCCCCAAAATCTAAGGAAAAAGGACTTTGGAACTACCCCAGAGTGATAAAAATAAGGAATTTAAGACCAAAACCAAGCTTTAGCATTTTAAAAGAACATGTCTGGATATGTAAGGAAGAAGGGGCCGCACAGCACGTGGGATCAACCTCTGTAAATAGCAGTTTTGGGGATTGCATTGTCTGGGAATTCAAGCCCCAGCAAACATTAACATTTGGACAATAGGCCCTGGGAGAAGGCAGCCCCACCCAAAACACAGAACACGCATAAAGATAGGAATGCTAGGTCCAGCAAGAAACCCAAAACATGAGAACAATGCAAACTCCAATAAAACAACAGATCGACAGGACGCAAGCCATTTGACACTCAGTAAAAAGCCGTTACTGGTAACGAGGTCTTTCAATTGACCAGGATTTGATTTGGTTTAGCATAGTTGAAGGCCCATCAAAACTTAACAAGCCTGCAAGGAACCAAGATAATGGAATGAACAGGCCTCAACTGAAACCAATCACTTCAGCACAAAACCATTTTTAGTAAGGGGTTCTGGGAGCAAAGAAAAGAACAAAGGAGCTGAACATGTATAATACCCCAAGGAATTCCCCAAGACGCTCTCTCTCTCCGGACTCTCCCGCTCGACTCTGTCCAGAAGCAGCATGTTCCAGGAAGACACTCGATGACCAGACCACCATCAACTTACCTGGCTGGATTTCGCACTGTTAAAACCCCCGTTTGGTGAGCATTATCCCTGATCTCCTGAAACCGAAACCTAGCTAGATAGTGGGATTTTTGGGAGGGATAAGGGTTTTGTATATTGTCATTCTCCCTCGCTTGTACCGTGTGTTCTCCAACCTGTTTAAGTGTGAAGTGTGTTTTAAGTTTGTTACCTTTACTTTTAATAAGTCAAAATTCTTTCATCGGAGCCTGTTGTCTACTGCATCTTTATTCACAACCCCTAAATAAGTCCAAGGTCTGAACCTGGGACATGGGAGCGATTTGAACCGCTCACTGAGTCAGGGGTAAGGCTGACCCCTACCACCACCACCCCCTACACGCCTTAAGAGGGTGCTAATGGGGCGCAAAGCAACTAGCGCCCGGGCACAGCGATGTTTGCGCCGCTCACGAAATTAACTAGACATTTTGCGGCGGCGCTAAACAGTACTGCCACGATCTCCTACGCCCGCAGATCGTGATGTCAGTCGAGTGTGCAACGCCCCGGAGCGGATATTGAGTGGCGACCCCTGCCTTACCGCCTGCCGCTAGCAACGACAGGTTGAGCGGAGTGTTTTGCAGTCAAGGACTGGGGGAGCGCTATTTAAAGGCGACGGCTTCCTGCCTTTTTTTGTTGCCGACATTTTTGAACCACGCATTGAGAGAGAGAGTGAGAGAGACTGACTTCTGGAGAGATTCAACACTGTGTGAAGGAGTTTTGGGTACTGAGCAGCACTTTGCAGGTTCATTTTGATTTGCCCTTCCTTGTATCGATTTAGAAGAGACTGTGGGGGCTGCACTCAGCTCTTTCCCTGGAACTCTCCATTGTTCTTTCCAGCAGATTTGATGTACAGGTCTCTCCAGGCCGAGATTCAAGGCTGCAATGAGCAGGATGTGGATGGAAAGCAAGATCAACCCTCCACTTTAAGAACTGGCCGGGGCCATTGCGTCTGTGTTCCATTGCTGACTGACATCACATGAGCTTCGCCAGCGCTCTGAGTTAGCGCCTCGCTCCTCGGCCTTTGCGCCTTAAGACAGATGTGTCACGCCAGATTTAGCGCTCCAATCACCTCCAGGGGCGATAAAAGTCAAGTTTGCAGTCGGAGGAGATCATTAGCGCCAGGCGCTAATCTTTGCGCCCGGCCGATAATTGCGCCCCAAACGGGGCGATACTGAATTTTTCCCCCATATTTGAAATGCTGTTTGCAAATTGCTGTCTTCACAAAAAAGGAACTTCAGACAATTTGATGCAAATTAATTTCTTCACATACGTGCAATGGCATAAGAGAAAGAGGACTGCAGATGAATAATGGGATGTAGAAAGACCAGTAACTGTAAATGCCCAGTTCGGAGTTTGCCCAGCTTCTAAAGACGCTTCCCACCCTGTAAGATGCAAGTTGGATGATGAACTGTAGACAGGATAGAAATGACATTCACTGATATTACTGCCCTAATTATTAGAGTCTAGTAAAAAGATCAACTTTAGACTGGAGTGAGCAAAGGCAGTTTCTTTCTTGTTTGTTTAGTGGGTTAACTAGAAAGGGGATGTAAAGGGATAGTTGAAGTGCATTGGAATAGTTGCCGTGATTTGATGGCAATGTTTTACATATTGGACTGGCTGGCTGTAGAGTTGAAAGTTTGTGGTTTAAAACTACTTTTATTTGCATCATGAACCCAAAAGTGAAGAGGTAAAAAGTTACAAAGAACATGAAAACAGGCTGGGAAAGTGAAGCATGACCTAGACTAGGGACTGTGTGGCACAATTTACCTTTCTATAAAAGGTTTAATTCACTGTCAAAAAGAGAGAGATCCAGGATAAAACCCTAGCAAAAGTTAAGATTTCTTGATTATTTTTGAATAATATAGCTAATAACAAGCATGACAGTAGAACTTATTTCCAACATCATGGGAAATCTGCTAAAATATGTATTACACACACATGAAGTAGTACTGGACTTGGGGTAGTAAATCACTGAAATGGATTTTTATTACATCAAAATGACATGAATGGGTAAAGTATACCAGCAAATCTACTGCACAAAATGTAAACAGTTTTCCTAAAAACAATTCAAATCAGTTTAATAAAAAGTGTAGTAAAAATACATCTGTAAGTACCACTCCAATAAGTAAAAATTGCAATTTCCAGAATCACATTAAGCACTATATTCCAATAGCATCTTTTAAAAAAAAGTTCCTACAACATCAGTATATTTACATTAGTGGAGGCAAGGTGAGGGACTGAATTCTGAAAAGAAATGAGTGTTGTAAAAGCTCATCAGAAAAAATGTGATTCATCTTTACTGTAAATGTAGTCAATCTGGAAAATGTACATAATTGTTCTCATTGTCCATTGAATCTTCACAAGTATAGTTCTGTGGTTAAAAATAGATATCTGTATCAAAGTTAGCACCTAAAACAATCTCTCTCAAATGGATAACTTGAGATAAACACTGACCTGTGCTATTGAAAACATTCATGATAAATTTAAATAAATTACAATCTTATTTAATCAAGCAAGGAAAAGTCGTATGGTTGAAAACCCTCCCTAAAAGCCTTAGCAAATTCTTCCTCATCTTCTCGGCTATATTTACATTCCCTCCAGTTGGCTTTATCGGGTATATTTAGGACAGCTTCGCTTGCCAAAACCTCCCTGTGGAAATTCAGAAACAATAAATAGTTAATAAGTCAAACAGGAGAGTAAGCAGGTGCTGTCATAAACAATGTTTAAGACATAAAATTCACATTACCCAACTTATCTTGCCTAGTGAACAAGAGTGCACAACAGCAACAATCAAACATGCAATTATCCACGATCACATTAAATGTGGGATATATCTATAGGACACATTAGAAGTCTTGGATAAGTACAGACTTCCAAGTAATATTTAATACCTCGTGTCATCCTAGTTCTGTCACAGTTAAACTTATTATTTTATTCATTTCTGATTGAGACACACCGCTCCCCCCCCCCCCCGCCCCACAATCTTGTCCTCCAAGACAGGTAGGCACTGTTGTTTACTTAAGAGACCTCACAGCTGCACATCTACAAGATAGATGGTGCTGTTCTCCATAGAACAATCCACCTTGGAGCTCCTAAAATCAGGCGTGTGGTCAAATCCTGCTAACTGTCTCCACTGTCACCTCCTCCCTCCTGCAATCAGCTGTCAAATACCCAACACTGAACAAACTTTATTTTGTTTTCAGCAAAGGTGGAGAATGTATTTGGACACTGTGGGGGGGGGGGTTTAATGTTGAAGGGAGTTCGCCAACAGCAGATATACCTGTATTATACACATAGCAGTCATTGCTACTGAAACCCTTTTGAGAAATCCTTGTTCTGGTGACTGGACAGATTCTGCCTTTAATGTCCATCTTTCCACCCCCTGTTGCTTTTTCCTGCTACCTCCACACCAACCACCCATGAAATTCTCCATACTGCCAGCCACTTCCAGAAAACCACGATCACTGCACTTTTGTCAGCAGATGGATACTATCCATGTGACAAAGAATTATTTTGGGGGGAACCAAATGAAAAAACACTGCAGTTTCTTCCTGAATCCTCAGTGGATATGTGAAGCTGACCCACCCCTGCAACATCCCAGCACTCAGTCCAACCGCTGGCTCACTTGTGAACAATAAGCACAGGAAATCTGGTAGTATCTATTAAAAATACATCCTGTTGCAATGATGCAAAATGGAAATAATCCAGTTATTTTATTGGGGCTTTCTTTTAAACCAGCAGTGTCCAACAATGGCCCTCGAAGGCCAGGCAACTCAGTTGTGTGCTTATATTTCTTATTTGCTGTTTTTTTCCTGTCTGAATTTTAAGGGCCCAGAGGTTCAAAAATGACCATTAGTATCTGCAACTTGAGATATATGTAAATTAATAGGAACACTGATTTATACTTCATTGTGACCCTTTTCAGCACAAAAGAAATGCGTTAAAAATTCTCCCACAGAAAATACTAGAAAAAAAGTTTGAAAATTATTCCTAACACTTTCTAATCAAGATCCAATTACTTAAAATATAGCTCTACTGAAAGACACTTTAGTCCAAATAACATTTTAGTGCTTGTGTGCAATTTTCCCTTGTGCTATTGGTAACTATTAGTCATTTTGGATGTCATGCAAAATTAGCAAGTTTAGGTGGTTAAATGATTAAATTACTAACCATCAGTGCACAAGTGCTTATTACTCTAACTCATGAAACAAAGTAGTAATTTTTATATCTAATTCAAAGCACAAGCCACTGGTTAAAGGCAATAGGTGTATTAAATAGAGCTTTTAAATAGATCAATTCAAATTAGTTAAATTCCACAAACTCTTGTAGAACCATTTGTCAAATTTAACAAAGTTGATAATAGATTTTTTTTTTTTAATTCATTCACGGGATGTGGGCACGTTTGCAAAGCCAGCATTTATTGCCCATCCCCCAATTGCCCTTGAGGTGGTGGTGGAGAACCTCCTTCTTGAACCGCTGCAGTCCGTGTGCTGAAGGTACTCCCACAGTGCTGTTTGGGAGGGAGTTCCATGATTTTGACCCAGTGACGATGAAGGAACAGCAATATATTTCCAAGTTAGGATGGTGTGTGACTTGGAGGAGAATTTGGAGGTGATGGTGTGCCCATGCACCTGCTGCCCTTGTCCTTCTAGGTGGTAGAGGTCACGGGTTTGGGAGGTGCTGTAGAAGCCTTGGCAGCACATCTTGTAGATGGTACACACTGCAGCCACAGTGCGCTGGTGGTGGAGGGAGTTAATGTTTAAGGTGGTGGATGAGGTGTCAATCAAGCGGGCTGCTTTGTCGTGGATGATGTCGAGCTTCTTGAGTGTTGTTGGAGCTGCACTCATCCAGGCAAGTGGAGAATATTCCATCACACTCCTGACTTGTGCCTTGTAGATGGTGAAAAGGCTTTGAGGAGTCAGGAGGTGAGTCACTTGCCGCAGAATATCCAGCCTCTGACCTGCTCTTGTAGTTCAAAGGTTGGGTATTAAGCAACACAAAGGCTCACCAGAATGACAGATCCTTAATACCATCTGGTTACCTACTCTTCTTACCTTCCAAACTGTAAAGGAAATTGCTTCTTGATTCTGTAGAACAGCTTTTCTCCACTGTCCAGCTCAACATAGAAATATGCTGATCCAGGTTGAATTATCTACAAAATGTAAATCAAATAGGCTTACTTTTCAAATCACTGAAGACATAGATCATTGTTTTCTAATTACTTTTAACATTCTAATCTGGATTTGTAGAACAAGATTTTTTTTTGGTTAAAGGCAATGTCAGGTGGCATTCTAATGACTGACAGTGAGTCAGACCTTTCACCGTGGTATCTATCTTCATCCAACCCAGACTGATTGCTGCAATAGTCCTGGGTAAAATAAGGTTGAAGCCAATTCATAGCACCAAACAGCACATATATTGTCATTCTCTTTCAAAGCCATCATAATTATATATAGGGATGGCAGGAAATTGTGTTGATGGTTCATGGGGAAATGTAGGCATTTTACAATCTGTGCTATACCACACATGGAAATGCTTGATTATAGACACTAGTACAAGTTGAAATTTCATCTCACAATAGACATTCTTGCCATGATGAGCAAGGTTTTTAAAAAAAAAAATGAACAAAAGCAGTTATTTCCAGCAATACTATACTACCTGAAACATCACACAGCGACCCAAGTTCCTAAATGTCCCCCTCACCCCGCCTCCACAATTTATGCTTGCAGAAACACTATTTATGGCTTTCTACTACAAATTTTCATTGATCTCAGGAAACATTTGCTACATAGACAAATACAGCGTTAACATTTCGTAAAAGGTGGTGACAATTAGTTTTACAGGGCACAGGTGCATTAGCTGCTGTTTGTGCCTTTCCAGGGTGGTTATCAACATGACCTTCAGGCGACATTCAGAAACAGCTGCAGCAATATTTGTTGCAAGTTTCTAAGAAAAGCTTCATGGACATCTTCCAACAATGAAACATAAAACTTTTTCCATGGCTACGTATACAAACTCTCAAATTTAATATTCATAGTCTCTTTTCAAAGTTAGTTTTATAAAAACAGAACGTAGAGGTTCAGGAATGCTGCTTTTTTTTTTACATCTTACCATCAGCAATTTTAGTTAATTATAACCAATTTCCAGAATGGCAAAGAAATGAAAAACAGTTCAATAAAAAAACTTGTTAAATACTGTGTCACATTTCATCACTTAAATTAAATGCCTTTTCCTGGTCATTTAAAAATACTTTCTGGTGTAGAATTCCACCACTAGCAGTATATTTTATATTGGTAATTGTTCAGTTACATTAACAGAAGTGGGATATATACACGCACACACATCTATACACAAAAACCCACTGGACAAATATTCCACAGCTCAATACATGTTAAAAAAGGTGTAAATAAAACAATTAGCAATTACATGACACCTTTAATGCAGAAAACTTCCCACGGTGTTTCCCAGAGCCAGATCATCAAAAAGTAGACATTGAGCCAAAGGAGGAGATATTAGGAAGGATGACCAAAAACTTGTTCAAAAAGGTGGGTTTTAAGGAGTATCTTAAAAGGAGGGGGGTGGATGGTTTTAGAGAGAGAATTCCACAGCGTGTCTCAAAGGCAGCTGAAGGCTCCAATGGTGGAGTGAAGGGAGAAAGGGTGCACAAGCGGTCAGAGGTTAGAGAGATACGGGGGGGGGGGGAGGAAGGAAAGCCATGAAGGGATTTAAACGCGAGGATGAGAATGATAAATCTGAGGTGTTGAAGGACCGGGAGCCAATGTAGGTCAGCAAAGGGTGAGCAGGAATTGGTATAGGATAGGATCTGGGCAGCAGAGTACTAAAGGCCATGATGGAACAAAACTATATGTAAATATGCTGCCACGGAATTTTTAAATTCTCATCCTGGTTTTCAAATTCTTCCATGGCCTCACCCCTCCCAACCTCTAACCTCCTCCAGCCCCACAACCCTCAGATATCTGCGCTCCTCCAATTCTGCCTTTTGCGCATCCCCTATTTTAACCACTGAACCATTGGTGGCCGTACTTTGGGCTGCCAAGGCCCTAAACTCTGGAATTCCCTCGCTAAACTTCTCCGCCTCTCCTCTGTTAAGACACTCCTTAAATCCTACCTCTTTGACTAAGCTTTTGGTCATCTGTCCTAATATCTCATGTGGTTCAGTGTCAAATTTGGTTTGATAATGCTCCTGTGAAGCACCTTGAGATGTTTTACTACATTAAAAGCACTATATAAATGCAAGATGTTATTGCTTTATACCAATAAGATTGTTCAAATAAATTGAATGCATTTACATTAGTTAGCAGATCGATGAACAAAACTCAGAATTTGCAAGAGACATTTAAAGAAAAGGGTTAAGTACTTAACCTAATGTAATTTCCCACTTTTATTTTTACAAGCATGCTTTGAAATTAATTTTAAGACTCCCAGTTGTTTTACTGAAATCAGTTGTAATCTAGCACCATCAAACCAGATATTCACCACTTGTAACAGTCTAGGCCAAACTACACTCAAGTTCTCCGGACTTAGTCAAGTGGGGTATGTTTTTAAATGGGGAACGAGTATGCACAATGTATCCCGCAAACAAATTGCGCGTAGATTTCTCAGAAGCTTGGAGACTCAAATAGCCTGATGGATTTGCTTATGTCTCAGAAACCTGCTGACAAAGGAATTGAAGAAGTTCAATACCACATAACAGTGCATTTACCCACTGAAAGATCAGGGAGCCTTTACAGTAGTGACTGTTTTCCTGAAAATTTTGTGGGGCAGGCTTGATGGACCAGCTGGTCTTTTCCTGCCCATCAATTTTGTATGTATCCAATTTACTTCTCTGTGGGGGAAACAAGATTTCTTCAGGCTCACTTGAGGCTTATTATTTTTGTATTCAATTTTCAAGTTGCCAAGTACATTGAACAAACTCACTTGCTTGAGATCTGAATGTTCCGGAATCTCCAAGAGCTCCATCTGCTGTTCCTCTGCTTGTACGATAAAAGCCTCTTTAATGTCATCAGTAGTACAACATTGAACAGGGACAGGAACCACCTGGATAAAAATGACAGGAAGCAGCATATTTCAATGATACTCAGAGTTCAACGTAATTACTGTCAAAATCAGGCATTTATACAAAAGGCAGATATTTAGATTTTTCCACCAACTAATCTAAAATAAGTCAGAAAAAAGTGCATCATTGGGATGTTGGTTCCCTCAGGAAAGTTTGTCATCATACCAGATGGAGACAACATCTGGGATTATTTCAGACTTAAACTAATGAAAAAAAAGTGTGTATGAGCTGGAAAAGCTAAAAGAACAAGCTGACTTGATAGTCCTTCACAATAATATATTTTCTGCTCAATATTATTATCTGTGGCGACTTTAGGACTGGCCTGGTACTTTCAAAACCAATCAATTTAAATCAGCCACAACATGCATACATCAAATCTGTATATTAAATACTATTTTCAAAAACTGTAAACATTATTTGAATAAGAACAATTGATTCAACATGACAAATGCTACCATTTTGAAAGCTTGCTATAATGTACAATTAGTACTTTGCAGTTTTAACGATTAATTGTAACAGTTCATAGTTATACTCAAATATTTGAAGTGGTTAGAAATTACCTGTAACTGTAAGTGTTGACTCCTGTAATTTCTTTCAAACATAACAAACCTTTTCCCAATGCTCTTGTAAAACTTTTTCAAAGCCAATTTACACTTCTCTACTTCTTCTATGACTTCTGAGGGCAGCTCTACCACTGACTGATGGTGCCCAATGGGCAAAATAAGTACATGATCAGGGGTTAAGCTACCTTTGGCAAGGGCAATATAACACTGTAAAACAAAAAGGAATTTACAATCATTTAAGTTAATAACATGTATTTGCCAGAAGGTAGTTTATTTAACTTAGCAGACTCTTATGCAATCTAAATTACTTCATTATCAATGTGCAGGATAATAAAGAATGGCACAAAAGCTACCCTATATCCCTAGTACAAAGGATAAGGATAAGATTTTGGTTATGAAGGATAAGTATATAAGATTTTGAGTACAAACCGCATCCCATTAAGGAACAGGCATAGCAATTCCATTAGGAGCAGACATAGCAATTAGTAAATAGGTGGGATTGAAAGCACAAGAGTCACAAAGGGGGGAAATGTGAATTCTTGGTCGAGTCGACACTTAATTTTTAAAAAATTTTTTTATAAATTCGTTCACGGATGTGGGCGTTTCTGGCAATGCCAGTATTTATTGCCCATCCCCAATTGCCCTTGAGAAGGTAGCGGTGAGCTGCCTTCTTGAACCGCAGCAGTCCATGTGGTGAAGGTACTCCCACAGTGCTGTTAGGGAGGGAGTTCCAGGATTTTGACCCAGCGACGATGAAGGAACAGCAATACATTTCCAAATCAGGCTGGTGTGTGACTTGGAGGAAAGCTTCGAGGTGATGGTATTCCCATGCACCTGCTGCCCTTGTCCTTCTAGGTGGTAGAGGTCGCGGGTTTGGGAGGTGCTGACGAAGAAGTCTTGGCAGTACATCTTTTAGATGGTACACATTGCAGCCATGGTGCGCCGGTGGTGGACCGAGTTCATGTTTAAGGTGGTGGATGGGGAGCCAATCAAGCGGGCTGCTTTGTCCTGGATGGTGTCGAACTTCTTGAGCGTTGCTGGAGCTGCACTCATCCAGGCAAATGGAGAGTATTCCATCGCACTCCTTACTTTTGCCTTGAAGATGGTGGAAAGACTTTGGGAAGTCAGGAGGCGAGTCACTCGCCACAGAATACCCAGCCTCTGACCTGCTCTTGTAGCCACATTATGTGTGTGTCTGGTCCAGTTAAATTTCTGGTCAATGGTGACCCCCAGAATGTTGGTGTGGGATTCAGCGATGATAATGCAGTTAAATGTCAAGGGGCGGTGGATAGGTTCTCTCTTGTTGGATAGTCCATGCTTGGCACTTGTTGGCCCGAATGTTACTTGCCACTTATCAGCCCAAGCCTGAATGTTGTCCAGATCTTGCTACATGTGGGCACGGACTGCTTCATTATCTGAGGAGTTGCAAATGGAATTGACACAGCAATCATCAGCGACACCCCCACTTCTGACCTTATGATGGAGGGAAGGTCATTGATGAAGCAGCTGATGATATTTTCAATAAATTTGTAAGAGGTTAATTTAATTAAATTGTGTGCAGGAATTGGAGTCAGACTAGCAGAAAACTTCAGAGGAAGAAAGAAAGAAAGGCAAAACAGACATTAGGTTCTGCAGCAAATCACAGTAAGCTTGTACATCAGTTTCTCAGATGATTATCCGAGTTCTTATGCCACATTTTTGAACAAATACACAGCACTTAGCACTGGCTTCAATCAATCAATAACAAACTATAGATAGTTTAAAAACATTACATATTGTGCAAAATAGTACATTACCTTACAGAACTGTCTGTGGGCTCCTGTTACTGTGGAATCCAGCCCATTTACACTGCAGGGCAAATTCCTCAAAAACAGTAGCAACAAACGATTGCAATTGCAAATACATTGTTGTGTGAAAGTCACAATTTTAGTTTCGGACTGCTAGTCTGTACTAGTAGGCTAAGTGCTGAGCTCACTCAGCCTGAAAAGCTGTTGGCCACTGCCACCAGAGGCATGTTTTTACTGCTCAGTGCTACTGCCTCTGGAGGCACCAGGGAGGGTGGTCTCAGCAAATCAGGAGGCAGCAGTGCCAGTTCATTTTACCCGAGATCAGTGCTGGCATTGCCAGCAACACTGCAGGTAAATGCATCATAGAGGATTCTCAAATAATTGAAGGCAGTGTTTGGAATGCTTTGTGGCAAACAATGTCCAAAGGTTTACACAACAGGATGCTTTAAAGAAAGGGCACTGAAGCGGATATATAGTACTTACATGCGTACCAATACTGATAACCAAGTGCTTTTCTACTTCAGGACTAGCAAGGCAGAACCAGCAAGGGCTCGTGGGGTTAGCTACAAAATAAAAACATAAGATGCTAAGTGTGCATTTAACCTTGCTATAATCAAGAATACATTTAGAATGTACATTACAAGAATAACACACTTGGGAGAGGATTCAGAAAATCAGAATGAATGACATCTTAAAACTGAAAAAGCAAACATTGAATGCTTTATGAATTGCACCAAAAACCAGGTGGTGTTGTAGCTTTTTTTTTTACTTTCCTCCTTCTCCATGCCAATTATTTGCTGTCAGTGTACCACATTTATGCTTTTTTCGGAAATCAGGAGGCAGCAATATGTTTAAAATGAAGGAGCATCTCATGAGCCATAACATTATGAAGTAAATTCACTGTGCTGTGGGGAGCCATGCTCAGAGAGAGAGAGATATGGCTGCAGACGGTAGTGATGATTTTCTGACCTAGGCTCTCTGAGCAAGGCTCCCTGCTGGGATTGCAGAATCAATGAATTCACCCTTATATTAAAGCATTCCAGTGAAGGACAAATAAATGCAAAAGTACAATTCCTCTGGTTTTTGTAATGGTGCAGTGTTACTAAGTATTTGCATTTGATAATGTGGATCACTGTAGTCTGTAGCACATTATTAGGAAACTAATAAAAACAGGACCACAGAACAACTACTGATTTTAGGAAATTATGGGATCTTAACATGAATATACAGTCTCATACACAAACTGAGCTTCCCACTGCTGCCTACCTGCAGAATATTATTGCTATAATGTTTACTACTGGCTAGGGTCCACAGACAGGGATCATGGGAAAGCCAGATACAGTCCCTGTACCTGACTACTATCCAGGTGATCCCTCCTGGAAAGGGGGCAAATGTAGGATTGGTTTTGATGTCCTCCTCCCACCCTGCACGAAGCAGTAGGGTGCGGAGAATAGAGTGCTCATCATAGCCCTAAAACATTTTTTTAAAACTTTGTTTTAATGCCAACAGACTTTGCAACAAACAGGTTAAGGCAAGAGCAAATTAATCTTTCTCATGTCAGAGGAACATCATGTTAGTGCATTAGACATAGAAATATTTTTTTTTAAATCTCAAATCCTATCTTCAAATCTTAAATGGAATTCCTTTAAAACTTGTTATTGAGCTGCTACTTCCCAATTCCAAGCAGAAAAAAAAAACTGAACTCTAGCTCATAAACCAAAAAGTTTTCAGACACTTACGTGGCTTTCGGGGCTGTTTTGATTGATGAAATGGAGGTCTTCCTCCTTCAGAGGATCTTTTCTTTCCTTCTCGTTTGCTCAAGTCAAAGAAGAACTGAGCCTCTTCCTGCAAATTATAACAACTATTGAGCAACAAATAGTAAATTAAAATTCAAAAAACCCCAATAGGAGAAAAACCACCAACAGTGAAGGAAGTTTTTACAGAACACAACCAATATAATTTATGATCCAGTGGAGTTGTTCCTTCTCCTCTACCCCATCTTGTACAGTTTCTGTCACATTGAGATACTAAATAGTCAGCTACAATGTTATTCCATGGATCAAGGACGCCAAAAATTGCAAGGTGTCATCGAGATCTCAGTAAAACTACGGTCTTATAATTCACAAGTAGCATCTAACATTTGGAATTAGTTCATGGTGAATTTAAGATTTCATACAATAACAGACATTTCAGCACAAGAGGTGTAATTTGGCCCATGTACTGGGCCAGTGCTAGCACCATATTGGAGCTACTGACTAATCCCGTTACCTGCTTTTCCCCTGTACCTTAAGATTTTCCTCTTCAAATATAGTGATTTACTTCGCTTCAACAAATAGTCGTAATATATTCCATATTCCACTAATCCTTTTCTACTAATCCCAAATTTCTTAATAATTAAGAAAATAGCGTAAATAATCTGTCACTATTTACTCCCTTAATCCTTTAAAAAATTCTGTATACTTCTTGCATCTGCTTAATCTTCTATGCTCTAGGGAATCGAGTCCTAGTTTTGACAAGTCTCTCATCCCAACTATAGACTCTAATCCTAAACACACCCCGGGGCATCATTAGCTACACAATCTGAGAAACATTAATTTACTCCTACTGTCTCTCTATCCTACAGCCACCCTCTATCCATGCCATCACTTCACCCATTAATGTGATGGGCCTTGATCTTTACAAGAAGTCTCTTATTGGCACTTTAATTACTTTTTGAAAGTCCAAATATACTACATCCAATTGCATTCTCATGAGCTAATTTATTAGCTTCACATTGACTGCAAATTTCTTAATACAATAGTGCATGCTAGAGCTCCACATAAGAACTTTTGAACAGCACTGATTAACTTGCATGATAATTAAAGAAAATGTTTTGTAACATAATACTATATTAACTTGGCTCCATTTCAAATGGGCTTTTTTAAAAAAAAAATCTGCTCAAGTATCAAAAGATGGATTAAACTTTACCAGCTACTTGCTCAAATATTTCTACATAATGGCTGGAGAAATGAGTATCACCATCAGTTACCCTACTCTCATCATACATATTTAGCTAGATTCCAAACCATGCTTAGAAAGGTGGTCATATTACACAAACATCCTCCATCCTGTATATTTCATTAAACCCAACAAAAAGGTTTAATAAATGCTCTTGATTATAACAGACTTTGAATAAGATTGCTGTACAGAAATACATCAGTTGGCAGAAAACATTCACATATTGTAACAAAGAAAAGAAAGCCAATGATAAGGGTATCCACGATCTAATAGGAACAAATAATAGAACTTCATTGCTACACACTAAATCAATCCACGCTAAAGTTGAAAACATAATTTTATTTCAAAATTCACAGAAGAAGTCAGTAAGCTTTTGCAGTCTGGAGACCATAACTAAATATATGCAAAGAGCATAGACTTGGGGGTGGGGGCAAGGGGAAGGAAGAGGAGAATTATCTGCCATAAAAGAGGAAAAATGCAATGCCACATTACACTGCCAAAAGTTGATTTCAGGACCCTAGACAACTACATATTGGATGTGTTTTGGGCTCTGCTTGAGGGGAAATAAAGCAGCTTTCAAGAATTTTTTTTTAATTTTTTTAAATTCAGATATTAGAACTTTTGATTTACAACTAAAACAAGAAAGGGTTTCCTATACATACTGGTGCAGTTTCCCCTGGTTTTGTTCTTTGAAATTCCTTGATCATTTTCCTATACGGACTTTCTGTGACATCCAGAGGCTGTTTCACTAGTTCAGTTGGATCCATAGAACTTATTGGCGTAATGTTAAATGCATACAAGTACTATAAAAGCAAAAATCAATCAGAAAAGTAATGTAAATATAGATTCCGGCATGTACTGTATAACCCACAGATCAAACAGATCAACAACAAAAAACTCACTATAAAGTAATTCAAACTGGGATCAGTGACTAGCAACATTTTAAAATGTCAATACAATGGTTTTGCACTAGCAATTACTTTTAAGTAAGCAGTTATAAACAAACCATAAAACAAGAAAATTCACAAAATAAAACTCAAATACATCCAGTGGAGGTAGATTGGCCAGATGAGAGATCAAACACACAATTCCATGTCAGAGATCACAATCTAGATGTAGAGGGACAGTCAACCTAGCAGGTAATGCTTAGAACATGCCTCCTATCCACCACCTTAAATCAAAATAGGGTGTGGAAATGCAGGAGAAACAGCTTACAAATATGATGGAGAAATAAAGAACAAATTCATTTTTTTGTTTGAGAAATGGTTAGAATATGTACTAGCTTTAGGAACAATTTTGAGTTTATATATTATACATTTAGTTTTATTAATGTGATCTTGTATAAAATTCAACACTTTGTCCACCTATTCAGAAGTTACTTCATTGAATTTACTGTTTTTTATTTAAGTTTTCTGGAAAGAGGAACTTCCGTACTTAAATGTAATTATTTTTGGTGCACTTCAAAATTTAAAAAGTCATACATTAAAGAATTGTAAACCAAATGCTTGTGGACAGAACAGCTCACAAGCATCCTAAATATTTAAATTAAAAAAAAAGTGTTCAAATAAAGAAAATTGTCTATAATGAAAGATAGAAGAACTTGCATTTAAATTGCACCTTTCATATCCTCAGGATGTCCAAAAGCACTTCAAAGCCAATAAAGCACTTCTGAAGTGTAGGCATTGCTGCAATGTAGGCAAACACGCCAGTCAATTTTTGCATAGTAAGGACTCACAAACAGCAATGGCTAGTTAATCTGTTTTAGTGGTGTTGGTTGAGGGATAAATATTGGTTAGGATACTAGGAGAACGCCCCTGCTCTTCAAGAAGTGCCATGGGATCGTTTATGCCCTCCTGAGGGGGTAGAAGGGGCGCTGGTTTAACATCTCATCCAAAAGACAACACCTCTGACAGTGCAGCACTCTCAGCCTAGATTTTGTGTTCAGGTTTCTGGAATGGGCTTGAAGAGTGCTACCACTGAGCCAAGGCTGGCATCTGCAAAGTATCAATTTCTGAAAGTTTGGATTTTTTTTTTTAAGCAAATTCAATTTTTTTTAGTGGTTATTGTTTAAAAAAGTACAGCAATCATAAAAAGTTATTTTACTTCCCATCTCCTAAATGGCACACTAATTATAGCAGATCAAATAGCTCTGATATTATGCTGACATACTAGCTTACAAATGCTTAATGAGTATGTCTGAAGTTCCTCTCCACTAATTTAATGGAGGTATTAACCTATTCAAAATAAATGAGCTATGCCTCTGCTAAAATAGCAGATAGAGGAATTTCAAACAAATATTTGGTTTTTTTATTCGTTCCTGGGATGTGGGCGCCGCTGGCAAGGCCAGCATTTATTGCCCATGAGAAGGTTAAGTGCTCAGTGTTTACATTATCAAATGACACAATTATAGGTCCAATAAATTGAGAAAAAACAGAATAGGATATGAACTCAAAAGGAAAGTCTACATGAACATATTTGTTCTCCCAAAGTATAGTCATGCTAGTAATTCAGGATCCTGCTTACTTGCCTTTTTCTTGCTAGAATTGCCAATATTCGCCAGTGCTATGAACCTGCTGACATGCTGTGCATTTTCCTGTATGATCACATGGTTTCTACATAAAAACAAAAAGGAGATAAAATAACTTTTTATTGGTATGGCAGATATCAATTTAATCACAACGGTTACGCTTAGGGCACCATAGGTAAATGCACAGCATGGGTCCAGTACCAAGTTGTATAGACCAGGGCGGTTTCAGGTTCAATCTATGCTGATATTAGCTAACACTCTGGAGCATTAAGATTGGTTTCATATTGGAGCAAGGAAGGGAAAATTAGCCAGGGTTCCTGTTCCTTATCACCATCCAGTGACCCATGCTGGAAAAAAGCTCAAATAGGTAGATGTGTGGTGAGGACAGGAATGGGCTCAGCTGAGTTAATCAGACAGTCGAATCCCCTGACAATACTTCCCATCTAGATTCACACTTGAAAAATGTCCATTTAGCTGAGGGACCAGTAGCCTTATACTGCATGTGGAACTGTACCATAAGGAGAATCATCACCTTTTATATAGCTGAATATTAGCTTTTTAAGTACATACTCTTTACACGTCAGGCCAACTTTTGAATATCCTGGGGTAGAGTTTCCGCTTTGGGCGCAATTGACAATCTGGGCACAAATTGCACTCGAAACTGCGCTAGTTTTCCAAAGTGAAGCTATGGTTCAAGTTTCCGCTCAAACTCATTTACAGATCACCGAACGTAAAATATTCCTTGAACCAGTGCAATCGGACTGCATTTTAGACGGTAATTGTTTATTTTTTCCTCTTGCAGTTCTGTGGGCGAAGCCAGCTTCTAGCCTGATGTGTTTTTAAACCAGCATAGAAGATTGCGGAAACTCAATTTGCGCAGGACGTAACTTCCGCTTGAAATTTCTCGATCTTTTATGCTGGTTTGGCTGATTTCGGGCCTGGCGGAAACTTTACCCCGCTATCCAAGTTAATTTGATTGTCTATTATTTTTGCTGAACTCAAACACAGCTTGCTTTTACACCACTATCTAGGTGTACATGCACTATAGTTCCATAAAGCATGAACCTTAAGAATTAAATCAGTACCAGTAATTACCGTGCCCCCCCCCCCCCATTAGTTTTCAGAATGCTGCTCACTCCCTTTCTTCTCAAACATCCGATAATCCAACATCAGTCTTTAATGGCAGTTCACTGACATTCCCAATCTTAGTTGACAAGAAATCAAATATAGCCATTACAACCACACTTGTTATTGTGTGCACTTAAGTCTGGACATACTGCAAGAAGAATCTACAGCTATCCTTCAGTTAGTGAAAATTTAATTTAAGAACTATGGAACAACTTTATACTGGCTCAATGGAACAAAATGCAAGAGAATAATCTCTCTCCTACAAACTTCCTCCCCAAGCAATGCCTCAAAAATCAGAAATAGTTTAAATTATTTCAGATATAAGCTAATGTATAATGGATAATATTTATAATCACTCTATAAAGTACCCCCACCCCGCAAAAAAATCAAGCTGCCTTCAGTTACACAAGTGGTAATTGTATGAATTTATAGTTTACAGGTAAAGTATTAATACTTCATATATATGCATATAACAGGTTGATTAAGAGTTTAAATGACAATATCTATACCTGTAAGGTATTCTTTCATAATTGGCACCTTCCAGAGCAGCAAAATGATATCGTGGTTTTAGGGTAGATGCAAGATGAGCTACGGCGATAGAGCCACATAATTTTGTATCAACATCTTCCTGTCAGAGATATTAAAATGGTTAGTTTCTGCATTCTTTTTCATAAGGCTACATTATATTGACAACAATTTGCACCATTTATACAAGGACGCAACTGCTGCCAACGAAGTTGAAGTAGCTGCGCATGCGCAGTCTAAGTGTTTTTTTGGTTCTTCGCTTCGCCAGGAAGGGAGCGGGTTCGTTATAAAAAGCTGGGAAGGGAGAGGACTAGTAAAAAAAAATTAATACATTTAAATTACTTCAATGTAGTCACCATTTACTGTACTTTGTAACCCCAAAACAAACATTTTGGAAAAAATTATGGCCTAGAAATTCCGTTCCCTATGGCTGGTTACGTGCTGTGTACTCACCCATAGGGCCAACGGAAGTGCTGGTTTTACGCATGCACTGGAAACCGGCACTTCCGTTCTCTGCAGAAAGGGCTTGACTGGACAAACGCCTGTGCCGGATAGGCAGCCCTTACATTAAAAACTTCCGTTTTTTTTCCCCACACTGGCTTGAGTCCAGGTAAGTCAGGAACAGCTGCGCCTGGAAAAGAAGGCGCAAGGCCTGCTTTTCGCAGGCTAATAGTTTAATAAAGTAAAAAAAAATTTTCCACTGATTTATCATTTTAAAATACCTTAAAGAAAGGTAAGTTTATTTTTAGCCCCATTAAAAACTTTAATTATTTTTTCAAAAATTAAAATTTTTGTTTAAAAGTTAATTTATGTAATTTATAGTCATTTTAAAAGTGTGATTTTTTTTTTTTTTTAAATTTATTTGAAGTTTTACTTATGTTTTGGGGCTCATCTCTATTCATAGATTTGACAGGTCTTCCTGTCAAATCTATGAATGGAGATTCCCTGCTCTGATTGGTTCCCCATGGCCCACGTGATCCCAGGGATGCTGCGAACTAGCTGCGCCCCTGGGATACGCGTGCACTGCACACCGGCAGATTGAAGAGGCACAGCAACGGAAGTGTGCGCGTCCCGGGAGCCCTCCGGTCCAAGCGGAGATTTTTCCGAATCGCAGTCCTCCGCCCGCAGGAGGGCTGCGAACGGAATTTCTGGGCCTATATTGGAAAGAGGATATTTAAACAAAATCAAAAGCCTCCCACTAAGCAACTAGCATGTATTTTTTTTAATTCAGACTTTTTAAACAATTACAAAATCCCCAAATATAAAACTAAATTTTTGTAGTGCTGTAGTCAAAACAATTTTTTCCTGTTTATATATAGTGTATGCACAATATACTGTATCTGGCTTGCAATCCTACAATTACTAGTCAGTTTCCAGTGCATAAACTGAAGTTAAAGTACAATACATAGAATAAAACACAATAAACATGCTGTAAATCTGGCCTTTTATTTCAAATGAGTAAATAAACTGACCAGATTGTTCCCATATTGCCACACTCCTTTTGGCCACTGTGATGTCAGCAGAATGTCCACACCCTTGAATTTGGAGCTGGCCGTTAGCGAGCTCTCCAGTGCAGTCACGTCTTTCGAGGTAAAGCTATAAGCAGGCGCAGGTTCATTCTGGGCCTCTGTACCACTCAGGTAAGCAATCTGTAAACCTGATGCTCCTGTAAAAACACCTTTACGACCTACAGGAATGAAAATGAAAATGCATCAAAATGAAAGAAAAAGCCTACTAGTGTAGGATCAAACACGATCAGCACAGCTTTTTAAAACTAGACATCAGTTAACTGAATCATCAAATGCTACACGATGTAAAGTGTGCACACATCCATAATGTGGATAAATCAACCTACAAAATATGATACATACCTAAATAAGTAATGTTTTCTGCCAATTCACATCCATCTACATCTGGGAAATATTTTGTGGTCTCCTGATTGTTGGCTCCCAATATGTAAGTTTGCATGGGAGCTGAAAAAAAAGACACTTATCAAAAAGTATGACCCAAATAATGCATTTTTGGTGAATCTTACAGAAAAGGAAATTGAAATCTACTGAGTTTCTACATTTTATTGTTTCCACATTTTGCTCACAACAGACCAGGCTTCTAATGATATTGATCAACACTCACTCAGCAAAATGTTAAAAATTATCAAAATAAATTAAACGTGCTGTACTATTCTAGGATTAAAACAAAAGGACCAGGATGCATGGAATAGAGTGCTCATTGGGAGTGTGGCGGTTTACTGAAAATACACGGTGGCATCGTTTATGCCGAAAGTAGTGATTAGTTATGCAGACCAGCAAACTTCACTTACACCCTAAACTATCACATCCTACACCATCGCAACTCTTTCCGCTTTATTTTCTTGTATGACTGCATTCAATTTTTGTTTCAGCTATAAGCTGAAGGTACAGTAATGAAGAGGAATTTAAAATATGCAATAAAATTAATGTAATATGCTTAATCTTTAATGTACTTTATATGAAATAAACATACTTGCTAGGATAAAAATTGATAGAGGAGGTATTAGAAAAGCTGGCTGTACTTAAAAGTAGATAAATCACCAGGTGCGGATGGGATGCATCCTAGAATGCGGAGGGAATTGAGGGAAGAAATCGTGGAGGTACTGGCCATAATATTCCAATCCTCCTTAGATACGGGGGTGGTGCAAGAGGACTGGAGGATTGCAAATGTTACACCATTGTCCAAAAAAGGGTGTAAAGATAAACCCAGCAACTACAGGCCAGTCAGTTTGACCGCGGTAGTGGGGAAGCTTTTAGAAACAGTAATCAGGGACAAAATTAACAGTCACTTGGACAAGTGTGGATTAATTAAGGAAAGCCAGCGCAGATTTGTTAAAGGCAAATTGTGTTTAACTAACTTGATTGAGTTCTTTGATGAGGTAACAGAAAGGGTTGAGGACAGTAATGCAATTGATGTGGTGTACTTGGATTTCCAAGAGGCATTCGACAAAGTGCCACATAATAGGCTTGCCAGTAAAGTTGAAGCCCATGGAATAAAAGGGACAGTAGCAGCATGGATACAGAATTGACTAAGTGATAGGAAACAGGGAGTAGTGGTGAACGGTTGTTTTTCAGACTGGAGGAAGATATACAGTTGCGTTCCCCAGGGGTCGTTCTAGGACCACTGCTTTTCTTGATATATATTACTGACTTGGACGTGGGTGTACAGGGCACAATTTCAAAATTTGCAGATGACACAAAACTTGGAAGTATAGTGACAGTGAGGAGGAGAGTGATAGACTTCAGGAAGACATAGACAGTCTGGTGAAATGGGTGGACATGTGACAGATGAAATTTAACACAAAAGTGTGCACGAACAGTGAGACCAAGGGGTATGTGTGCACAAATCGTTGAAAGTGACAGGGCAGGTTTTGAAAGCAGTTAAAAAGGCTTACGGGTTCCTGGGCTTCATAAATAGAGGTATAGAGTACATAAGTGTGGAAATTATGATGAACCTGTATAAAACATTGGTTCGTCCCCAATTGGAGTACTGAGTGCAATTCCGGGCACCGCACTTTAGGAAGGATGTGAAGGCCTTAGAGAGGGTGCAGAAAAGATTTACAAGAATGATTCCAGGAATGAGGGACTTCAGTTACGTTGATAGACTGGAGAAGCTGGGGTTGTTCTCCTTGGAGCAGAGAAGATTGAGAGGAGATTTGATAGAGGTGTTCAAAATCATGAGGGATCTGCACAGAGTAGATAGAGAGAAACTGTTCCCATTGGCAGAAGGGTCAAGAACCAGAGGACACAGATTTAAGGTGATTGGCAAAAGAACCAAAGGCGACGTAAAGAAAAACTTTCTTTTTTTTTTAAACACAGCGAGTGGTAAGATCTGGAATGCACTGCCTGAAAGGGTGGTGGAGGCAGATGCAATCACAGCTTTCAAAAGGGAGTTGGAGAAGTACCCGAAGGAAAGGAATTTCCAGGGTTACAGGGAAAGGGCAGGGGAGTGGGACACAGGCTCGACGGGCCGAATGGCCTTCTTCCGTGCTGTAACCATTCTATGATTCTATAACATTGGATTATATTAACCGGGGGAAGAATACATTGAATGGGGTATCTAGGAATCAATCACAACTGGTACTGCTTTTATTGTAACAGACAATGCTTTAGATTTGGCACTGCCAAAAGACAGCAGCTGCTTTACAACGTATCCTATTTTCTTTTATTTCAATAGCACGTCTGACTTTTAAGGTAATGCACGCTAGTTTTGATCATTGATACTTTTATTTCAAGTGGCAACGTTGCTATAGCAAATCCAACCATTCTCCCTCTGTTATTCATATCATCACCAGGATGAAAAGAATCTACAAGTATAGAAACTTACCTTCTTTGTTTTCAAAGGCTTCCAAAGTTGCGCAATACAGTTCCCACTGCTTATAGCAGGCGCATTGGTGTTAAGACAATTTTCCCGCAATGTGAGGTGGACAATAAAACCCCAATAGGTTGCTTAATATTTTGGGCTGATAACAGACTCAAATGTAAGTACCCATGGTATCTGAATGTTAATGAGATGCAAAGAGCTTATTGAACAGCTGCTGGAAGACCAGTTTGCCTGAAAGCAGTGGATCTTTTAAATCAGCAAGTAGAGATTAAGTAATTAAAGTAATTGCACCTTAACGAGGCACAAAGAGCTTATTGAACAGCTGAGTCTGCCCGAAGTAGCCAGTGCACGTAATACACTAAGCGCCGCATTTATAAATAACTTCTATGGTGATGAAAATGTTTATCGTTATTAGATGGTTACTCATCATAAGCACAAGTGGTGGGAACGCTATTTGCAACATCTCAAATACAGTACTTAAGACTGTTACAGAAATTTATAAATAAATAGTTCATAATTTACCTTTCTTGGCTCCTGATTTGTATTCTGCCCATTCTGATTCTGCCTCTGCTGTGGTTCCAAGGAAATTTCCCACACACAACAGCAACTATAAACACAGAAAAAGCACACATTAAAATCAACAGATCTGAGTTTCTTTCCCAAATGCTGATTACTAGTTGTTATTAACTCAAAAGGTTTTGAATCACTGGGTTCCAATTTCTGTCACAGTCTTAATTGAAATATTTTCAATAGTCTGGAGTATTATTTTTAATTAAGAATTTTATATATAGTGACTACAATTTCTCAGTAATCAACTTCTCACCATCACTTCATAAACTTAAGTGATTTATCATAATTATTAAACTTCTGGTGTGAATTACACATCAATGAGAGGAAGGCACTAACTGTTGGATTCCACTATGGCAATCTCCATCAACAAAATATACAGAAACAATTGAACAAACCATCAGATTCATTTTAAAAAAAAGGCAGCTATACAACAATTTCAAAATTCTAATTCCACCTCTACGTTCAGACATCAAAGTTTCATATCAACTGATCCGCTCAATACTGCTGCTTTACATTCAACTATTACTACCTATATCTTACCAAATGTAAAAAAAACCCGACAGGTAGGGTTATAGTAGCAGTTCAATAATGGGAGACAATGCTGCACCTGAAGCTACAGACAATATCATTCATGCACTTCAAACCATCCAGTCATACTGAAGAAAACATGTACCAAAAAAGTGACTTGAACCACTAAACAACTCAAAAATACAATATATAAATGAAGATTAAAGTGGCTTGCGGAAATACAAGGTATGAATTAAATCTCAAAGTTCTGGATAATTTTACGGTCCACTATTACAAGTCCTGGGAGTAGTTTATAACACCCATGACTTGTCTCTCTCCAGAGGTTTGGATCACCATTCTAAAACAAAATATTATTTGAGAGGTAATGAATAAGATTCAAAGTCATCTTAAACAATCAAATATTACTGAGAGTCAATTTGATACAATGTTTGTATACAGCTCAGCTACAAATGTAGGGTATTCAACATGCATACTTATGCTGCTTATGAATTGAGGCAGGAACTGTATTTTCATTCTGCAGAGCAAGCTTTTTTCTTTCTTGCATATTTTAAAAAAAATTATATTGGCCCTGAAATTCGCCTCTCCGGCTTGCCGCGGGGGTAAGGATCGCGCGCGCACTTACCTACCGCGCCTGCCATTGACCTCTGGGCCCACGGGAACTTCAGCTCCTGGGCCTGCTCCAAGTGCCGGCGCGCAGTGCTTGCGTGTCCCAGGGGCGTAGTTAGTGCGATGCGTCCCGTCCCCTGGGATCACGTGGGCCATGGAGAGCCAATGGCAGCAGACCATCTTTCATTCATAGATTTGACAGGAAGACCTGTTAAATCTATGAATGGAAATCGGCCCCAAAAACAGCTAAACTTAAAATAAATTAAAAAAAACCATTACATTTATAAAATAACTAAGTTAAATAAATTAACTACTTTAAACAAAAATTTAAATTTTTGAAAAAATTAAACTACTTTTTAAGAGTGCTAAAAATAAACTTACCTTTCTTTAAAGTATCTAAAAAAGATAAACTTGTTGAAAAAATTTTTAAATTATAATTAATTAACCACTTACCTTGTTGAAAACGGGTCCTGCGCCTCCTTTTTAAAAGCGCAGGTTCTTCAATACTTACCCTCCCGTATAAACCTGAAAAAAAAAACCTAAGTTTGCTGCGTGCGCGCAGCCTCTACCGCGCACGCGGTTCACCTATGAACCGCCCCCTTCACCAGACCGGAAGTTCCGGTTTCCCGCGCATGCGCAGTGCATGCAGGAAACCGGCACTTCAGGACGCCTTACGGGTGAGTACACAGTGCGTATTCACCCGGCAAGGGCCGAATTTTTGGCCCATTGAGTCATGAATCTAGAACTCAAGTCATGCAACACTTTCCAAGTCAGCAAATGGCAGTCCTGAGAATGAGTTTTTCTGGGGAGGAACTCAAGATTCGACTAAAACATATTATACATTTCTAGAACATGTTATAAGATAACAAATATGTTCCACTGTCATTAAAAATGTATGCAAGCTTACAACACACGGCCTAAAAATGGAATCATATTCTAGTTAAAACTATTGACAATTACAGGGTAATGTGTTCATAGAATGTAACAGAATCACCCGTCTTTACAAATTACATTTTCAACCAATGCAAATCCCAATTACTCAAAGTAAAGACAAAAATATGATCTAAACCAAACTAAAATCCACATTTTTTTAATGACTGGCTTGATTTTGCACAGAATTACAGTACAATGCACACAATATACAGGTACAGTTTTATAATATCAAATATTTCAATAATAATTTTTAAAAGTAGAGTTTACAAATAAGTCACTTGACATGAACCGTTTGTAAACAAAAATGTTCTCACATCAAAATCTCCACTTTTCTTTTGAATTGACCGTACTCTGTTATACAATGCATTCAGTTTCCCTTCAACATCTCCACAAGCCAATCTGAAAAGTAAAAGAAATGCATACTATTATTTTTGTTGAAACAATCGAGCCAGTACAATCCAAAATAAATTGCACAAGATTAAAACAGGCAACATTTCAGTCAATTGCACTCAAGATATTAAAGCAGGGCTGAAGTGATCCCCTTTTATTTCCAGAGAGGATGAAGAAGAACACAGAAATTGTTAGGATGAATAAGAGGCTGAAGAAAAGGCCATTTGTCTCAATAAACTTAATCTTTTTGGTAGATCTGAACCACATCTTCCCATCATAGTTTAAAACACCCTTTTCAACAAATAGTATCGTTGACTCATCTATGCACTAAGGCTATGAGACAATGAAGGAAGAGTAACACTATGTGCTTGAAGTCACCACTAACTTTATTACACTGGTTGCAAAAACATAATGAACATTATAATGCATTCAACAGGTGCCAAATCTATGAGCAATGACCTCAAGCAGTTCAACTTCCTTACTGTGAGTTTTCTGTTTGCCATGTTTCAAAGACATTCCATCCACTACCAAAGCAAACCAACTTTGTCCAGAGTTTCAAAGTTATGGGTGCATCTATTATAAACACGTCAAATTGCAAGTATTTTTTCCTTTCCCTCATTGGTCTCTCTGCACAACACCTTGGGGCCAGCTTCAGCCCTCGGTCAACACTTCCCTCCAAACATGTACCAAAAGGTATTCGGAAGCACACGAGCTCTTCCTGAATGGAATTACCTCGCCTCTGCTCTGCACCTCCCCAGAACAGAGCCGCTGATATGTCAGAAGTTTTTTTTAAAAAACAATATATTTGTGAATCAGACCAGAATTAGTGTTGTACCAATCTATAATGCTTTGAAGCTTTAATAATCTGCCCTGTCAGCTTATGTTCATGGTCATGTATCACATTCCTGTGGCTATTAAAAAAGGGCCACCAAACCAATAGCACTGATGGTCTCTTTATGAATCAATGACTGTACCATTATGAAATTTGCTACAATAAAAAGATTCAATTCCACTGTATCAGTTTACACCTGAGAAATATGCCCTTGTCACTCAATTAATAAAGTAAATCTGTGCAACTTATTTGAATAGGAAACATTTATATTCTTTGGTCATTATTTTATCATTTTAAAGTACATTTGACACCAAATTCTGCACAATTTCAGCTGAAGTGGAAGGAGGATAAATAGCACTTCAATATTTCTCTCAAAAACTATTTCTATCAGAACTGAGTGCATGCTGAGATTTTTGAATTACTGACAGATTTTTTCCAGAGTTTGTTGAACAGTCAAATAGCAACATGAGCAAATCAAATTCAATGGAGCCACTCATTTTATTCTCTTCCCACTTTCTACAAAAGGGAAAGAGAATACCACTTTCTTTTCACTGGTTCACACAATGGCCCCAATACAAACCATCTACTCTACATTTATCAGCATCCTTCAGACTGAATTTCCTGAGAACACTGAACCTCCATAATTCCTCTTGTAGGCTGTATCATTGAATGTCAATTCCCTCCATACTTTTATATGGTGCAATAAAAATCTTGTTTTTTTCAATTCTTCAAGAGACAACATTTATTTACATCTTTCACACATCTAACCAAGTTACCACCTTATTTTTTCAGCTCCGACCTTAATCTTCCTTCATCTATTGACTTTTTCCAAATGGAACTTCAACATAGCCATTGCCAAAGCTACCTCAAGTTTCATTTCTCAAATAATCCCCAACATTTATTTTCCCTTCAACAGCTTCGGACTCTATAAAACCAAAGCACATCCAAGACTTGAACACAGCGCCCATATCTAGGGAGGCTCTTCTAGCATCTCCCTCTCACTCCGAGACAGGGCACAGGAAATAAAAAGATGCGCTTAGTGACAGTGGCAGTTCTGCAGGCAACAGAGGTAGCTGCGCAGATGTCAGCTTAATGCTTCCTGCTAACAATCCCCATTATCTCAAACCCTAACCCCAAATTGTACCATGTCAATAGTGCAATACAGGGCCAGCTGTCGTGCCAATTGTCATTGTAACGCCAGTTGATGCATGATGGCTGCACTGTAAATAGTTACCTGGAAAAAATTACATGATGCTCTAATGCTTCTAGCCTCCAAACTTTTGTCATAATTTTAAATCTTTATATATACCAGTTACATGCTCTTGTTATTCTTGTTCCATTTAAGCTCCAAAATGTACTACCCTCTACATTTTCCTCCTCTTTGTATAGTCAATGTTAAAATCAAAACTCATCACACTACTCTTAACTTTTTTCCAGAATGTCAAAATCTGAAACCCCTCACCTCTTCCTCCTACAATGACAGGCTTTTAAGACCAGAGTTTGACATCACCCATTCACTATATTTTGATTCATCCCATCTGACCACCTATTTTTTCCACTCTTGTTCATGTTTTACATCATGGACTAGGCACCTGCCCCAAGTTTCTTGCTAAAATTAATAAGTCATCAAACATGGGCAGTTTTCCCCTGGGATCAGGAAACAAAAGATCAGATTGATGAAGTACTTACCATTTAATTCAAATACACAGTTTGAACTGTTAAAATTGATATTAAATTGATATTAAATTTGACCAATCTAAAACAGTCAAAAATACTTATTTGGTAACATGATACAAATTCAACATCCTCGAAACACTTTGCTGAAACGTTAAACAGTATTTCTGACCGTTTAAAATGCTGGGTTAAAGGCAACCTGCGAGCAAACATTTCTTCAGAGCGTCCTCTGATAGGGCAATATCAGAATACTGTGGGCACTCCTTGTATCAAAATGTCTCACGGCATTTCCCTTTATTAATTTTTTGATTCGTTCATGGGATGTGGGCGTCGCTAGCAAGGCCAGCATTTATTGCCCATCCGTGAAGCAGAATGCCATGGCATCACATCAGGGGGACTCATGCACACAAACTTCCTGGATGGATCCGAGGGGTACTTTTGAACCACAAGAGTGACTGAGGCACCAATAACGTATGGGGGCACCTCCCTTTGACAACTAAACATCCCCCATCCAGATTAAAGTTGTTTGTCGGCGAGCATCTTACTGGTGACTTCAGCAGTGGGAAGAAAACGATGCTCATTTCCCTTGCCTTGTAGGATCAGCAACTCTGGTTGAACGGATTCTTGGAGATCCCACCCATTCAAAAAGCCTTTTATCCCATCTCCAAAAGTTTTATAACTAATAAATGAAAGTGTTTAAAGGATTTTTTTAAACAATCTTTTTAAACATCCCTGTGATTTATTTCTCCCAGGTTCCTCACAGCAGTTGTCTGAGAATTTGATCTTTAATTCCTGGGGTCGTTGGCAACCTCCACCTGTTACAGAACCCATTTCCACACTTCACCAATGCCACTCGTATCCGAGTGCTCATGGGCATGGGGGGGCTGGGGGGGGGGGGAACCTAATACAAAAGCAAAATACTACAGATACTGGAAATCTGAAACATAAACAGAAAATGCTGGGAACACTCAGCAGGTCAGGCAGCATCTGTGGTGCGAGAAACAGTGTGGCATCCTGGGCAATATCCACCCGCCTGGGGGAAACCCTCCCCATCCCCGGTCTCACACACAGGGCGCTAATGCACTGCTTTCATACAAAATAAATGCTTAGCAAGTTAATGACCTTTCGTCAGAACTAGAAAAAGTTAGAGATGTAACAGATTTTAAGCAAGTACAGGGGCAGGGAAATGGGGGAGGGCAGGAAAGAACAAAAGGGGCGATCTGTGATAGGGTGGAAGGTAGGAGAGATTAAAAGACAAAAGGGATGATGGCGCAAGGCAAAAGCAGATGGTAATGGGACAAGTAAAGAAACAAATGATGGGTCTGGAGGGAGGTGTAAATGGTGAAAACCCGAACCCGGCCGTGGCGCGGCCTCTCCATTAACGGGAGTGGGAGGCCGAAAGGCTGGTGACACCAGGTTACCCGGGACACAGGGAGCAGGCCCTGCCCTAGGCCGCCAGCATCTGCGGGCCCTGGTGCGACGCGGGACACACCGCAGAGCTCCAGCCAGGAAGAGAGGAGCGGAGCGGCTCCTCCACAAGAAGAAGAAGCCCGGCCGCCACACACCTGGGCAGCGGCGAGCCTGGACCCGACAGCGGGATTCTGCTGGCCTGGCCTGGCGCCGCGGCCGGGTATCTGAGCGCGGCCCACCCCACACACAGACCCTCCTGTGGGAGCCGAGCCGAGCGCTCGGGCTCTGTCTCGGGCCGTCTCTCCGCGCGCGCTGTCTCAACTCACATCTTCAACGGCCTCGCGGCCATGGCGTCACTAACCCCGGCTCCCGCCCGCGCCGCGCCGCGCGGCACCAATTTAAATATTATCGGTCCCAACCGCGTGGCATCCTGGGCAATATCCGCCCGCCCTGGGGAAACCCTCCCCATCCCCGGTCACACACACACACGGCGCTAATGCACTGCTTTCATACAAAATAAATGCTTAGCAAGTTAAAAAAAAAAATCATGTGGAATTTTTCCACATTAAACTGTATTTCCAAGATTTTTATTTTTACTTGATTCATCACATATATAAAAAAGAAATCGGGGCCGGAACGGTTTTTGGGGAGCACGATGGCGCCGCTGTGAGTTTTACATTTTAAAATGTTTTATATTTGCACCGGATAGCTTAATCCTTTCATGTGATTGAAGCGGAGGAGACGGGGTGGGGGACTCAACAGCATCAAGCCCTCTCCCACCCGGATTAATCTTTTTATTCAAGTACAATAGTACTTATACAACTCATCAATTACATAATAAACCATAATGAGAAGCTCTGATTTCAAATAAAACTGTTGGACTATAACCTGGTGTTCCTCTTTTTGGTTGGACAGAACCCAAATTTACTGTAAATCAATTAAAACTTTAAATGAAACTTAATAAATCAAATTAAAATTTGGAAGTCCGGGGTGACGATGCACTCCAGTCCCCGCGGCGCCCACCGGTCGCGGAAAAACTCAAGCGTGCCGGCGGACACCGCGTGCTCCATCTCCAGGGCCACCCGGGCGCGAACATGGCCGCGGAAGAGAGGCAGGCAATCGGGCCGAACGACCCCCTCGACCGCCCGCTGCCTGGACCAATTAATGGCTTTCTTGGCCAGGCCCAGGAGCAGTCCTACGAGGAGGTCCTCCGACCTACCCGCTCCCCTCCGCACCGGGTGACCGTAGATCAGGAGCGTGGGGCTGAAGTGCAACCAGAAATTGAGGAGCAGCCCCTTCAAATAATGAAAGAGGGGCTGCAACCTCTCACATTCAATATAAATGTGAAAGACGGACTCCTCCAGGCCGCAGAAATGGCAAGCAGCCCGGGAGTCCGTAAACCTATTTAAAATCCTATTGCACGGGACTGCTCCGTGCAACACCCTCCAGGCCAAGTCCCCAATAGAACAAGGGAAGACTCCCGCGTAGAGAGCCTTCCAATGGGGACCTTCGCCTCCGCCGGACGGCAGGATGGTACGCCAAGGCGTGTCCGGACGGCAGACGAAGATGGCAAAGTGGAGAGTGTGCAGGAGCAGCCCGTACAGGAAACGCCTCCGTGCGGATTGAAAGGGCACGGAGGGCATTTCTCCGAGAAGGCTCAAGTGGTGAGGCGGCGACTCCCGAGGGAGGATTCGGGGCCGTGCGCCGATAAGGAATTCCGTCCGAACGGGGGTCAGTTCGGACGGGATCGCCCCACGTGCTTGAGCCTCCTCGACACACCTAGTGGAGACGGGGCCCAGTGCCACTTTTAGCGACTCGATGGCTTTGACCGCGAGCCGGACGTTGACCCAGGACATGCGCCTCGCCAACTCCTCCGGCGCCATCCAGCCCGCTCCTCCGCCATCGAGCAGGTCCCCGACTCTGGTCACCTTACCGGGCACAGCCCTGCCCTCCGCCAGCCAGCCGAACCCGCGGTCGTGGAGGTGCGGATTCCTGAACAGCGGCTCCCGAAGGACGGCCGCCGCTCCTGACGGGGGAGAACTGCGCTCGGAGGCGACGCTGTTCCAAACCCATAGCAGTTCCTGGTAGAAGACAGGCAGCTCCCGCAGGCTGGCACGCGTGCCACCCACTCTCACAAACAGGAGCTGCGTGTCGTAATTGAGGCCGTGCAGCTGGCGGAAGAAATACGTCGCCAGCGCACGCCACCTAGGAGGATTCTCCACGTACAGGTATCTCTGCAGCGTCTGAAGACGGAAAGTCGCCGCCTGGGTGCGAAGGCACACCAGCGCCTGACCGCCCTCCCCAAGCAGGAGACTCAAAACCGCGGCAGAGACCCAGTGCTTCATTTTGTCCCAGAAGAAGTCGACGAGCTTCTTCTGCATCTTGGCGACAAACGCAGGGGGAGGGATCAAAGTGACCAACCGGTACCACAACATGGCGGCCACCAGCTGGTTTATGACCAGCGCTCGACCCCTGTAGGACAACACTCGGAGCAGTCCTGTCCAGCGCCCTAGGCGAGCGGTGACTTTGGCCTCCAGCTCTTGCCAGTTCGCCGGCCAGGCGTCCTCGGCCGGGCTGAGGTAGACTCCCAGGTAGAGGAGGTGCGTGGTGCTCCAGGCGAAAGGCCCGAACTCCTCCGGCAGGGAGTCCACCCGCCATGGGCCCACCAGGAGTCCAGAACATTTCTCCCAGTTGATCTTGGCGGAGGATGCGTCCGAGTAAATCTGCTGGCATTCTCGCATCCTCCGCAAGTCGACGGGATCCGCGAGGAGCACGTCATCGGCGTAAGCCGAGAGGACCACCTCCACGCCCGGCCCTTGCAGAGCCAGTCCCGTCAACCTCTTCCGCAAGAGGCGCAGGAAAGGCTCCACGCAAACGGCGTATAACTGACCGGACATGGGGCATCCCTGACGCACCCCCCTCCCGAAGCGAAGGGGCGCCGTCAAAGACCCGTTAACTTTAATCAGACACTCCGCGGCGGCGTACAGAAGTCGGATCCGGGCGACGAAATGCGTCCCGAACCCGAATGTGCGCAGAGTCCCGAAAAGATACTCGTGATCCACCCTGTCGAACGCCTTCTCCTGATCTAGGGAAAGGAAGGCGACCGACAGACCAGCCCTCTGGGAATGGTGGACCAGGTCCCGGACCAGATGGATGTTGTCGTGGATTGTCCAGCCCGGGACCGTGTAGGACTGGTCGGGGTGGATCATGCGGGCCAGCACGGTGCCAAGGCGAGCAGACATAGCCCTGGCGAAAATTTTGTAGTCCGTGCTGAGGAGGGAGACCGGGCGCCAGTTCTTAAGTAGGCGGAGATCGCCCTTCTTGGGCAGCAGGACGATGACCGCCCTGCGCCAAGAGAGGGGCATCTCCCCGGTCGCCAGACTTTCCCCCAGGACCCGCGCGTAGTCGTCCCCCAAGACGTCCCAGAACGCCCTGTGGAACTCCACGGTCAGCCCGTCCAGCCCCGGGGACTTGCCCCTCGAGAGCTGGCGCAGGGCGCCGGTCAGCTCCGCCAGGCTTAGCGGAGCTTCCAAATTCTCGGCGCCCTCCGGGCCGACCTTCGGCAGGTCCTCCCGCAAAACTCTGCGCGCATCCTCGCTGGACGGATCCGAAGAGAACAGAGCCCCGTAATAGGCCCGGGCCTCCGCGCTGATGCCCTCCGGATCCGAGACCAGAGATCCGTCGTCGGCCAGCAGCCCCAAGAGCTGCTTACGGACCCCCCGTCTTTTTTCCAGCGAGTAGAAGAAGGGGGAGCCGCGGTCCAGGTCCCGCAGGAACTGGATCCGCGACCTCACGTACGCGCCTCGGGACCCGACCAGCTGCAGGTCCTTCAGCGCGCCCTTCTTCTCTTCGTACACCTTCCGCAGGGCCGGGTCCTCGACGACTTGACCGAGACGGGACTCCAGGTCGAGCACTTCTTTCTCCAATCGCCCGACCCGGGCCTCCCGCCTCTTGGTCGACCCCTTCGCGTACTCCTGACAGAAGACGCGGACGTGAGCCTTGCCCACGTCCCACCATAGCCTCAAGGAGGGGAAGCCTCCCCGCTTCCTTCTCCAGTCGGCCCAGAACCGGCGAAACGAATCCCGGAACCGCGCGTCCTCCAGCAGCAGGTTGTTAAAATGCCAGTACGCGGACCCCCCCCGCGCGCGCAGCGGAGCGAGCTCCGCCCACACCAGGTGGTGGTCCGTGCACGGCACCGGCCGCATGGAAGCCGCCGGAACGCAGGAGACGTACGCCCGGGAAATGTAAAGGCGGTCGATTCTGGACCTTCCTCCTCCAGACCTCACGCTCGTGAAGGCGCTGGAGTCGGGATGGAGATTTCGCCAGACGTCCACCAAGTCGAAGGACCCGACCAGGTCCCGCAACTTCTCCATCGCCGCCGGGCTTCGCGGGGGACCCGACCGGTCCCGCGCCTCGAGGGTACAATTGAAATCCCCCCCGAGGATGACGCACTCGCCCACGTCGATGGAGCCCAGAAGAGCGGACACTTCTCCGAAGAAGCGCACTTGCTGCGCACCGGTCCGGGGGGCGTACACGTTCACTAAATGGAGCGGCACGCCTCCCAGGCGAACAGTGACCTGGAGCAAGCGGCCCGGCACGTGCTCCTTGACCCTCAAGATCTCCGGCTGAAAATGCGGGGCCAGCAAGACAGCCACCCCGCAGGAATTGTTAGAGAGGTGACTCATGCTGACCCCTCCTTGCCACTCCAGGAGCCACGTGGCCTCGTCTCCCGGAACAGTGTGGGTTTCTTGCAGGAAGCACACCGCATATTTCCCGTCCCGAAGGACCGAGAAGTTATTGAATCTACAGCGCGCCTCCCTGCTGCCGTTGATGTTGAGGCTGGCTATGGTTATCTTCATCTCAGAAGCATAGTGCAACCTCTACCTAACGGAGGGGAGGGAGCGCAGTCACTGACGACCGCCACTCCCTCAGCAGCCCAGTGTGGAAACTCTTGAGCCGACGCAGCTCGAGCCGGCCAACGTCCTTGTCCGCGCCCATGATTTTAATGGCGGCGCGGACGGACACGACGAGCAGCGCCAGCTCCGACCACTTGTCGAGGGCCAGCCGGATCTTCTTGTGACGACCCTGGCTCGTGGCCATAAAATCCCGGAGTTCCCCTACGGGGATGAGGGGAGAGTCGGTGAAGGGCACGAGGGCGTCCATCGCCTCGCCGCCGATGGACTCCAAATCGTCCTCGGTGCCCAACACCGAGTCCCCGTCCTCCTCCGGGAGGTCGTCACCGGCGACCGACCCGTCTGTCGCACGGGGTGCAGCGAACGGGGTGCAGCGAACGGCTCGGCTCGCACCGGCCGGCCCCGCCTCCGTCACGATCCCACCCCCAGGATCGGTGGCAGAGGAGTCCACCCTGGGCTCCTTCAGGGGCGCCGGGCCGGGAGGCGGCGGCGGTTCGGGGCCCCCCCCCGCCTCAGGCGCCGGCGCGACCGGAGAAACCGGGGAGAAAATAATCTCAAAGTCCTCCAGTACGTCCGGCGCCAACATCAGAGACGGAGTCAGGGGGCTTTCTGTCTCCCCGCCACCAACCTCCGACCCAGCGGGCTGGGGATTGTTATACTCCTCCACCAGGTCGAGCAGTCCCTGGGAGATATCTGGGTTGTAAAAGGCGGGCTCGGCTTCAGCCTCTTTGGCCTCGCCCGCCCCAGTCCCCAGGACGCCCGACCCGGCGAGGAGCAACGGTTCTGGATTTTTATTATTAATATTAATATCCGCGGGTTGTTCCGCGCCCCCCCCCCCACGGGCAGGGTCTCTTCCCCATCCCCGGGAGGCACAGGTCGGACAGACTCGGCTGTCTCACCCTCCCGAGGGACAGGCGACCCCTGCCGCTCGCGCGCGACGATGACGGTGGTGGGGTGGGGCGCAGCACCCGCGGCGGGCGACTCCCCCCCTTCTGCGGAGGGACCTTTATTCCTCGCAGTCCTCCTCCTCCTGGGGGCGGAGCTTTCTTTTTAACACGTTGGGGCCCGGAGAGGGGGAGGCCTCCATGTCTGCTGGGGCCTCCCTCTCTGCCCCCTTCCGACGACTGGGTTTCTTGGGCCCCTCGGGCCCGAGCCCGGCCGCAAGTCTTGATTTAGCTGCCTTGGCAGTTGCGGTCACGGTCACGGGCCCGGGCACGAGGACCCCCCCAGTCTCACGCGTCCCGATCAACTCCGCGATGTACTCGGGCGTGAGTTCGGTCAAATCGGATGTTTCCTCCACGAGGGGATCCGCCCTTAGGTGTTTATTCTTTCTAAGCGCCTTCCTTCCCCTCGGATGCTCTCCCACCCCCCCGCCGGAGGCCGTGATGGTGTTGGCCTCCGATTTCGACCGCGCATCCGTCGTCTTCGACGCACGGACAGTATCAGGGGGAGGGGGGGCGGCGGCGCCAGCCCTGGCCGCGCTAGGTGTCGTGGCGGCCTTGGAGGCGGGGCAGTTTTTGCGAACGTGCCCCACCTCCTTACAGGCGTAGCACCGCACGCCGTCTGAGGTCCAGAAGACGCGGTGGGCGGTCCTCCCGTGGAGCACCGTGAACGCGCCGTCCGCGTCCTCCTCCCGCGCCAGCCGGACGAAAAGCTGGCGCCGGAAGGAGAAGACGTGCCGAAGGCTGGCTTCCCGGAAGCCGAGCGGGATGGGTGTGATCCCCGACCTCACCTCCCCCAGTTGACGTAGGTGGGGGAGGAGGAGCTCACCCGGAACAAAGGGCGGGACGTTGGAAACCACAATCCTTTGCGCGGTGGCCTCAAGGGGGTCCACCGGCAGGAAGGTCCCGCCCACGGTGAGCCCCTTCTCGATGGCCAGGGACACCGCCCGCTCCGACCCCAGGAAGAACACAGCCTTGCCGTACATTTTAGAGGCGGCGACGATGGCTGAAGGGCCGACAACCCCAGCCATGGCTTTCACGCACGCCTCTATTGTCATATTGGGGTGAGTGTAGCTCTTGACCCCATTCTTCCTCGTAAGGAGGGTAAAAGGTGACGGGGTAACAGGAGGACTCGTGGCTGCGGCCGTGGCCGCGGCTGCCACGCTCGCATACGTCCTCGCTGCCCCCGCCACCGACGAAGATGTGCTCGCCATAATGGACGGGTCTTTAAGGGCTACACTCACCCCAAGTCACAGGCCTGAAGGTGTTAATGGCCTCGGTTTTGTATTTTTTTTCCCCTGAGCAGAGGGAGCTCTTAAATTGAAGGCACACCTCTCCCTTTATATGAATTAATTAGGAGAGGAGCCTTCTCCCCTCTGCTCAATGGGTACTTAATTAAAAGTAAATTGAGGTGCCTCTTAGAGAGAGAGGCAGAGAGAGACAAGAGACAAAGAGAGAGAGAGAGGGGGTGGGAAGGAGGGAAGCCGCAAGGGCAGGGTCGCCACTCAGGATGGTGGGTGGGTGGGTGTTGGCAGGGGGTGCACTCTCCGATGTAAATAAAAGTCTTTGGTGGTGGTCTTCTGGTGGGGGGAGAAGATGTCTTCACCTGGGAAAGCTGGAGATGCCCAGGCTCAGTCCTGCACCAGGTCTTAACGATGCCCAATTAGATGCTGTTGAATTGGGGACTTCACCTAGGCAGCTCCAGCTGTCCCAGGCCAGGCAATGGGAAGGGGTGTTTATTAGTGGTGTGTGCGGCCTAGTTTTTACAAAAGCCACACACACACACACCCCTTGGATATTCCGGCCTTCTTCTTTTCTTCTTTCCTCCCCCCACCTACAAAACAAAGTCTCTGGGAGAGTGCACCAGAAATAACACCCACCTGTAGCTGTTCTTTCCTTCCTCCCTCCTTCCAAACAGTTGATGGTTGTTGGTGATGTTTTCTCCCCTCTCTCCCTCTCCTAAAATGGAGGCCAATTGAGGAGGCAGTGATGGAAAGGCCTCTCCTCTGGTGTTGATGGCCTTGGCCTTCCTTTCTTTTCTTTCTCCTCTCCTGTCCTCTCTCTCCAGGCACCTCAGTTGTAGTGGTTGTTGGTGGTGGTCTGCTGTCTGGTCTCCTTCTCCTCTTCCTGGTCACAGAGACCACCACTCTGCTGCTGCTGCTCCTCACTCTCCTTCTCCTGGCTGCTAAGGCTATCACCTGGTGTTGTGCGACTTCTCACATTTGTCCACCCCAGTCCAACTATTTTATTCAAAAACAATAATACCTGTACAACTCATCAATTACATAGTAAATCCATTACATAGTAAATCCATTACATTCATCCATCACAGTAAAAAATAAAGCCTTAAAAACAGCCTTAGTTAATATAAATGCAATGATTACTTTTACAAATAATCAATAATGTTTACAGTACAAATACCCTTAAATACCACACAACTTTTTAGCTTTAAAATAATAAATCTCAAAGTTAACTCCACATAAAACAAAACCCATTTCAACACCAGTGTACAAACACATAGCACCATCATAATCCAATTAAATGCTACAAATAACATTTATTCCAATAAACCAAGAAAAAACCCATTTTACGCCAGTCCTACTGGCATTATTCGTTCGATCATTCGATCATTCATTCAATTGTTCGTTCGTTTGTTCGATCGAGCGTAAGTTCCATTATCCACCCCAGTCCAACACCGGCATCTCCGCATCATAATAAACCATTACATTCATTGATCACAATAAGCAATAAAGCCTTAAGAACAGCTTTATAATTAACAATATAAATGCAATGATAAAATTTTACAAATAGATCAACAAATTTATATACAAATCCCACCCGGGTTGGCGTTAACTTGTACCGGAGAGGCGCCAAGGGTCAGCTGGTGGAGTGCGTGACCTCTGACCCTGGCAGTCACCCGCGCCCCGCAGCTTGCTGGGAGCAGGGAGGCCACTCAGCCCTGTCCCACCATTCTAACCAGAGCATAGCTCAGCCGCACCATTGCTCCATATCCCGTGATACACTTACCTAGCGAAAAGCTGTGTCTCTCAGTCTTGAAAGCCCCAATTGTTTCAGCATCCAAAGCTTTTTTTTTTGGGTGGGTGGAATAGTTCCAGATTTCTACTACCCTCTCAGGCTGCAGTTACTCTTGTCAGTTGAGCAGTTTTAGCTTTGCATTCACACTAAATTGTGAGTGTAAATTTGGGATTCAGGGCCCAGCTTGGCTCTGAAGTGTAAAATGAATTCTTGGTGGGGTGGGCATCTCGCACTGTTTTGGTTTGACACCAGTTGCAAAGTTTTCCAGGGGTTCTCTAAGTCCCCATGGCACTTTGTAAACCTATCTAACCTTAATTTAAATGTTGAAGACCAGTGCTTCTCCCCTCTCTGCTCTTCAGGTATTTACATTTCTATTGAAAGGTCATCAACCAGAAACGCTAACTCTGTTTCTATCTCCACAGATGCTGCCTGGCCTGCTGAGTATTTCCAGCATTTTCTGTTTTTATTTCACACGTCCATCATCCGCAGTATTTTGCTTTTGTTTACATTTTCTAGCCTTTGGGATGTTTTATTACGTTAAAGGCGCTGTATAAATATAAGTTGCATAACTGAAACTTCAATTTTCTGTGTAAGTGTGTAGAGCCCTTCTCCCAGCAATTACATTTTAAATGTTATGGGAATGGGGGCAGGAGTGACTGCACAGTCAAGATATTTAAATTAATTGCAGGCAGATTTTACTCACAATCAGGAGGTTCAAAGTGCCTCCTCGTTTGGCACCACACTAAAATTATACACCATGTGAGGCTCGATTTTAATCGCCCCGAGGAGGCGGGTCGGCAGCGAAAATCGGGAAAAATGGCTTCAGACTGCCAACCCTCCTCCATCCCGCCCCCGCGTGATTTTCATGAGTGTTGGGTCAGCTGTCCCAAACTGACCCGATTGGAACCGGTGGGACAGGTAGTTAAGGCAGTTAACAGCCTGTTAACTGCCTTGCTAATCCTATTTTGATAGTGGTTTCCCATTTTCATGCTTCTGGCTCCTGTTTCCCGTCTTGTCAGAAACAGGCCAGCTGCAAGGAGACGAGTTGCTGGAGGAGATGATTTGTAGTCATTGGTGCAGCACTTTAAAAGCACTCCTGTAACATGGCTGACATTCAAATGCAACAACCTTGTTGTTGGAGGTTTAGGATAAGATTTTGCAAATCCACTGACCTTGACTGTTCAAGCTGACAGCCATCTGCAGCATGACCTGATTGGAATAATTTCAGGCCACTTCGACTGTGCGCTTGCAAGCTTCTTGCCTGAAGTGAAATTTATAGCGACGGGATGGGAAACATTTATATCCTCCATCCTGGTCGTCAGATTCAGAGGAAGAGCAGCCGCGGCAGCACCACAACCAGCCACAACAGCAGCACCAGGAGCGCCAACCTCCTCCTCACCCACCTGATGATGCACAGGGCCTAAGCGCAGGGCTGCACCTCGCCGCAGGAGATACCCCCAACACAGGCAGAGGATCAGCTTCCTCAGCATGACTGAGCATCAGTACCAAAGGAGGCTGAGACTTTCGAGAGACGTAGTCGCTGACATCTGCACAATGCTGCACCAACACCTGGAGCCCAGAGGAGCGTGTGGACACTCCTTGCCAGTTGCTGTCAAAGTCACCACCGCACTCAACTTCTTTGCTTCGGGCTCCTTCCAGGGATCAGCTGCAGACATCAGCGGCATCTCCCAGTCGGCCGCGCACACCTGCATCACACATGTCACCGATGCCCTCTGCAAAGGCACACAATTACATCCACTTCTCCACCAATGGCCCAAGTGTGACGGTGCGGATATGGAGGCTTGCTAATGGTGCAGGGCGTCATTGACTGCACACATGTAGCCATTAGGGCCCCCTATCACAACCCAGCTGTATTTGTCAACCGTAAGGGATTCCACTCCCTGAACGTCCAGCTGGTTTGTAACCACAGAAAGATCATCATGCATGTTTGCGCAAAGTACCCTGGCAGTTGCCATGACTCCCTCATCCTGCACCAGTCTACTGTGCCTCAGCTCTTCCATCCGCCAAACCAGCTTTCTGGATGGCTTCTTGCCGACAAGGGCTATCCCCTGAAAAAGTGGCTTATGACACCAATGAGGAGGCCATCAAACGATGCTGAGGAACAGTACAATTTGAGCCACATATCCACCAGAAGCATCATCGAGCAAACCATTGGCTTGCTCAAAATGCGCTTCCGATGCCTAGACAGAACGGGAGGAGTCACGCAGTATGCACCAGCCAGGGTGTCCAGAATTGTTGTGGTCTGCTGTGCCCTGCAGAACATCGCACAGCAACACGGCTTAGTGCTGCCGGACGAACAAGTGGCTCAGCACACAGCCTTCTCCTCGGAGGAGGAAGAGGATGAGGAGAAGGACGGGGAGCGATGCCTTGCAGGGCTGGATGTGGCCAATCCAGCAGCAGGTGACCACATTGCTGGCCGTCAGGCAAGGCATGCACTCATTCATGCCAGATTCGCGTAAGCTTACTCTTCAACCACACGTGGCTGGCACATGGAGATGAATATAAGTCCGACATTCTCAAAACCCCAGGCATCATCTGCCTACTAAACGGTGGTTTCGCTCAGTGTCACCACCAACATTTTGCATGGCATTCGCCCTGAGCCCTCACTCTTGAACTTCCATTTTCCAGAACACAGAGGCCACACTTTAGGTGATCTCAGTAGATCATTCAACCTTTTTCGACACTGAACCCATGTGCGTCTGCACACAGACCTCGAACTCACCTCCTCAGCAATTTGCAGCCAAGCTGCCTTGGTTTGCTGAGGAGGCCTCCTCCTTCCGTTTCCAGGGAAGAGGACCTCCTGACATCCTCTAACTCTCTCCACAAGAGCATGGAGGAAGCCCTCATTGAACCTGCCTGCAGCCTTAGTTTTTGGGGCTGCCATTCCTGCAGCAGCCAGCACCTTTAAGAGAAAAAAGCATTAATTTTACTAAACCAATGATTGGAACACATCTGGCATATTTTTCATTTCTTAGTCACATAGATTAAAGTAAAGTTGCAACATGGCTTGATAGATTAAAAAATCATAAATGTGTTTCTGGAATAATATGACCAGCATTTTAATTCAATACAATTTGTTCTCCCCTTTCTAGATAATACAGCACCAAGTCATCCCATCTACATTTTTTGCAAAGGGGACATGGCCCCTTTAAATTTTTACTCAAACAATGCGTCATCAGATGCGAAAAGCTGACATGCTCCAAGCAATTGCCTGGAGGGACCCGCAAGTTGGCCGTAACGAGGCCAAGCAAGCAAAAATCGGAACTGCGGGCCGGCGACATCCGGGAGCGGGTCCGAAAGCTGCTGACCAGCTGACTCGCCCCCATCCTGCCTCCAGAATTAAATTCGCGGCTGTGGTGTCCAACCAAAGCAGCATGAAAACTGCTCCATCCAAAGAATCTCACTGTGTGTCTCTGCAGAATTATGTTGCAATATGACTGAATTTGCACTGCAACTTTACCTTCAATGCAAGCAAAGACCAGCAGAAGATTGTCATGTGAATGCACAATGGTATTTGATGAGTTGCTGTTAGTTATTAATATATGTTTAGAATTCACAATAAACTTGTTAAACTGATGAAGCCTGATTGAGTCTTTATATAGATTGTGTATGCAGTACTAAGTGACTGAATCACATGATTTACATAGCCAACAGAAAATGGAGTACAATTACACGCCTACTGTCAGAATAATAAATAGGATTTTTTCAAAAATTCATAAAAATTGGTATTATGCCCAGAGTAAACCTCACAGCAACTGATGTTGCACGGCATAACTTATATTCAGTAACCAGGGACGCTTCAATGAAAGCAATAAAGAACACTTTGGGAACTAAATATTCCAGGACACTTAATTTTTAGAAGAGATAGGCAAAATGGAAAAGGAGGCGGGGTAGCCCTGATAATAAAGGATGATAGAGAGAATAATAATAGAGAGAACGGGCTAAAAATTGAGTAGCGCCCCCTTTGGGGCGCTAACTTCGCTGGGATGCTACTTTTAGCGCCCCAGAAAAATTAGCACCCCTGCGACGGAAATTGAGTGGTAGCGCCCCAAGAGGGAAGCGGGGAGCTACTGGAAGCGCCCCGCCTCCCTCTTGGGGCGCTGCAAGGGAATATCGTGGCGCTACGTGCCGCGGTATTGCAGGCCTTCTTCCCCTTCTTAAAGGGGAGAGGCCTTGCGCAGCGCGACCCGGGGCCCAGCTGGACCCCCGGGGATCGAGCCCCCGGGGATCGAGAGTGCCGGCAAAAGAGCCAGACACTCAAGAGAAGTGCCGAGCTCATGGAACGCAGTCAGCACTCCGCGGGGGGGCGGGTAAGGAGGACGGGAGCGGAGGCAGGTGCTGGCAGGTGGCCAGCAACAAAAATGGCCGCCCCGCACCTCGCCTTTAAATAGCGCCTCCCCTGCCGCAGGTAGGCCCCCCTGACCCCGTCAGACATAGCGTCCGGTGGTAAGTCACGGGGCGCTCCCGAAGATCGCGGCCGGGGCGCTGTGCACGGCAATGACGTCAGCGCCAGCAACGCAGCGCCACGGGGCGCTACCGGTAACCACCGCCGCTGAATTTCACGGGAGGCGTAGGCGGCGCTGCGCCCGGGCGCTAGTTGCTTTGCGCCCCGTTAGGGCGCGAATGGCAGGCGCAAAGCAACCGAATTTTCCCCCCCAAAGGATCTTAGCTCTGAAAATCAAGAAGTAGAATCTGTTTGGGTGGAGCTAAGAAACAACAAGGGGCAGAAAACATTGGTGGGAGTTATTTATAGGCCCCCAAATAGTAGTTGTAATGTAGGGCAGAGTATAAATCAGGAAATTAGAGGTGCATGTAACAAGGGTAATACAGTAATCATGGGGGACTTTAATCTACATATAGACTGGGCAAACCAAATTTGCAGTAATAGTGTGAAGGACGAATTCATGGAATGTATGCAAGATAGTTTTCTAGATCAGTATGTTGAGGACCCAACTAGGGAACAGGCTATTTTAGATCTAGTATTGTGCAATGAGAAAGGGTTAATTAATAACCTTGTAGTAAAGGGGCCTTTAGGGAAGAGTGACCATAATATGATAGAATTTTATATTGAATTTCAAAGTGATTTAGTTAAATCCGAAACTAGGGTCTTAAATCTAAACAAAGCAAACTACGTAGGTATGAGGGCCGAGCTGGCTAAGGTAGATTGGGAAACTACATTAAAAGGTATGACGGTAGTCAAGCAATGGCTAGCAGTTAAAAAATTAATACATAATTTACAATAAATATACATTCCTTTAAGGCACAAAAGCACCACAGGAAAAGTGGTCCAACTGTGCCTAACACGAGAAGTTAAAGATAGTATTAGATCAAAGGAAGAGACCTATAATGTTGCCAAAAAGAGTAGTAAGCCTGAGGATTGGGAGGATTTTAGAATTCAGCAAAGGAGGACCAAGAAATTGATAAAGAAAGAGAAAATAGAATGAGAGTAAACTAGCGAGAGACATAAAAGCAGACTGTAAAAGCTTCTATAGGTATGCAAAAAGGAAAGGATTAACGAAAGTAAATGTGGGTCCCTTACATGCTGAGACAGGAGAAATTATAATAGGGAATAAGGAAATGGCAGAGAAATTAAACAAATACTTTGTCCGTGAATTTAATTCTGAAGGCAGGATGGGGCGGGTCAGCTGGTTTCCGGGTTCCGGTCCCACCCCCAGCTGCCTCCGCTCTGCAGACGTGATTTTCCCTTGATTGGCCATCCAATTAACAGGAAACAGGTCTGATGACGTCATTTGATGACGCGTCATCTGCCAGTTTCCTTAAAGGGACCATGCACAATTTTATTTTGACAGTTGATCTGTCAGTGTTTGACAGCATTGAGGTGCTGCAAACACTGACAATCACTGCACAAAGGTGAACACTTGCACCCATGCTTATGGAGGGAGTCACAGCACGTACAGAGGTACTCTTCCCTTCCAAGGGCGGAAGAGACCTCCCCAGGACCCCAACTTACCTTGAACCTCCACCCAACCCTCTCTCTCTACTTTATCACTTCCCCATCTCACTAGCCACCCCTCACACTCACCCTCATCCTACTGCAAGCATACCACCTAACAACACACAAGGGTAGGCACTTGAGAGGTTTAGCCAATGTCCATGTGAAGTTTCTGGTAATGTGTTGTCATACAGTGTAATATCTTTTTCCAAAAGTGCCCCTTATTGGACAGATCTGAGCACACATTGAAAAGTGTCCTACTGAGTTCCAGTGATTGTTCAATCATAACTCCCCACCGCCCACCACCCCCCGCTGTAGTGATGTGTGTGCATGGAATGGCTTGGACATGAAAGGGATGCTTCACGGTGCTGGTGTGGGATGGTGTCAACCTGGTGCATTATGTGGCAGCCAGGGTTTACAGCATCAAGTGAAGAAAATCTGACCATGGTGATGCCATCGCTGGCCTCCCGGCCAGCAATTTTGTCAGGGGCTCATGCCCTGTGTCCAGTGCAGCATCAGGTGGGTGAGAAGGAGGTTGGCGCTCCTGATGCTGGTGCTACTGTTATGGCTGGTTGTGTTGCTGCCGTGGCTACTCTTCCTCCAAATCTGACGACAGGATGAGAGGATGTAAATGGTTCCCATCCCGTTGCTATAGATTTCAGTTGAGGCAAGGAGCTTGCAAGCGCACACTCAAAGTGGCCTGAAATTATTCCAATCAGGTAACACTGCAGATGGGTGTCAGCTTCAACAGTCACAAGGTCAGTAGATTTGCAAAATCTTATCCCAAACCTCCAACAACAAAGTTGTTGCATTTGAATGTCAGCCGTGTTACAGGAGCGCTTTTAAAGTGCTGCACCAATGACTACAATTCATGTCCTCGAGAAACTCGTCTCCTTGCAGCTGGCGTGTTTCTGACAAGACAGGAAACAGGAGCCAGAAGCACGAAAATGGGAAACCACTATAAAAATAGGATTAGCAAGGCAGTTAACAGGCTGTGAACTGCCTTAACTATCTGTCCTACCAGTTCCCGTCGGGTCAGTTTGGGAGCGGCTGACCCGACACTCCCGAAAATCGCGTGGTGCGGGATGGAGGTGGGTTGGTAGTCTGAAGCCATTTTTTCCGATTTTCTCTGCCAACCCGCCTCCAAACCCGTCTCCTCAGGGCTATTAAAATCGAGCCCACGGTGTTTGTCTTTACGGAAGAAGACCCAAAAAACTTCCCGGAAATACTGGAGAACCAAGGGTCTAGCAAGAATGAGGAACTGAAAGAAATTAGTATGAGTAAAAAAATAGTACTGGAGAAATTAATGGGACTGAAAGCCAATAAATCCCCTGGACCTGCTGGCCTACATCCTAGGGTTTTGAAAGAGGTGGCTATAGAGATAGTGAATGCATTGGTTGTCATTTTCAAAAATTCCATAGATTCTAGAACGGTTCCGGTGGATTGGAAGGTAGCAAATGTAACCCCATTACTTAAGAAAGGAGGGAGAGAGAAAACGTGGAACTACAGACCAGTTAGCCTGACATCAGTAGTAGGGAAAATGCTAGAATCTATTATTAAGGACGTGGTAACAGGGCACTTAGAAAATAATAATAGGATTGGGCAGAGTCAACACGTATTTATGAAGGGGAAATCGTGTTTGACAAATCTATTAGAGTTTTTTGAGGTTGTAACTAGCAGAATAGATAAGGGGGAACCAGTGGATGTGTATTTGGATTTTCAGAAGGCATTCGATAAGGTGCCACACAAGAGGCTATTAAACAAAATTAGGGCTCATGGGGTTGGGGGTAATATATTAGCATGGATTAATACATAGATACATAGATACATAGATACATAGAAGATAGGAGCAGGAGTAGGCCATCCGGCCCTTCGAGCCTGCTCCGCCATTTAATGAGATCATGGCTGATCCTCCAATTCAGTATCCCGTCCCCGCCTTCTCTCCGTAACCCTTAACCCCTTTTGCCTGTAGAAATACATCTAATTCCCTCTTAAATATATTTAATGAGCTGGCGTACACTGCCCTCTGTGGCAATGAGTTCCACAGGTTCACCACCCTCTGAGTGAAGAAATTCCCCCTCATTTCTGTCCTAAATGGTTTAGCCCTTATCCTTAAATTATGTCCTCTAGTTCTGTTCTCACCCGCCAAGGGAAACATTCCTTCTGCATCTAGTCTGTCTAGACCTGTCAGAATTTTATACACTTCTATGAGGTCCCCTCTCAATCTTCTAAACTCCAGTGTGTACATCCCTAAACTACATAGTCTCTCCTCATAGGTCAATCCCGCCATTCCTGGTATCAGCCTGGTGAATCGCCGCTGCACCCCCTCCATGGCAAGAACATCTTTCCTCAGATGAGGCGACCAAAACTGTACACAGTACTCGAGGTGTGGTCTCACCAGTGCCCTGTACAGCTGCAGCAAGGTATCCCTGTTCCTGTATTCCAACCCTTTTGCTATGAAGGCCAGCATACCGTTTGCCTTCTTGATCGCCTGTTGCACCTGCATGCTCGCCTTCAGTGACTGGTGTACAAGAACACCCAGGTCTCTCTGTACTTCCCCCTCTCCCAATTTATTGCCATTTAAATAATAATTTGCCCTCCCGTTCCTGCACCCAAGGTGGATAACTTCGCACTTGTCCACATTATAGTGCATCTGCCATTTATCCGCCCAATCACCCAGTCTGTCCAAATCGCTCTGGAGCTTCCTGGTCTCCTCCTTTGAGCCCACCCCCCCTCCTAGTTTAGTGTCGTCTGCAAATTTGGAAATGCTGCATCCGACTCCCTGATCCAGGTCATTAATGTAAATTGTGAACAGCTGGGGACCCAGGACAGATCCCTGTGGTACCCCACTTGTTACTGCCTGCCATTCAGAAAATGAGCCGTTTATTCCAACTCTCTGTTTTCTATCTGACAGCCAGTTCTCTATCCACGTCAATACTTTCCCCTTTATCCCATGAGCTTCAATTTTCCCTGCTAATCTTTTATGTGGGACCTTATCGAAGGCCTTTTGGAAGTCCAGGTACACCACATCTACTGGCTCTCCCCCATCTATATTACCAGTTACTCCCTCAAAAAATTCCAATAGATTAGTCAAGCACGATTTACCCTTTGTAAATCCATGTTGACTCTGTCCTATCCTGTCCCCATTTGCTGAGTGCTCCGCTATTTCATCCTTAATGATGGACTCCAGCATTTTGCCCACAACTGATGTAAGGCTTACAGGTCTGTAATTACCTGCTTTTTCCCTACCCCCCTTTTTGAATAGTGGGGTAACGTTCGCTACCCTCCAATCCATGGGCACTGTTCCCGAGTCTAATGAATTCTGAAAAATCATACTTAGTGCATCCGCTATCTCTAGGGCCACCTCCTTCAGCACCCTAGGATGCATGTTATCAGGCCCTGGGGATTTGTCCGCCTTCAATCCCTTTAGCTTCCTTAACACCATATCCTTAGAGATATTGACTTGCGTCAGTTCCTCCTTTGCAAATGTCCCTATTTTTCCCGATATCCCAGGGAGGTTTTTTGTGTCTTCCTTCGTAAAGACTGACCCAAAGTATGCATTTAGTTGGTCTGCCATTTCCTTATTTCCCGTTATATATTCCCCCGTATCTGACTGCAATGGGCCAACTTTGGTTTTCACCAGTCTTTTCCTCTTGATATACTTATAAAAGCTTTTGGAGTTAGTTTTTATATTTTCCGCCAGCTTGCTTTCGTAAGCTATTTTGCCCCTCTTGATTAAGCCCTTTGTCCTCCTTTGCTCTATCTTAAACTGTTCCCAATCTTCCGCTCTGGCGCTTTTTTTGGCTATTTTATACGCCCTATCTTTGGATTTTATGCTGTCTCTAATTTCCCCTGTTATCCACGGTTGAGTCACCTTTTTAGATTTCCTTTTATGCCAGATTGGTATAAACAATTTTTGCAATTTTGTCATTCTATCTTTAAATGCTTGCCATTGTTTATCTACCTCCAGTCCTCCCAGGAACGTTGTCCAATCAGACCTACTCAGTTCCCGTCTAATGGCATCATAATTCCCCTTGTTTAAATTCAGGACCTTAGTATCTGAGTCAATTTCTTCGCTCTCCATTTCGAATTAAGGATTGGTTAATGGACAGAAAACAGAGAGTAGGAATAAACGGGTCATTTTCAGGTTGGCAGGCTGTAACTAGTGGGGTACCGCAAGGATCAGTGCTTGGGCCTCAGCTATTCACAATCTACATCAATGATTGGGATGAGGGGAACAAATGTAATATATCCATGTTTGCTGATGATACAAGTCTGGGTGGGAATGTAAGTTGTGAGGAGGATGCAAGGAGGCTTGAACGGGATATAGACAGGCTAAGTGAGTGGGCAAGAACATGGCAAATGGAATATAATGTGGAGAAATGTGAAGTTATTCACTTTGGTACGAAAAATAGAAAAGCAGAGTATTTTTTAAATGGTGAGAGTTTGGGAAATGGATAAGGGGTAAGCCATTTAGGACTGAGATGAGGAGGAATTTCTTCACCCAGAGAGTGGTGAACCTGTGGAATTCTCTACCACAGAAGGCAGTTCAGGCCAATTCATTAAATATATTCAAGAAGGAGATAGATATATTTCTTAAGGCTAAAGGGATCAAGGGATATGGGGAGAAAGCAGGGACAGGGTACTGAATTTGGATGATCAGCCATGATCTCATTAAATGGCGGAGCAGGCTCGAGGGGCCGAATGGCCTACTCCTGCTCCTATCGTCTATGCTTCTATGTTGGTGTTCAGAGGGACCTGGGTGTCCTTGTACACGAATTACTGAAAGTTAACATGCAGGTACAGCAAGCAATTAGGAAAGCAAATTGTTGGCCTTTATTACAAGATGATTTGAGTATAAGAGTAAAGACGTCTTACTGCAATTATATAGGGCCCTGGTGAGACAATTTTGGTCTCCTTACCTAAGGAAGGATATACTTGCCTTAGAGGGAGTGCAATGTAGGTTCACCAGACTGGTTCCTGGGATGGGGGGATTGTCCAATGAGGAGAGATTGAGTAGACTAGGCCTATATGCTCTAGAGTTTAGAAGAATGAGAGGTGATCTCATTGAAACATACAAAATTCTTATAGGGCTTGACAGGGTAGATGCAGGGAGGATGTTTCCCCTGGCTGGGGATTCTAGAACCAGAGGTCACAGTCTCAGAATAAGGGGTCGGCCATTTAGGACTGGGATGAGGAGAAATTTCTTCATCAGAGGGTGGTGAATCTTTGGAATTCTCTACCCCAGAGGGCTGTGGAGGCTCGGTCGTTGAGTATATTCAAGATGTGGAGATGCCGGCGTTGGACTGGGGTGGACAAAAATGAGAAGTCGCACAACACCAGGTTATAGTCCAACAGATTTATTTAAATTTACAAGCTTTCGGAGCGGTTCGCTCCTTCCTCAGGTAGAGTAGCTGTGAGAGAATCTCCCAGAATTCACAATATAAGCACAGAAAAAATCTATTCAAATCTTTCCCTACATCAAAGACACACTAAGAGCACAGCCAAGACAATGAGATGTGTCCCACTATACACAATGAGTATATTCAAGACAGAGATCAATAGATCTTTGAATATTAAGGGAATCAAGGGATATGGGGATAGTGCAGGAAAGTGGTGATGAGGTAGAAGATCAGCCATGATCTTATTGAATGGCGGAGCAGGCTCGAAGGGCCGAATGGCCTACTCCTGCTCCTATTTCTTATGTTCTTATGTTCTTACTTCATATATAAAAACAACAACCCCAGCCACTTACTACTAGGAGTATATTTGTACCAGGCCTCACAACAGGAATAAAGTTAAAGGTTTGTTTAAGTCTCTCATCCTTCAGTTATCTAAAGCATAGAGAACAACTCTTTCAGTTAATCAATTAGGATGATTAATCCTTAAAGGAAAGCACTTAAACCCTTAAATCATATTGCCCCATTTTTAAAGGGGCACAAACAATGAATTCCAAATTCTAATAAAAACTTTACACATTATAATTTGAACTATAAACTCCAGTGCCTCCAGTGCCCACCTGACGCGAAAAGCCTCAAGCGTACTGGCAGACACCGCGTGCTCCCTCTCCAGGGACACCTGGGCGCGGACATAGCAGTGGAAGAGAGGCAGGCAGCCGGAGCGAAAACCCCCATCGACCACTTTCAGCCTGGACCTGCTAATGGCCACCTTAGCCAGGCCCAGGAGCAGACCTATGAGGAGGTCCTCTGACCTGCCCACTCCCCTCTGCACCAGGTGGCCAAAGATCAGGAGCTTGCGACTGAAATGCAGCCAAAAACAGAGGAGCAGGCCCCCTCAAATAATGGAAGAGGGGCTGCAACCTCTCACGTTCTATATAAATATGAAACACAGACACATCCAGGTCGCAAAAGTTACAGGCTGCCTGGGAGAAGCATAGAGAACAAGGAAACCTTGTATGACATGTAAAGTATGATAATTCCTCACCATATAAGGTTATATATGATACTGAACAAGGTTTTGCAAATACTTCAATGTTAGCCCCAATTCTGACCAGAAAAAATAAACCTACCTTTGATTCAAGTGAGGCAGTTGTCCGAGGCTGAATCAGACCGTTCACAACCATGGCATCCTATTTGACCCTGAGCTGAGCTTCCGACCCCATATCTGCTCCATCACCAAGACTGCCTACTTCCACCTCCATAACATGACCATCTCTGCACGTGCCTCAGCTCGTCTGCTGCTGAAATCCTCATCCATGCCTTTGTTACCGCTAGTCTCGACTATTCCATTGCTCTCCTGGCTGGCCGCCCACCCCACCCCCCCCCCCCACAAAACCCCCGCACCCTCCGTAAACATAAGCTCATCCAAAACTTTGCTACCTGTATCCTGACTTGCAGCAAGTCCCATTCACCCATCACCCCTGTGCTCGCTGACCTACATTGGCTCCCGGTCTGGCAATGCCACGATTTTCAAATTCTCATCCTTGTTTTCAAATTCCTCCATGGCTTTGCCCCTCCCTATCTCTGTAACATCCTCCAGCCCTACAACCCTCCACGATCTCTGCGCTCTTCCAATTCTGGCCTCTTGCGCATCCCCAATTTTAATAGCTCCACCATTGGCGGCCGTGGCTCTGGGCCCTAAGCTCTGGAATTCCCTCCCTAAACCTTTCCGTCTCTCTATCACTCTGTCCTCCTTTAAGACTCTACTTAAAAACTACTACTTTGACCAAGCTTTTAGTCACCTGTCCTAATATCTCCTTAAGTGGCTCAATGTCAAATTTTGTTTGATAAGGCTCCTGTGAAGCATCTTGGGACATTTTACGACATTAAGGGGGAGAAATTCAGTATCGCCCTATTTAGGGCGCAAATATCGGCCGGGCGCAAAGATTAGCGCCTGGCGCTAATTATCGCCACCGACTGCAAACTTGACTTTTATCGCCCCTGGAGGTGATTGGAGTGCTAAATCAGGCGCTTCACACCTGTCTTAAGGCGCAAAGGCCGAGGAGCAAGGCGCTACCTCAGAGCGCTGGCAAAGCTCATGTGATGTCAGTCAGCAATGGAACACACACACAATGGCGCGGGCCAGTTCTTAAAGGGGAGGGTTGATCTTGCTTTCCATCCACATCCTGCTCATTGCAGCCTTGAATCTCGGCCTGGAGAGACCTGCACATCAAATCTGCTGGAAAGAACAATGGAGAGTACCAGGGAAAGAGCTCAGAGTGCAGCCCCCACATTCTCTTCTAAATCGAGACAAGGAAGGGCAAATCAAAATGAACCTGCAAAGTGCTGCTCAGTACCCAAAACTCCTTCACACAGCGTTGAATCTCTCCAGAAGTCTCTCTCTCTCTCTCTTAGAAAGCGTGGTTCAAAAATGTCACCAACAATAAAAGGCAGGAAGCGGTCGCCTTTAAATAGCGCTCCCCCAGTCCCTTCCTGACTGCAAAACGCTGCCCTCAACCTGTCGTTGCTAGCGTCAGGCGGTAAGGCAGGGGGCGCCACTCAATATCCGCTCCGGGGCGATACCGGGGCGTTGTGCACTCGACTGACGTCACGATCTGCCGGCGCAGGAGATCGTGGCGGTAGTGTTTAGCGCTGCCGCAAAAAGTCTAGTTAATTTCGCGAGCGGCGCAAACATCGCCGCGCCCGGGCGCTAGTTGCTTCGCACCCCATTAGCGCCCTCTTAAGGCGCTAACGGGAGGCGCAACCAACTGAATTTTTCCCCCTAAAGGTGCTATATAAATGCAAGTTGTTGTTGTTATGTCCATGTTTCTTAAACCAAGTAAAAACCCACTTTTGTGTGGCTGCTTCCTATTTAATTCATCAACAGAAACAGAGGTCTTTTTTAAAGTTCTAGTTTCTCATATGGAAAAAGTATAACCATCCTTAATTGGCCATCATGAAACAGAACTTAATACACAGAGTGTAAGGAATCAATGGACCTGATCTCATTGGTGGAAAAAGAAGTCTTCAATGGAATAATCCTTTTCTGCACTTTGGAAAACTTCAGATTTGGGAAAAGATTCATTGGGAAGTTCAGACACAATATCATAACCCTGCACCATTTATCATTAATGGCCAGATAATGTTGCTTTATTTCCAACTTGAATATTTATCAGTGGTGTCCACTGTCTCTGCTACTCTTCAACTTGATTTTTTATTAGTAGTGGTTATAGGTTACTCCAGAGGATTAGAGGGGTCCGCATAGGATTGCCACCTATTCTGTTTTGGAGTTTGAGTGGAAATTTCTAAATTGAATAACCAAAGTCTGCTATTTAAGATGACATTTCATTTTTCTGCTGTGCTTCTTTGGCTTGTGGAGACCTTAATTCTGAATGTTCATTAAAGTTTGCAGCAACAGCATGACTAACATCAGAACTCAAGCCATGATCCCACCCCCTGCCCCACCTTTATTGTGCCCTCTGCCTGGTTTTGGATGCGGGAGAATGTGACAGCACGGCACTGATCTGCACTGTGCTTGAGGTGCATGTGATTTCCCTGTGTGCAGAAGACATTCTGCTCCATCTAGGAAACTCAACTAAAGTAACTCCAATACTTGAGCTGATTATTTGTGAGGTTCGTTGGCTTTTTCCACTCCACCTGATGTAAAAATATTTTCCGATATCTAAGTACATGATTCCTGCCAACTTGGAGAAATGTATAACCCAAAGCAGATGGGGACACTTAGCAGAAGGGTTAGTCCCTTTTCCAGCTCCCTCTGAGGATGGATAAGTGATATTAGAACATCTAGCTCTTCCTCTCCCCACTATAATATTTGTACTCTTTCACCTTTGCATGGAAATAATTTCTTTAATAGGAAGAGCATTAAAAAATATATAGAAAGTGTCTGGTTATTGGCAGTTGAGTAACCTTAATCTTGGCAACTGCTATGCTGAATGGGTAACTCAGATAACTTTCCTGTACGTTTTTTGGATTAAGTATGTGGAAATAGTACATAGAATTGGGAGCAAGAGTTGTGAGTGCAGCCTGAGGATTACTTTGTAGAAGAACCAGTCTCACTCATGCATAAAATGATATAACATTCAAATTTGGATTTTCGTGTTGAGGCTGTTTCAAAGCAATCTCTGAATTTGTACATTTATTTTCTATTGAATTGGGAAACCATTAGTAGGCCAGTATTTAGGCAGTGCATTAGAAAATTAATGCACGTTGAAATGCAGTTTCAATCCTCCACTTCCTTGAGCCCATAATTTCTGTTGCACTGTTTTTTCAAACCTTCAATTATTTCAGATTTATTGCTTCAGTGAATTAACTTCAACATCAGTATTTTAGAGATTAGAAAACCAGTTTCTCCATTGGATAAAGGATACGTGGAACGCACTCCCAGAGAAAATAGTTGATTTGGAGTCTATTAACATATTTAAAAGGGAGCTGGATCAATAACTTTTGAGACAGGGAGTTGAGAGTTATAGAGATACTACTGACTTTTTCCCAGGATAGGCAAGGGAAGTAATTTAAAAGTGAGGTGGTGTTGGGGGCGGGGTGGCCATGATAGAATAATCGCACATGGACTCTGAATGGAGCGACATCCACGGCAATTTCTCGCTCCAGACTTTCTGTTATTGTTTTATTTTTAGATAATTACAATACGGTGTTCCAGCATGAAAACAATTTTAATTAACTTAACCGTAGTGCTGATTTACTGTTCCTTTCAGAAACAGATTATAACAAACACAGTTACTCCATCGCACTGTGAAGAGGAACACTGCTGACCTTAACAGAGAGACTTGTGAATAAGAATTCAAGCCAAAAGCATGGGAATTTCTTGAACTTGAAAATAAATAGTCAGGCTGAAAAAAGTGTGTCATCTCAACACAGTGCCCGGATTTTGAGGTCAGCAGCGAACGAACGGTGCTCGCCGTTGCCTCTCGCAATTGGTACCGGCATAGTGCAACTTCCTGACACAGGGCATCTCTAACAGCAACGTCCTGATTTTGCGTTTTACTGCGCATGTACGAACGCCGTAAATTGCTGTCCGATTTACTGCATAATAATGGTGACCACTGATAGCCTCACCATTATTCCTACCGCAAAATCTGGGATAATAAATTAACTTTGGGGAAATGTCTATTGTATCTATTGTCACTGTGTACTAACTGAAACATTTTACTTTGATTAATATCAAACAATCCAGATTACAAAACATGCATACATGAAAGAAGAACTCAGTCTCTTTGCCCTCACAAGGTTACTTTTCTCAGCCAATAGAATTTTGAAAGGGGTTTGTTTATTAGTATTTTTGTAAAGCTAATTACCACTCTATTTTCTCCTCTCCTTCACAGGCCATGTGGCAATTGTGGCTAAGACTTCATGGGCAACCTTCTTCCAGACTTTCACCTATGCAGTTTACTCCTGATAATTCAGTCAATTTTTGCCCTTCAAAAAAAAATCAAGGTCATTTTTTGCACAATTTTTCTTTTGAATTATCCAGAAATTTAAATTAAGCAATTTGAATTAAGCAACATAAATAATATAGGAAAGGTAGGAATTTAGTGCTAAAAATTAATTATCAGATAATTTGAATCAAGAGGAGTCGGCTATACTGCTTTTGAACTATCTACTAGGAAGAACGGACCACTAATGACCCATCCTCTAATTTTCCCTACACTTCTTTGGGTAAATATTCTTGGATATAGACAACCCTACACTTATTGCGCATTAATATGTTTCTTAATACTTTTCTGCTTTTAGATGTATTTAGGTAATCTTAATACGGTTGATACACTTGCAGTGCCTTTAATGTAACAAAATGTCCCAAGGTGTGTCATAAAGGGATAGACAAGAACATACATCAAGGAGAAGAGTTGGAATATGTAACCACAAGTATAGTTGTAGAAGGATTCATTGTATAACTGAAGCATGTAATTGAGCTATTGGTAATTCCATGATTCACTTACACAATTAATTACTTTACTTAAACATAGAAAGATTTAAATAAAGCGCTGAAGGCATATTTAAATAAAAGACTATTTGGTGAGGAGAGATGAGAACTTTTAATAATATTTAATTTTTCCTCCTTTCTATAATTAGAAAATACTTAATGAAGAAACATCGAAAGTATGCACTGGTAAGGAAGACTTGCATTTACAATGCTTTTCAATGTAACACAATAATAGAAATACTTTAAAATAGTCATAATTTCACTTTATTGTGTACCAACTAACATATATGTAAGAAATAAAAACAGAAAATGCTGGAAATACTCAGCAGGTCAGGCAGCATCTGTGGAGAGAGAAACAGAATTAATGTTTCAGGTCAATGACCTTTCGTCAGAACAATGGCCCAGAAATTAGACTTCGATGGTTGCCGCGGGGGTAAGGATCGTGCGCGATCTTACCTACCGCGCCTGCCTTTATGGTTTTGGCCCACACGAACTTCTGCTCCTGGGCCTCTCCCTGGTGCCGGCGCGCAGTGTGTGCGTGTCCCAGAGGCGCAGTTAGTTCGATGCGACCTCTGGGATCACGTGGGCCAGTTAGAGCCAATGGCAGCACACCATCTTTCATTCATAGTTTTGACAGGAAGAGCTGTCAAAACTATGAATACAACTTGCCCCCAAAAGAACAGCTAAACCTCAATTAATTTTTTTTAAAAACCATCACATTAATAAAATAACTATAGTTAAATAAATTAACCACTTTAAACAAAAATTTAAATTTTTGAAAAAATTTAAATTCTTTTTAAAAGTTATAAAAATAAACTTACCTTTCTTTAAAGTCTCTAAAAAAGATAAACCTGTTGAAAAAAATTTAAAATAATACTTAATTAACTACTTACCTTGTTAAAAGGGGGTCTTACGCCTCCTTTTTTCATGTGTAAAATCTTCAATACTTACCCTCGCGTTCAAACCTGAAAAAAAACCTAAGTGTGCTGCGTGCGCACAGCCTGTAGTGCGCATGCGGTTCACTTAGGAACCGCCCCCTTCGCAATATCGGAAGTGCCGGTTTCCCGCGCATGCGCAGTGCATGCAGGAAACTGGCACTTTGGGACCGAATATGGGTGAGTACACAGTGCGTACTCTCCCGTATTCAGCCGAATTTCTGGGCCAATATATGTAAGAAGTATATATGTAAGAAACTTGTTTAAGTGTGCTAATTCTTTACACATCAGTATTGGTATTGTTTGTTGAATATTTAAGATTATTAAAACTGTTGGCATTTTGCCATGTATCATTTCTCTTTATATTGGGCTGAATGCCCAGAGCTAAAAGAACAGTGAGCTCAATTTAGCTTCGGCATGGCAGGATTTCAAAGTTAGTAACAATGTCGACACACTGCAATGAGCCCTGCCCTCACTAGAATATAACTACCACGAACACAGTAGATTCTAGAAGGTAGGTAAAGGTCATATTTGGAGCAGCTGATGTAGTTCAGACATTTCAGATAATGCCGAAAGTTTTTTCACAAATGACCTTCATTTTTGTCTTCTTAGGTTTATAAATCTGTTATGCCTTTTAGAGCATGCATTGTGATGAGTTCGTGTAGAGTACACATATCTATTCGATTTCACAGGAGCATATGCCGGATTAAAGGATTTGTTTTGTGACATGTAATCACATTAAATTCTGGCATGGAGTAAAATACACGTACAGTCTACATTATAGAAGCATAAAAATTACAGCGCAGAGGAGGCCCATTCGGCACATTGCATCTGTGCTAGCTCCTCAACTGAAACGATCTACTCCAATCCCATTTTTCTGCTCATTCCCCGTATCTTCTTGTATTGTTTGTTTTCAATTAATTATCCAATTCCATTTTTAAATTGATGTTAAGGCTGAGAAATTCCTCAGAGCTGCTCCCCTGCCAATGTTATGATGAGAGATTGTGCAGAATGGGCCTATACTCTCTGGAGTTTAGAAGAATGAGAGGTGATCTCATTGAAACATATAAGATTCTGAAGGGGATTGACAGGGTAGATGCTGAGAGGTTGTTTCCCCTGGCTGGAGTGTCTAGATCTAGGGGGCATAGTCTCAGGATAAGGGGTAGGCCATTTAAGACTGAGATGAGGAGGAATTTCTTCACTCAGAGGGTTGTGAATCTTTGGAATTCTCTACCCCAGAGGGATGTGAATGCTGAGTCTTTGAGTATATTCAAGGCTGAGATAGATAGATTTTTGGACTCTCGGGGAATCAAGGGATATGGAGAATGGGCGGGAAAGTGGAGTTGAGGTCGATGATCAGCCATGATCTTATTGAATGGCGGAACAGGCTCGAGGGGCCGTATGGCCTACTCCTGCTCTTATTTCTTATGTTACTTTGCTGGAAGCATGGTGGAAACCCTGTTTACACATGAAGTAATGGCGGTGGAGCGGGAGCAGCTCCGAGGAATTTCCCAGCCATAGTCTCTGCCTATGCCTCTCCCGATATCATGGCCAAAACATATCCCTCAACTAACAATAACAACTTGTATTTATATAGTACCTTTAACATAGTAAAACACTCCAAGGCGCTTCACAGGAGTGTTATAAAACAAAATTTGACACCGAGCCACATAAGGAGCTAATAGGGCAGATGACCAAAAGCTAAAGAGATAGGTTTTAAGGAGTGTCTTAAAGGAGAAAAGAGAGGCAGAGAGGTTTAAGGAGGGAATTCCAGATCTTAGGGCCTTGACAGATGAAGGCACAGCCAACAATGATGGAGCGATTAAAATTAGGGATGCTCAAGAGGCCAGAATTAGTGGAGCACAGATATCTTGGAGGGTTGCGGGGCTGGAGGAGATTACAGAGATAGGGAGGGGCAAGGCCATGGAGGGATTTGAAAACAAGGATGAGAATTTTAAAATTGAGGCATTGCTTAACCGGGAGCCAATGTAAGTCAGCGAGCAAAGGGGTGATGGGACTTGGTGCGAGTTAGGACATGGGCAGCAGAGTTTTGGATGACCTCAGGTTTACGGAGGGTAAACGTGAGAAGCTGGCCAGGAGTGCCATGGAATAGTCAAGTCTATAGGTAACAATAGCATGGATAAGGGTTTCAGCAGCAGATGAGTTGAGGCAGGGCGGATCCAAGCGATGTTCCGGAGATGGAAATAGGCGGTCTTAGTGATGGCATGAATATGTTTTAATGGGGACTAGGGCATCAAAGGTGGAGGTGAGGGTGTGGTTGAGCAGATCAGTAGCTGCAGACATGTTGTGGTGAATGGCGGGCCAAAGGATGCACAGTTGGGATTTTGAAAGTGCAGTTGTAAGTGAATTGGGAGAGAGGTTTTTCCAGGGGTGGACACTCTGGAAGTAGAGTTGGGAGGGGAAGGGGGATGTGGGTGGAGAGTGAAACAAGAAAATGATCAGAGATGACCTTATCTGTGACTGACATGATGTGAGTAGCGAGGCCACGTGAGATGGCAAGGTCAAGGGGGTGGCTGTGAATATGGGTTGGGGAGTTTATATGGAGGATGAGATTAAGGGAGGATCAGAGGAGAGAGAGCATGATGAATTGAGATGGAGGTTGAAATCACCGAGGATGAGAAGTTGCTCAGTGCAGAGGCTGAGTGAGGAAAGCAGTGAAGATATCTCGTTGAGAACATTTTTATGGTATTTGGGTGGGCGGTAGAGAACGAGAATTTTAAATGAGTGGTGAGAGGGATGAAACAAGGTGAGATGCTCAAAGGTGGAGAAAGTGCCACAGGAGTAGGGGGACAGACCCAGGTGTGATTTGGTGATGAGAGCCACAACGCCACCATGACAGTCTAGGCCGGGCAAGTGGTGGAAGGTACAGCCAGGTGGGGAGGTTTCATTTCGGGGGAAGGTGTCATCACCCCCCAGCCAGGTTTCTGTCAAAGCCATGATGTTGATGCAATCATCCACAATAAGCTCATGGATGGCAAAGGCCTTGTTCACAAGTGAACGAACCAACACCATCAAAATAGATTATCTGATCAATTATCTCATTTTCTATTTTTGGGACCTTGCTGTGCACAACTTGGTTCCTGTGTTTGCCTACACAACAGCAGGTGCTACAATTCAAAAGTAATTAAATGGCTGTGAAGCACTTTGGGACATCCTGAGGACATGAAAGGCACTAAATAAATGCAAGTCCTTTCTTTTCTTTCAATAGCCATTTGTGCTGGAAGATTCCATTTTCTAATAACCCTCTGAAAAGAAATCTTCTAACTTCAACCTTCATTCTTCTGCTGATAATTCTTAGTCAGTTAACCCTTGTTTTATATTGGACCAGATCTTGCTGTGAGCAGGTAATGAACGGCGCCTACCCTTTGTTAGACTTTCACTTGCCCATAGACTTTCTATGGGGTTTTGCATGGCAAGTTACTGTCGGCAGGACATCCATCAGGGCATCTGGGACCTGTATGAACAGAGAAGCGACTCTGTATCGCCTTAACCAATCAGATTGAAAAATCATTAATGAGCAGCGCAGAGTCTGAACCAGGAAGTGTAAGTTAGAATAGTGAATTCAATGTCAAATCATGTACAGAAAGCAAAATAAAGAGAGGGGAAGAAAGATTGGATTAAGAGAGAGATAAAAGAGACAGAAAGCAAAAGTAAAAAAAAAAAATACTTTAAAAAAATATCTCCAACAATAATTAAAAGCTGAAGGAATGAGACTCCACATTTGTAAAAGTTAATTTTCAATGCCAGAGAGGTTGTTTGGCAATAGTTAAGACTTACCACGCCGTTAAAAGGGTACTTATACTGGAATGGACAAGCCCTAACTTTTTTTGGTGAATTTAGTCCATATCTACAATGTCAGTATAGGTAATTGATGCCGTTCAATACATTTGAACGGGGAGCCAGACGGTGAGATGCCATTTTCGCGCAGCTTACGGAGGAGCGGCGCATCTCGAACAGCAACTTCTGGATTTTCCAGTTGAACTGTACATCTCCGCTCTTGTCAGATTTGCGCATGAATAACGGTGAACGCTGTTAGCCTCACCATTATTTTCACAGCAAAATCTGGGCTATTATCTGTACATATTATAAGTAATCATGGTAAATTCTGGCATGGTATAAAATGCATATCAAGCCTGCATTATCCAAAAATATTTTTTTTCTGCACAGTACAGAAGTTAAGATGGAAACAGTTTTACCAGATGGACAGTTAGAATAAATAGTCCAGTCATAAGAAAAGGATTTCAGAGCTCACATTCCCCAGTGTGATAACAGCGTGCCTCGCATTCCTGGACTATCAGGTGTTAAGCAAAATCTCCTATCCCCATTAAAACATTCTGAATTTTATGAACAAGTGTCTGCATATTGAAACACATGCACTGAAACAGTTTGATTAAGTTAATGCAAAACATTCTGATTGTTAATTTTGCAGGGTGAGTGAAATTACCAGTGAAGTGGAAGATAATTTTTACAGTGACTTCACGGAGTCTGATTTTCTGAAAAATATTTTTTCAAAACTTCACAAATGAGCTTTCTATCAAAATTGAAATTTGTCTTAATTTTCTTCAGATATTTAATTCAAATTTGCATCTAAAAACCTTAAAAGATAGTGATGTTTGTACTGATTGCATAGATCATGTTTTTAATTCTTTATGGCCTATTGCCAAGCTTCATATTTATATACAGAACACTCGTCTAATACCACATTAACAACACTAATCATTTTTGTTATTTTATCTCAGCAGTAAAAATAAATATGCAAATAGATCAAGTGGTGACAACTTTTCACTGCTTTTGAGAGGTCACAGCAGCTTTTGAGAGGTCACAGCAGCTTTGTTGCTCTGGGATGGAATGTTTTTTTGTTCCCACCCGCCCTCTCCAGTTCCAGTTACATATTGAAGTTACACAATGTTGCGGTTGAAGTATATGGAAACCAAAGAGTTTCATGGATTGTAACCTGATGATTTTTGTTCCAGCAAATGCAGAACGACTAACACAAAACATTCTTCTGCTGCTAATTACAGATACAAAAGGAAAATTAAATCTCTTACTTAGGGAATTATCATTTCTGCAGCGTTTTATGCAGCAATATCCAGCAATGCTACATACTGAGACAATGGTGAGATTGATTTCCTAAAATACCTGTTGTGGATCAACGTGACACTCATTTTGCTCATGTGGATGGAAAGATACAAAAATGAATTGGTGCAAAGAACTAGACATTGAAAGAATGAAGTAAATATTACACCAATAGTGTTTGCATCCTGGAGTTTTCCTTCAGCAAAATCAAATGTTTAACAAATATACACAATCTGGCTTTCCTATTTCTAACGGATGAATAATAAATCATTTTGTATTTGGTGTGACAAAAAATAGACAAGGGTAGCTTTCACGTTTTAAATGCTAATCTGCATAGCCTTTCATTTGTTTCAAATTTCCAGTTCAAAGATTCTTCTTAATAAAGAACATACAGCTTACTTTTTGCCACTACAAAAGTATTAGAATGCTAGCACAAAGATGACAAAGTGTTTCCTGAGTCTAACTGAGGCTTGTGTGTCAGATGTTGAATGATCACTAAAAATAAACTATGACGTGTTTTCAAGTGTCACTGCTAAATTTATTGTCCAGTCAGAGAATAGTTCCATTTGGTGTTTTATAATAAATACCTGCATGTGTCCATTCACTCCTAGCTTTGTTTCCCAACTAAGAGAGAAGTCCGATTGTCATAAGGAAGGTAAGAATGGTTCAAACATTTATTACAAATGAGGATTAGAGTTAGTAGCATTTAAAAAAAGAAAGGTTTGGGACTTTGGAGTTATACATCCCGTAGTTTCACAGTGGTAATTGAAGTATAACAAATTATTGCTTTTAGTCGTTTGCATTTTGGATCAGATTAAATAATCAGTAAAAATGATATATATTGATAATAGATGTTTGCAGTGAAAGCTGTTCATGTTAGAAAAAACTAATCTGGTACAGTATTACACAACTAACCCTTGTGCATTATTATAAACAACACACTTTTTAATGAGAATTAAATATTAGCAACCAGACGGATTAGTGTTCAGAAAAAGCAGAATTGAATGTCTGTGACAGAACACAGTAGTAACTGATGTGTATAAAAGTTGATTCACTGTTAAATAATCAGAGTAATTGGTTATTGGGGGAAAAAAAACAAATTGACTTGTAGGTTTTAAGAATAATTCCATTAGTGGCTGCAAAGTTAGAGGCAGTGAGCAGATGGCATCTGAGCTACCGTTCGAGGAGTTCCTGAGCCTTTACAATCCGTCCCATGAAGCTCAGACAACTCATTTCTATTTGCACATATAATTCTTATTTGCTCGTTTGTACTATTTGACGTTTCTGGGCCTTGGGGTTTTGAAAGGGTTTTTTTTTAGCATTATTGCCTCATTTGTGGATAAATCCTGAATCAGAACAGCAAGCTGTGTTAATTGCAGCAATGGGAACATGTGTTTAAACTTCATTTGCGGCCCCAAGACTGCATGGTACACAACTATATTGCCCACAAAGATTGGAGATGCCTGAATTAGAAGATGAGGCATGACTGAATCTTTCAGTTGAAATATTTACCATCATGGCTCTGTGAGAGATATTCTGGGAAATTTAATTACGTATCGATCTAATGCATCTGTAATACCTTTAGCTACTCTTTCTTATATTTATATGATTCAGCGGTGACATCAACTAAGTGCTTTCTACCACGTGAATTGATTTTTTCCCCCTCCTTTAATCAAAGGAGTGGATGTTTGCTTGTACTAAGACAGATTTCAGAACTGATAGGGTTGAGGTTCAGATGGGTATAATACTCCTAGCAGGACACTAGATGGCACATTTGACTAAAATCCCAGCTTTGGAAACAGTTGTTCATTCTGATTTATGTCTCCGTTATGATAGACGTTTGACATTGGCATACCACAATCTTTCGCACTGCAGTAACATCAAACACGCAGTATAACACTAATGGGTGTTGATAGAAGGCGGTCTTGCATTTTTGATACTATGGGGGTCATTTTAACCTAACTCCCCAGGTAGAAAGCCCACGGGAGCGGGTGGAACACCAGTTTTACACCCCGCCCAATATTACTCTCCACTGACTTAAAAGGAGCGTAAAATTGGGAGGCGTGTTAAACCGGCAATGCACCCGATCCCGTCAGTTTCAAGATGGGCGGGTTTGGTTAAAATTGCTCCTCAGCTGCAGTATCATTGCAGTCAATGCACATCCGACTTTTAGAACTTTCAATCTATCTATCCAGTAAGCAGCTGAGCCACATAGCAGGCAAGGTCCCAGGCTAACTCCTTGGCCAGTACTGAGTAAACTGATCTCAGCTGGGGCGGTCCTCAGGCCCTAAAAATTAGCCTGTGTCTCTGGGTTAGGGAAGGAACATCAACAGTGTTGCCCTTCCTGATTTCTATTCAATGACCTCTGCTGGAATGTGTGTGGATGTCAGTTGATGATAGGATTGTGCTCTTCAAATAGCCTGATATGACACTCTGTCAATGCTCATACATGAAGAATGGCTATTTGAATGAGGCATCAAACTAAATCCAAACAAAGGGGGGAATTTTTCGTGGGGTCAGTGGGCGCTTTCTGTGGCGGGTCAGGTGGGAATTTTTTTTTGACTGCGGGTCGGGACCCCGCTGTCAACCTGCCACCAAGCAATTTTCCCAGATGTCAGGGCTGAACAGACCCGACACGCAGCGACGGGGGAGGCAATTTAGGCCATTATGACCTTGTTAACAGCCCATTAAAAGGTATTTTGAGCTCACCGTACTATTTTATGAGGTTACCCACGGGGTCAACGCTGCTCGGGGACAACGTCAGGTAAGGAGGTCGGGAGTTGAATGGTCATGGAATCATCTTATTACTTGACAGCTGCAAATGTGCTATAAAAGCTCCCATCTCGCAGCTGTTCACTTTCCAAGCTCAGAAGCTGTTGCTTACTGCATTTGGAAGACAGATTGAGGTTTATGCAGGTTGCAAGTGTTTGGAGCAAACTCTCTATCCAGTGTCACCTCATTGGAACAACCTCTCCCACCATTGACAGATTGCTTCTGTCATCTCAAGTTCACCTGCCATCTATTTCATCATCATCGTGCCCTTGAAACTATCTCACCTTGGTCCTCAGAATCCCACCACGATCAGCCCCAACACCAGCAGCACCAGGCACACCAGCAGCACTAACAACAACACCAACCTTCTCCGCAATCAACTGATGCTGCACAGGACACAGGGCATCAGCACCCGATCACACTGCTGCCCGGGACGCCAGGGATGGACTCTCCATGGCCAGATTTACTTCACTTGATGCTGTACACCCTGGCTGCCACATGTTGTGCCAGGTTGGCACCCCCCCCACACCAACACCATAAAGCATCCCTACAATGCCCAAGCCATTCCTTTCATACTCATCATCATTGTGGGGGGGTACCGTTATGTCTCACCATTCACTGCAGCTCACTAAGCCACTTCCAAAGGTGCACACAAATCTGTCCAAGAACGCAAAGTGTTGAAAATAAATGTTTCAATGTTTTGACACCACATTAACAGAAACTTTGCATGAACATTGGCTAAAACACACAAGTGCCTACCCTTGTGTGTTGTTAGTTGGTATGATTGGACTAGGATGAGGGTGAGTGTGAGGGGTGGCTAGTGAGATGGGGAAGTGATAATGTAGATAGAGAGGGATGGGTGGACCTGCAAGGTAAGTTGGTGCGAGTAAGGAGTAGGGTAGGGAAAAATGTGAGAAGTCGCACAACACCAGGTTATAGTCCAACAGCTTTATTTGAAATCACAAGCTTTCGGAGCGCTGCTCCTTCGTCAGGTGAAGTGGGTAGGGCAGGCAGAGTGATGGGGATGTGATGAGTGGCACAGCAGGATGAGGCTGAGTGTGGCTTTGTAGTAACGTTTCGTGATCTACTAAGATCATTGAAAGGTTTGCGCCACTGCAGTCTGGTCCTCCTGACGACATCCCTGCTTGTGCCCCCCTCTGCAATGTGCAACCAGGCTGCGTTGGTCTCCTGGGGAGGTCTCTTCCGCCCATTTGAAGGGAAGAGAACCCCCTGCGTGCTATGACTCCCTCCATAAGCATATGGAGGGAGTCATGGGAGAACCTGGGGTGCAGCCGTGCACCTCTGTACAGTGCTCGTCAGTGTTTGCAGCACCTCAATGCTACAGAACACTGACAGCACAACTGTCAAAATCAATTTACGCATGGTCCCTTTAAGGAAACCGGCTGGTGACGCGTCATCAAATGATGTCATCAGACCCGCTTCCTTCAATTGGCTGGAAAATGCGCTGGGCGGGCTTAACAAGCCCAATCAACGTAAAATCATTCTACACAGCGGGCTGGAGCCAGCAGCGGGGTCGGGACCTGCCATCGACGTCGCCCGCCAAGGTAGGGGAAATCGCGGCTGATGAGTCAGCACCTTCAGACAGAAGGGGAGAGAATGAAATCGGTGGATAAAATTGGTGACAAAAAAAACTTTAAAATTTAAAAGAACTAGTTCCCCAATCGCTCAGTAAGTTTAGTTAGTGAGTAGCTGAGCCATATGAATGAGGAAGTTCTTAGGTTCAATCGCCTATTTGTACTGAGATAGCTGGTCTCAGCCAGGGCAGTGGTAGTGGGGGCTGCAATTTGTCTTCGTGCCCTGGTTCCTATAGTTACCCCATCACCTCTGCTGGAAGTGTATGTGTGTGAACATCGGCTGAGGGAAGGATTGGGCTCAGCTGTGATGGTCTGGTAGAATCGTCTGATGAGCTTCACTGCAAAAGCTCACACATGAACAGTTGCTACTGGGTGAGATATTGTTGAGTGAGCACCTGTGCTCACTGGACCATAGTCTTCAGTAGAGTAGGAGGGATACTTGGCAAGAAAGAAAAATAAAATTGAAAGGAAAACAATCTCCAGTGGCCTGCAGTATTTCTAACAATAGAAAGGAGTTAACCATCAGTTCTTTACTGTCATTGCCAGTTCGAAGCTGGTAAGCAGCACTCCATGAATGTCCCCGAGCATTCTTGCACAGAACTCTGCTCTCCCCTACTTAACAATGGATCGTACAGCCAGGGCTTCTGGTTCATTCCACTGTTGGAGGCAGTACCAAGTTGTGCAGTACGGGTTATGAAAGTAGAGTTTGTAGTAGGTATGGGGATCTGGAACTCAGTTTCAAGAGTTTGGGCTGTCATAGTCCCAAATTAAAACTCTTTGACTAAATATTACCTCAAAAATGCAAGTTTCTGTTCAAAAAAGTTACACATTTCAGAGCATAATATAGATGCTGTAAATACTAAGACTACAACTGCTAACTGGCAATAACAAGATGATTATATATGGGGGTGAATTTCCTCAGAGCTTCCCCCATTCTACCATCATCACTTCGCCGGAAGTGCAGCAGAAACCATGATGTTATGGCAGTGGAGTGGGTGAAGCTCAAAGTAAATTCACTCCGTAGTCTATATTTTAAAGAGCAGCTACAGATACTGTGTTCAATATCGACACTTAAACCAGTTAGTGTCTGTATTTTGTCGAAAATGTAGGCCTAGTTTTGAATGGAAGTGGTTAAGTTTCTAAGGTACTGTTCAGACATGATACTAAATATCTTCATTAGCTCAGTGACAGCCAATAAACCTATTATATTTGGGTTTTATAAGAATTGGCAGTTTTTAACTTACTTTCAACGTAGAGACCAATGAACTACAGAGGTAAGGGATGGGAAAAGGAAGAAAGTACATCACTGCACAAGTGATAGAAAATAAGCAGTTCTCTACTGTGACTTAAATGTGCTTTTATATTCATGCTTAGGTCACCAGGTTCCCAAGCATGAGATATATACAGCTGGTTACAAGTCATATGTGAAGGCACTTCTATATTGTGCGAGACCCGTGCTAGTACTGCCAGGCTCTCTAAGTTTCATGCAACCAGCTGCAAGTCAAAATGTAAGGTGTGCTTTTATACTGCACAAAATGTGCTCTAATGCTACCAAGTTCCCAAAGTACAGGATTTATGCAGCCAAATGTAAAACTACTGGGGCTCATTAATATTGGTGGCTCGAAAGATCAATGTAATATTAAAGTGCCTTAAAGCTGTTAGAGATGAGCATAAAAGGAAACTAAGGAGAGGCTGGGAAATTGAAAGTGATAGGTACAGAGGTTGGAAGAGAAGAGAATATGAAAATTAGTAAGAGAAAATAAAGTTATGTCTGTCAGGAAAGTGAATATCTCTAAGGAATGCTGTACTACTGTATAATTTAAGAAGACTGCTATGCATATAAAAATATGAAGCCAGAGTGATGGAGGAAAGCAACGAGCAAAAGAATCACTGAAGTAATCCCTTAATTGGAAACTTTGTTGTTATTATTCATTGAAATTACTTAATCTCTTTGCTATGTTTTCTCCAAATTGTGACATTGAGAAGTGAAAAGGCATACTTCAGCAATGAACAATATGACTTGATTTACACTTTCACTCTATCAAATTGCTAAAAGCATGGACCATTGGGTGGGTTTAACATCTCTCTTTGCTGTTACAGGTCTAAAGCCATAACTCCAAAATGTCTGATCAGTAAGTTTCATTTTTTTCTTACTTTGAAATTAGATTTGTTTCTAAGATTGTTATCTAAAAGTCAAGAGTTTAAAATATTTAAATTCAATACTAGTGTTCACTGTTTCTTTCATTAAAGAGGTAACATCTTTGTGAAAGGAATGTTTGCTAACCCTTGTTCATTTTTTTCCTAAACCCAAAAATGGTAATGTCACAAATTGCGTCACTTGTGTGTGTTGTTTTTATGCCTAATTTGACACAAGGTTCTTCTGCTGCCTCTTTACCTTAAGGTTTTTTTAAAAATTGCCGAACTTGGGCAGACAATAGGGTTCCAGAACCGCTTGTCCCTACACTCCACCGAGCTGATTTCACCCGATAATGTGGGGTCAGCTCATTTAAATATTTTTGTGGTGCACCCCCTGCTTAGCGCATGATGTACTGGGAGTCAAGGCCACATTATTAGGAACCAGCAACTATTTAAGGGTTGCTGGCTGCCCTTCAAACACAGATATTTTTAAAAATTGAATAATTTGGCGCATAGCGACCCCTTTCACGTGTTGGTCTTTGGAGGTCAAAAACATGAAGTACATCAACAAAGGGTGGTCCCATTACAAGGAATGGTACACACAAGGAAAAATCACTTTTTTTTTGCCGGCCTTCCCTGAAGAACCATTCCAAATGGGTGCTGAATGCCTGGAGTACCGCTCATAGAAATTGGGGCCTTGAGAAGCCTTGCTCCCAGTGTACTATATGCTACCCAAGCACATCGAACACATCGGTCATGTGCAGTGCATATCGGACACATAGCAGGCCTCAGGCCTCTGCTCCAATTATAGGATTCCTATGCCTGAAGCTCTGCAGTCCCACTGTTATTTGAAGGTGGTGCCCTTTTCAGTCTTTTGTTTACTATAAAAATTGTGAACTCATGCAGCCAACACTGGTTTGTGCACGAACAACTATAGATAAAAAATCCACAACGTGCATTTTTAAAAGAGTAAAGACAATGACCGAACATTGTTAATTTGTTCCAACCCAAGTGGACTCGTTCCTCTTACCTTGAAAGGGCACACATAAAACTGTATAGTATTTGATTACTCCATGGCACAGTATTTTGAAATTATGTCCAAATCACAATACAGTTGAGCAATAAAATTAACTTGTACACAGAGATGTGAGAGAACAGGATTGCCTTTAAATATAAAATATATTTGGAATGCTACTATTTTCTAATTGTTATGATGTTCTCTCTGACGCACTTATTCTCTCTCTCTCTCTCTCTCTCTGTTTCAGGGAAGAGGTAAGCATTTTAACAGACCTGGCGTTATGTCTCCTTGGCAGTTGTATTTGTGATTGTTCACATTTTATTGCTTATGATTTAATAATTGTGCCAGTTTTGACAATCTACAAGTTCTCTAACAATTAGATCTTTAACATTTTAGCAGTATGAAGAAGAAGAAGTTATTGATGAAACGGAAGAGACTGAAGAAGTGATTGAGCCCGAGCCCGAGCCCGAGCCAGAACCACCGAAACCAGCACCTCCCAAGCAAGTTGCTCCACCGCCAAGACCTCAAGTGGCTCCGCATGAGATAAATGCTAAAGTATGCAGTCAGTTTCCTCACGCTCCCCCTCAACATGATAGTTTTGCTATTTCCACTCATTTTCTATTTTCCCACAATTTTCATTCTGCGGTATTTAAGGGAATTTGTGAATGCATGTACGTAATATGTAGAAGTCTGTAAATCTCATACACATTCTGAAAAAAGGTAATTATAACTAGATCTGTCATAGAATTGTGAGCTTTATCGTGCTTTATATGTTAAAGATGTCATAGAAACAATCCTTCTCCAGGCAGCCCTGCTGGGGCTATGCCGTAGTATTCACACTATGCAATGGCATAGTACCACACTGCACTGGATGAAGCTTTTCGTCCTGTGATTCGACACATGAGGAATTGTCAGACTAAGACTAGGTATTGGGTTAGGAAGTACCTATATATTTTGACACAATTTATCAGTATTTAATTTTTAATGGCTTACGTAATGCCAGTCTGCTTTTCTCCAAAAAAAAGTCTGACTTCCTGTCAGCAAAAGTTGGGAAATATATTACAACTAAATGTCTCCAGTTCAAAAATGATCATAGAACAGAAAGTAATATTTTTGTATTAGTTCGGCCCAAAATGATGAAATAAAAGGAATACAGGAGAAACTTCTTTAACCAAAGAGTGGTTAGAATGTGGGACTCACTACCACAAGTAGTTGAGGCAAAAAGCATAGATGCATTTAAGGGAAAGCTAGATAAACACATGAGGGAGGAAGGAATAGAAGGTTATGCTGATAGGGTGAGATGAAGAGGGGTGGGAGGAGGCTCATGTGGAGCATACACACCGGCATTGACCAGCTGGGCCGAATAGCCTGTTTCTGTGCTATACATTCTATGTAAAAGTACAGTGGAATTTAATAAATTTATATTTTTAACATGCCACATTAATAATGCTAAGTCAGATCTTTAAGCAGGTCACAAGTAGGTCTATATGAAAGTATTTTATATATTTTCATACTATTACAGGCCACTTTTTCTGAATGCTGTAAGTTGGAAATATAAATGATTTTGCTGTATTCACAGTTTTGTTGTATTTTTGTATCATAGGGATATATGAGTAAATTCACCGATCACATGCTGACAGGAGAAAGGAGTGCAAGTTGAAGAATCAGTACTACAGTTTGGTAGTTCTGTCTCAATTGTATTTCGTTCAAGTATGGCTCCTCATTGGGAATGTATGATCGGCTGTATTTACCCAATAATGTACAAGTCTTAACAGCACTGAAATAACCAGCCCTTGTTTGCTTTTATTGTCAATAACAGAAAAGTTGTAAGATCTCAGCGTCACGCAAACTCCACCTTAAGGTGAGGTAAAATTTTTGTTTCCTAGTTTATTATTCCGAAGATATTTTTCAAAGCTTAGTCTTGCATTATTATCACATGTTGACTGAATAACAATGCTTACACAGATCCTAATGCTGGGCAAAGCCAAAGAAGACCTAGAAAAAGAAATAGTTGATCGAAATGAAGAGAAGGAAAAATTCCTTGCAGAGCGTGTACCGCCTCTCAACCTCAGCGGCCTTTCTCTTACTGACTTGCAAGTAAGACCGTTTTGTACTGTATTTCTATTTAAGGCAGAAATGCATAACATTTACAACATAATTAAATTTTGTTTAACATTTGTAGGGTCTGTGTGTTTTTCCTGGACCTTCAGATGTATAAGTTTTTCAGCTTTAGACACTATAGGGGGAATTTTGACTCCCGAGCGAAAAGTGGTGGAGCATGTAGGCCATCTGCCTGGGAGCTGCAGTGGGAGGCCCAGTCCATTTTAATGGCCAGGCCTCATTAACATGCTACCGACCAGCTGTCCGACCAAGCTGGGAGTCCAGAGACAGCTTGCTGGCTTTGGGCCTGTAAAAATTAGGTGGCCCAGAGCCTGCCAAACTGGCAGACAGGCTAGTTGTGCAAGGGGTGGGTTCATGGGTCGTAAGGGGGAAGGGATCCCGGAGCAGCAGCAGCCAAAACTTTCTTTTTAGGGCCCTGTCCCTCCTGTCTGGACAAAGATAAGTTTTTAACTTACCTGACTGAGTATCCGCCACTATTTACTGAGTGGAGTGTCTGCATTGGACTTTTCACTCAGGCAGTCAAAATTACATCGGACTCCTAATAACATCATAGGACCCTGATTTACATTTATTCATGAAGCTCCTGCCTGAATCAGGAGGGCCCCTCAAACGCCCAAGATGGCCATGTTAAAATGGCTGCGGGGTGGGAAACGGGCGGTAAATGCATCGCTTGGATTTTAACTCCTGTTCCGCTGGGTGGAGTAAGTTAAAACTCCCTCTATGCCATTTTTGACAGAGGAAAGTCCATGAGTTATGATATATTAATGAGAATATAAACATGACTTTTAGTAGGGATGTTGAATTAAATGGTTATGGAAAAAAGTTGAGATGGTTAAGGGGTGACCTGATGGATGTCTTCAAGATTATGAAGGGTCATGATAAGATAAATAGTGCTAAATTGTTTCCACTGGTTGATAAGACAGTAACAAGAGGGTACAACTTTAAGATAATCATGAAAAGAACAAAAGGGGGGTGTTAGAAAAGATTCTTCACAGCAAAGGTGGTTAGAAAGTGGAATTCTTTGCCACAAACCGATGTTGAAACAGATTTAAAATTCCCCTTTTGACAGAGGCAAGTCCACTCTGAGTTATGATATATTAGAGAATATTTTAAAAGAAGTACTTTTAAAAGGGAATTGGACAGTTGGGTGACAAAGATAAATATTAAAGGTTATGGGGAGCGATGATGAGAGTGGGATTGGCCTAAGTGACACATGTGGAAATACTGACCAGAACTAAACTTTTATTGTTGCAGAATTTGTGCATAGAGCTTCATCAAAAAATTGAGATTGTTGATGAAGAAAGGTATGACTTTGAGTTCAAAGCTGGCAAGAACAGCTATGAGGTACATGACAAATTTGACATATTTTAATCTCTGCATTTTATCATCATTATACTAATGAAGCATCAGTTTTAATATTTCACATACAATTTTCTGCCAACAGATTCATGATCTGTCCCTGAAAATTCTTGACCTTAGAGGGAAGTTTAAGCGACCCACTTTGCGTAGGGTCCGTGTTTCTGCTGATGCTATGTTGCGTGCCTTGTTGGGATCCAAGCACAAAGTATCTATGGATCTGAGAGCCAACCTGAAGTCAGTCAAAAAGGATGATACAGAAAAGGTAATAATTAAATAATATCTCACACTTTTCTGTATTTCCATGTTGGTCATTTCTTGGGGTTTCATTGGCCCAGATTTTGCGGTTAGTGCTCGTCCCTGACCTCAAAGAAAGCTGCCCATAAAGATTTAGCAGGCTCTAGAGCATTGATTTCCCTATTCCAATGTGACTTTCAATCTGGCACCATCTCTAGGGGATCTGTGGTGTCCAGCAACAGTGATGTCATCAAGCAAGCTGAGCAGCCAATCAGATTGAAGAATTCTCACAGACAGCAAACCAGGAAGTAAAAAGCACTGATTATCCTTCACTTTTTGATCATTTTACAGAAAGCAAAATAAAGATTGGGACATACACATGGGATTAAGGTAGAAGCTGAAATATCATAAACAAGCTTTAAAAAATTATTTTGGTTATTTTAAAAATCATGGAATTGTTATCATGGAATGGAAGGTATGACACCCCACACTTATAAAATTAGTTTTTCAGGGCCAGAGAGGTTGTTCAGCAGTAATTATGACTTAGTACACTGTTAAAAACTCAGTTACACCTCATTCAACAAGACTTAACATTTTCAGTGGTTTTTACAGCGAGAAAAGTACATAAAAAGTTGAAGTTCGCATCAAATCACTAATTCTGTGTTGATTGCATCTCCAAAAATTGCAATAGCGTACCCTGTGGAGGAGCAGGGTATCACTGACAGCAACTTACATAGGATTACATAAGATAAACAGGCCATTCGGCCCAACCAGTCCATACCGGCATTTATGCTCCTCTCGAGCCTCCTCCCGTCTTTCCTCATCTAACTCTATCAGCATAACCCTCTATTCCCTTCTCCCTCATATGCTTAGCTAGCCTCCCCATAAATGCATCGATAACTTCCAGATTTATAATACTTCCAGATTTCCGTATTTAACTGCACATGTGGACGCCAGAAGTTGCTGTCAGTTTTTCACAGTAATGACGGAGAGCGCTAACAGTTTTGTCGTCATTACAACCGCATATGTTTGATATCTGCTTCAACAATTATGTTCATGTTTACGATGAAAATATTGAGATGAACACTTGAAATAATTCTTTACTCTTAGATAATCATTAGGCATAGAAATTCCACATTTATCAACATAAATGCATAAGTTAAATAAATACAGTAATTATGTTGGAAAGTTCTACAGTAATTGTCACACCTTCAGCAGGGGATAAACACATAATTGTAGGATTGGTATGTTCTCTGTTGTGAAGATTAGCTCCTACTGCATTTTGATCATCTTTAAATAAGAAAGACCTTAAGCAACTTCGAGGTTTTGCCAGACTTCAAATGCACTAGACTGGCAGGCTGGATTTAGGCGACTATTGATTTGTTTATTGAACCAAATAACTCCATTCCTGCAGTAAGTTTTTAAAAAAGCTTTACAGGCCTCATTCAATCTTAATTGGCTTGTTATAAGAACCCAAACTTCATAGAACTGAATATTGGGCGGGGAGTATAACGGGTGGTAATTGCGATACCGTCCATTTAGCGCTACAGCACAAGGCGAATTTCTACCCCATACAGTTTGCTCAGTTTTTAAAATTTTCTTTAGCTTGATTCTAAACCACTATCTTTTACATATTACATTTTAAATAAATAAATTTGTGCCATTTTGCGAACTCTCAACAGGAACGCAATGTAGAAGTGAGTGACTGGCGTAAGAACGTGGAGGCCAAGTCAGGCATGGAGGGCAGAAAGAAGATGTTCGATGCTGCTAGCGCCCAGTGAGTGTTGCCAGATTCTAAACACCTTAAATGTTATGGATTCAACACCAAAAATGTGATTTAATTTCATCTTGACCTGATAATATTGATTTATGTTGGGCATTGACTTGTGTTTTTCTACAGGTAATCCATGCGGGATATTTCAAGTTGTATGGAAGTGTTTGCTGATTGCTTTACTTTCGACTCTGCAGTGTTTGGCATGTCACATCTTCACACACATTAAAATATTTTAATAAATGGTTTTCACATTCACAACCACCCCCTGAGTTTCACGTGCAGTATTAGACTTTTTGAATTTTTGATGATTATAAACTCCAAATGATAACGACAAGGTATGTTAAAAATGACTTGCTGTCTTGTAACAGAAAATGAGCAGTAAAATATTTACTTATAACTGGGTAACGTCACTGTCTTGTTTTCATTATTGGTCTTTTAATTTCTTCAGCATCAGCTGTCAGTTATTTGTTCTAAGAACTGTGCTCAATACCTTGATATAGTGTGTAGAGTTCAAGAAATCTCCCATTGGATGCTGATAACTAAGTGAATGTTATCAGTGCAGATTGGTGGAAGGCTGATTCCAGTATAATGTTATACCTGTGGCAATTATGAAAAAAATTTATTTGTTGCAATACAAGCAATAAATTTCCACACCAACAAAATATTATAATTTTCATCAGACACAATAATAATGACTGTTAAAATTAGAGGCGAACATTGCTGTGGGAAAAGGAATCATAAACACACAGGTTACCCGTCAGGAGATGTTTAACATTTTAGCTGGACTGGGTGCGGAATTTTCCTGGCTTCGATCAACATCCGAGACCAGATCCTGACAATCTACATGATTTGCTGATCCTCGCTCATAGATATTTTACTGACATCGGTGGAGCAACTCCCAGCAGAGAGGAGAGACCTGAAACAAGGAAATGGCAGAGAAATGAAACAAATACTTTGGGCTGGATTTTACCAGCCCTGAGGAGGCGGGTTTGGAGGCTGGACTGCTGGGAAAATGGGAAAAATTGGGAGCGGGTCCCAACCCCGCTCCCAACCCGCCTCCAAACCATCTTACCGGGAGGTGGGTCTCCGACTCGCGCAGGGACCCGTCTCCTAGTGGCGGGAAGGGGATTAGAGCCAATTAACCGCCTGTTAACAGGCAGTTAACAGGCAGTTAAGAGGCTTTTCCCCATTTTCAGCCTGCTGATGCGGGCTTCCTGACGTCGGGAATCCCCACCAGGGTCAGCGAGGCGAACTGTGGGTCTGCTGAGTGTAAGTGTGCAAATGACAGCTGCAGAGGTAGTGTGATGGGTGCAATGGTACACAGGTAAGTATGACAGGTGAGAAAATGTAGTGGGAAATTGTTTTATTCTGTTTATATGTATCTGCAGGTGACAAGATTTGATGTTTCTGGGAAGCCTCATCTGATCGGGAGAATTGACAGATGGCTTCTGCAAACTCACATGCAGCTGCCATTTGTTTTCTCTTGAGGAGAGAGTCATTGGTGAGCCTGGGAGCAAGGGCTCACCTTTGGACAGTGATTGTCAGTGTTTGACAGCACCTCAACACTGTCAAACACTGTCAAATCTTGTGTCAAAAAATTATGGGGCCTGTCACTTTAACAAAACCGGCAGATGAAGCGTCATACACTGATGTCATCTGACACTGGCTTTCCCTTAATTGGCCGGCAAGCCCGCAGGGTGGGCTTAACAAGGCCAATCAGGGGAAAATAGCATCAGGTCATCAGACGTCGCTGGTGGCGAGACTAGAACCCGGAAACCAGCAGTCCCGCCCCCAACATGCCTCCTTAGGTAAGATCCCGGCCCTGGTGTCTGTCTTCACAGAAGAAGACGCAAAAAGCTTCCTGGAAATACTGGAGAACCAAGGGTCTAGCGAGAATGAGGAACTGAAAGAAATTAGTATTAGTAAAAAAATAGAACTGGAGAAATTAGTAGGACTGAAAGCCAATAAATCCCCAGGACCTGATGGCCCACATCCTAGGGTTTTGAAAGAGGTAGCTATATAGATAGTGGATGCATTGGTTGTCATTTTCCAAAATTCCATTGATTCTAGAACGGTTCCCGGGGATTGGAAGGTAGCAAATATAACCCCACTATTTAAGAAAGGAGGGAGAGAGAAAACGTGGAACTACAGACCAGTTAGCCTGACATCAGTAGTAGAGAAAATGCTAGAATCTATTATTAAGGACGTGGTAACAGGGCACTTAGAAAATAATAATAGGATTGGGCAGAGTCAACACGGATTTATGAAAGGGAAATCGTGTTTGACGAATCTGTTAGAGTTTTTTGAGGTTGTAACTGGCAGAATAGATAAGGAGGAACCAGTGGATGTGGTGTATTTGGATTTTCAGAAGACATTCGATAAGGTGCCACACAAGAGGTTATTAAACAAAATTAGGGCTCATGGGATTGGGGGTAATATACTAGCATGGATTAAGGATTGGTTAATGGGCAGAAAACAGAAAGTAGGAATTAATAGGTCAATTTCGGGTTGGCAGGCTGTAACTAGTGGGGTTCCACAAGTATCAGTGCTTGGGCCTCAGCTATTCACAATCTATATCAATGATTTGGATGAGGGGACCAAATGTAATATATCCAAGTTTGCTTATGATACAAAGTTGGGTGGGAATATAAGTTGTGAGGAGGATGCAAAGAGGCTTCAAGGGAATATAGACAAGCTAAGAACATGGCAAATGGAATATAATGTGGAGAAATGTGAAGTTATCCACTTTGGTAGGAAAATAGAATGGCAAAGTATTTTTTAAATGGTGAGAGATTGGGAAATGTTGGTGTTCAGAGGGACGTGGGTGTCCTTGTACACGAATCACAGAAAGTTAACATGGAGGTACAGCAAGCAATTAGGAAAGCAAATTGTTGGCATTTATGACAAGATGATTTGAGTATAAGAGTAAAGATGTCTTACTGCAATTATATAGGGCCCTGGTGAGACTACACCTGGAGTATGGTGTACAGTTTTGGTCTCCTTACCTAAGGAAGGATATACTTTTTTTAAATTTGTTTATGGGATGTGGGCGTCACTGGCAAGGCCAGCATTTATTGCCCATCCCTAATTGTCCTTGAGAAGGTGGTGCTGAGCCGCCGCCTTGAACCACTGCAGTCTGTGTGGTGAAGGTACTCCCACAGTGCTGTTAGGTAGGGAGTTCCAGGATTTTGACCCCGCGACGATGAAGGATCGGTGATATACTTCTAAGTCAGGATGGTGTGTGACTTGGAGGGAACTTGGAGGTGATCAGATGCGCCTGCTGCCCTTGTCCTTCTAGGTGGTAGATATCGCGGGTTTGGGAGGTGCTGCCGAAGGAGCCTTGGCGAGTTGCTGCAGTGCATCTTGTAGATGGTACACATTGCAGCCACGGTACGCCGGTGGTGGAGGGAGTGAATGTTTAAGGTGGTGGATGGGGTGCCAATCAAGTGGGCTGCTTTGTCCTGGATGGTGTCGAGCTTCTTGAGTGTTGTTGGAGCTGCACTCATCCAGGCAAGTGGAGAGTATTCCATCACACTCCTTACTTGTGCCTTGTAGATGGTGGAAAGGCTTTGGGGAGCCAGGAGGTGAGACACTCGCTGCAGAATACCTAGCCTCTGACCAGCTCTTATTGCCACAGTATTTATGTGGCTGGTCCAGTTAAGTTTCTGGTCAGTGGTGGCTCCCAGGATGTTGATGGTGGGGGATTCTGCGATGGTAATGCCGTTAAATATCAAGGGGCGGTGATTAGACTCTCGCTTGTTGGAGATAGTCATTGCCTGGCACTTCTGTGGTGCGAATGTTACCTGTCCAAGCCTGAATGTCGTTCAGGTCCTTGCATACAGGCATGGACTGCTTCATTATCTGAGGAGTTGTGAATGGTGCTGAACACTGTGCAGTCATCAGCGAGCATCCCCATTTCTGACCTTATGTTGGAGGGAAGGTCATTGATGAAGCAGCTGAAGATGGTTGGGCCTAGGACACTGCCCTGAGGAACTCCTGCAGTGATGTCCTGGGGCTGTGATGATTGACTTTCAGCCACCACAACCATCTTCCTTTGTGCTAGGTATGACTCCAGCCAGAGGAGAGTTTTCCTCCCGATTCCCATTGACTTCAGTTTTACTCGGGCTCCTTCATGCCACACTCGGTCAAATGCTGCCTTGATGTCAAGGGCAGTCACTCTCACCTCACCTCTGGAATTCAGCTCTTTTGTCCATGTTTGGACCAAGGCTGTAATAAGGTCGAAAGCCGAATGGTCCTGGCGGAACCCAAACTGGGCATCAGTGAGTAGGTTATTGGTGAATAAGTGCTGCTTGATAGCACTGTCGATGACACCTTCCATCACTTTGCTGATGATTGAGAGTAGACTGATGGGGTGGTAATTGGCCGGATTGGATTTGTCCTGCTTTTTGTGGACAGGACATACCTGGGCAGTTTTCCACATTGTCGGATACATGCCAGTGTTGTAGCTGTACTGGAACAGCTTGGCTAGAGGCGCGGCTAGTTCTGGAGCACAAGTCTTCAGCACGATAGCCGGGCCCCATGGGCTGGATTTCGAATGACCCATGGAGTCGGGTTTGGAGGCGTGTGGGGTCGGGGGTCCTGACCCCATCCCGACTCCATCCCGCCTCCACGCAATTTTGACAAAATCAGTCGCAGGGTTCCCGACTCCGTCCCACCTCCAAGAGGCGGGAGAGGCCATTAAAGCCCTTAACAAGCCCTAAATTGGCTCTGTAATGCCATTTTGAAACATTTTAGCTAGTTTAACCCTTTTCTGACGTGAAGTACGCCTAGTGTGAAACACTCCAGTGAAACCTGGCGGGAGCACAAGTGGATAGCTGACTATGAGCTGCAGGTCCACTATTACAACGGAGATGTGATGAAGGTAGTAGTAGTATTAGGTCTGAAAGTCGCCTCTGATGCTGCTGCATTGAAGTTGTTCAGAGACTGCCTGGCCTTTGCTGTGAGAGGACTTGGATGCAAAAAAATTCTCTCTCTCTCTCTCTCTTCTCTCTCTCTCTCTCTCTCTCTCTGCCCCCCCCCATTTTTGCATCCAGGTCCACTCACATCAAAAGCAAGCCACGCAGGTCCTCTCTCACCAACAGTCTCTGAGACTAGGCAGTCAGCAATGATGACATCATCAGAGGCGACTTTCAGACTGAAAACACTAATTAGTTCATAAGTTCCCACATGCTGGAACTCAATTGCCCAATTAAGTGAAAATTGCATCATTCATCCACATTAATCTGGAGTCGGGGGGGAACCACGAAATGCGGATGACACGACCCCAACCCGACCCCAAGACAAAATCCAGCCCTAGTCTTTGCTATATCCAGTGTGCTCAGCCGTTTCTTGATATCACGTGGAGTGAATCGAGTTGGCTGAAGACTGGTTTCTGTGATGGTGGTGACCTCAGGAGGAGGCCGATATGGATCATCCACTCGGCACTTCTGGCTGCAAACGCTTCAGCCTTGTCTTTTGCACTCACGTGCTGGGCTCCACCATCATTGAGGATGGGGATATTCATGGAGCCTCCTCCTCCCGTTAGACAGTTGTTTAATGGTCCACCACCATTCACGACTAGATGTGGCAGGACTGCAGAGCTTTGATCTGACCCGTTGATTGTGGGATCACTTAGCCCTGTCTATAGCATACTGCTTCCGCTTTTTAGCATGCATGTAATCCTGTGTTGCAACTTCCCCAGGTTGGCACCTCATTTTTAGGTATGCCTGGTGCTGCTCCTGGCATGCTCTTCCACACTCCTTATTGAACCATGGTTGGTCCCCTGGCTTGATGGTAATGGTAGAGTGAGGAATATGCCAGGCCATGAGGTTACAGATTATGGTGGAATATAATTCTGCTGCTGCCCCACCGATGCCCAGTTTTGAGCTGCTAGATCTGTTCTGAATCTATCCCATTTAGCATGGTGGTAGTGCCACACAACACGATGGAGGGTGTCCTCAGTGTGAAGACGGGACTTTGTCTCCACAATGACTGTGTGGTGGTCACTGCTACCAATGGTGTCATGGACAGATGCATCTGCGATAGGTAGATTGGTGAGGAGAAGTAGGTTTTTCCCTCATTTTGGTTCTCTCACCACCTGTCTCAGGCCCAGACTGGCAGCTATGTCCTTCAGGACCCAGCCAGCTCGGTTTGTAGTAGTGCTACCTGGCTACTCTTGGTGATGGACATTGAAGTCCCCCTCCCAGAGTACATTCTGTGCCCTTGCTACTCTCAGTGCTTCTTCCAAGTGTTGTTCAACATGGAGGAGTACTGATTCATCAGCTGAGGGAGGGCGGTAGGTGGTGATCAGCAGGAGGTTTCCTTGCCCATCCATGCTTGACCTGAAGCCATGAGACTTCATGGGGTCCCGAGTCAATGTTGAGGACTCCCAGGGCCACTCCTTCCCGACTGTATACCACTGTGCCGCCACCCCTGGTGGGTCTGTCCTGCCGGTGGGACAGGACATACCCAGGGATGGTGATGGAGGAGTTTGGGACATTGGCTGAAAGGTATGATTCTGTGAGTATGACTATGTCAGGCTGTTGCTTGACTAGTCTATGGGACAGCTCTCCCAATTTTGTCACAAGTCCCCAGATGTTGGTGAGGAGGACTTTGCAGGGTTCGACTGGGCTGGGTGTGCCATTGTCGTGTCCGTAGCCGGTGCCGCGTGGTCCATCCGGTTTCATTCTTATTATTGTGTTTCGTATCAGTATGTTACAACTGAGTGCAGTTAAGAGTCAGCCACATTTCTGTGGGTCTGGAGTCACATATTGGCCAGACCAGGTAAGGATGGCAGATTTCCTTCCTCTAAAGGGACATTAGTGAACCAGATGGGTTTTTACGACAATCCAATAGTTTCATGGTTACTATTACTGATACTAGCTTTTTATTCCAGATTTATTTAATTAACTGAATTTAAATTTCCCAGCTGCTATGGTGGGATTTGAACTCACGTTTTTGGATCATTAGTCCAGGTCCCTGGATTATTAGCCCAGTGACATTACCACTATGCTACCATTCCCGTGCAGCAAAGGTTCACCAGACTGGTTCCTGGATGGGGGATTGTCCTATGAGGAGAGATTGAGTAGACTAGGCCGATATTCTCTAGAGTTTAGAAGAATGAGAGGTGATCTCATTGAAACATACAAAATTCTTACAGGGCTTGTCAGGGTAGATGCAGGGAGGATGTTTCCCCTGGCTGGGGAGTCTAGAACCAGGGGTCACAGTCTCAGAATAAGGGGTCAGTCATTTAGGACCGAGATGAGGAGAAATTTTTTCACGCAGAGGGTGGTGAATCTTTGGAATTCTCTACTCCAGAGGACTGTCGAGGCTCAGTCATTGAGTATATTCAAGACAGAAATCGATAGATTTTTGGATAGTAAGGAAATCAAGGGATATGGGGATCAGGCAGGAAAGTGGAGTTGAGGTAGAAGATCAGCCATGATCTTATTGAATGGCTGAGCAGGCTCGAGGGGCCAAATGGCCTACTCCTGCTCCTATTTCTTATGTTCTTAAACAGTCGGTCTTTCATTGGAATGGGGAGAGCAGACAAATTATTGAATATTATCCTATATGTATCTTAATCAATGGCACGAGCAATGCGAACCTTCTTTGGAGACCTTTTTCTATTTATGAAAGGCTACAATAATCCAGTCGTACTCTGTTGATTCTGCCTCTAATTCTCTCTCCTCTCCTGAAGTCAGTGACTCAAGCCAAGGTATAGTTCCAGGGGCACCAGGGGCCTTTCAGTACCACACCCAAGTGGCTGCTCTTCATGCGTGACCCTCTACAGTGAATGTCGACAGGTTACTTGACTGGAGCTGGTCCTGTACATATCCAACATCTAAAGATGTGCACTTTGTGATCAGAGTGCAGAACCCTTGTGATTTTTTTTCACCATCTTTCATTTTGTTTCTTCCTTTTATTTACATTGGCAGCTTATATAATCACTGGCTTCAGTTGATTTTGAAAGTAATTCAAAATGCAGATATTATGGGGAAAGATATTCAACCTGTTTTGTGCATCTTTCCAACCTGGGGCATTAATTATTGTAAAAAACCACAAGGCTATTAATTCGCCATTTCATGTCTTTGAACAGCTACGTGACTTCTTGTTGAAATAAATGGGAATTCTTGAAAGGCCTGTGATGCCTCTCAATCTCCCACTCTTGTTACTTCAGAATAGAATTGCAATGTTCTAAATATAATTCTACCATTTTAGGTAGTAACTAGAAGAGTCCTGTTTACATCTCATGCACTTGGTTTATTTTAGTCATGTCAGGTGTTTTACAATCAGCCACAAATGGCAGTAAATCATGCAGTGTGTTTACATGTCGTGGTTGTATCAACCTGAAACCCTTGAGAGGAATGCAGGATGTGCCTTGAAGGCTTTGTGGACTGACTTACACCAGATGCACAAAGAAATCATCACTTAATTGTTGTCATGCAAGAACCATTTAATGGAAGTGTCAGTCCATTTGGAGTTTTGTCTGCTGAAAACGCAGCTCCCAGAACCATATTATCAGTAGGAACTAAGGGTCCTGATATTCCTCAGGGGTTCCGTTAGTCGCCCACCGTGACTCTGACAGAAGATCTGCAGGACTCCTGGGAAAATGACTCTGCCATTTTCAGAGCTTTCCTGGCTGTACTGTAAGGGGCCGAAGTGGCACCCAGACGCTGCACAAGCTACCCTCTCGTGAACTGTATCCTACCTATTATTCACCTGAAGGACGTTTTGCCATTATTACTCCCGATACTCAAACATCAAGAAATTAAATAGCAGAGTATTCATTCATCCTCGCATCTCCACTATTCAGTCTTGGCAGGCTGCCTTCCACACATGGCAAATCCTGCACAACCCCCTTCCTCAACGCTAGCAGTGCAGGAACTGCCATGTCTCACAGAATATTTGACTATTTCAGTGCGGAAAATAAAGGGTAAGGTAAACCCTTTACCTAACCTGGAGAATAGCTCAATCAGCAATTGTTTCAATTACCAAATATGTAGAGGATTCATTTTAAACAGAACACTGCAATGTGCAACTTTTGTACTGTATATGCAACACATAGGGGGAGAAATTTGGTGGGTTAGCGCCTCCCGTTAGTGCCCCCGGGGGGCGATAACGGGCGCTAACGACTTACTGCCTGGGCACGGCGAGATGAACGACTCCCGCTAACTTGGCTGGGAGGTTTGCGGCGGCGGTAAGACTTTGTGCCACGATCTCCTGCGCCCGGAGATCGTGACATCATTGCCGTGCGCATCGCCCCAGTAGCGCCCCGGACCTGAACTTCGGTTCCGCCTCCTGCAGCATCGCTGGGCGAAAACACCAACAGCTGCAGGAGGTGTTGTTCGGGAAGCCGGGCACTTTGGGGGCGGAAGTTAAAGAGGAGGTTGCTGAGATAAGTAGGAACATTTCTAAAAATGCTTTTTTTTCAATTTTTTTCAAATCTCCTGGGCCGCGACCGACCAGCCCGGCACTCTGCTGGAGTACATGGGGCTGATCGAGCTGGATCGCGGCTGCCGTCGGGGACCAGCTCACTAGTCCCAATGCAGAGCCTGCAGCGATGGCCCTTCCCTTTAAGGGAGGGAAGGAGCCTCGGATCGCGGCAGCGCTGCACCACTACCGCCCCGCCTACGTCCTTTAGCGCACCAGGAAGGAAGTGGAGCGCTTGATTTAGTGATCCACTTCCTTCCTGGAGCGCTAAAAACGAAATTAGAAAAAGCTGGAAATCATTAGCGCCTGGCGCTAAGTTTCCCAACTTTCAAAAGTTACCGACCCCCAAACGGGGCAAAACCGAATTTCTCCCCCATAGATTTTATCACGTTCCACTTTACAATCAATGGTTTACTTTTGAAATACAGTAACTATTGACAGTATGGTCTCTCAAATAGCAACTGATCTGTTTCTGGTGGGGTAGGTTGTGGAAGGAACCTTTACCAGGAGAACGCCCCATTCTTCTTCAGATAGTGCAATGGAATCTTTTATATCCACCTGAGCAAGTAGACAGAACCTCATTGTAACATCTCATTCAAAAGACAACGAGGTAGAAATTGGTATGCGTTGCGCCTGTTTTTCGGCAGGACCCCTCTGTTCCCAATGAGTGGGGCAGACGTCGGATTCTTCAGCAGCCCTCATGACCGCTAACTACGGCAAAGATTTTTTAAAAACTTTTCTGCAGAGCCAGCAGGAGCAGGAGTGTTCAGTCCTGCGACTTCAGTTCTGCGACTTCAATCCTGCCGATTGCCCCTCCGCCCCCTCCCCCGCACCCTGTTGCCCAATCCGACCCCTCCTTCCGGAACTCGCCCTTAAGATGTAGATGAGGCCCGGGGCTTAATTTCGGGATGACCAATTTTGCTAGCATAGCGCAGAGTCTGGGCCCAAAATCAGGCCCACACTAACTTCTACCCCCAACACCTCTGACAACACAGGACTTCCTCAGAACTGCACTGAAGTGTCAGCCTAGATTATGTGCTCAGATCTGCAGTGGGGCTTGAACTGAGAGGCAAGAGTGCAACCAACTGAAACATGGATCAGTACTACCAACTGAAACATGGATCGTTGCTACCTCGGCAAGATTTGATATACTGTTTCATTCTACTCTTATGAAATTAACAACCAGCTTTTCCCATTCTGTTCTCATCCAGCGCACTTCTGGCTTTGTGCCTGTTTGATATTACAATAGCAAGTCATAAATCTTGGTGCATATGCTTTTAGTTTGGATTTAATGTCATGCTGGATTTGCAGGAAAATCAGAATCAAAAACTTCCTGCACTGTGACAGCTGTTTCACAGTACTGTAAATCCCTCTCTTCCTGGTTGCTCGACATAGCAGGTAAGTTACAGCTCATCACGTTTAGCGCCTGGCACTGCAGTTTTTAAAAAGCACAGATCTCTTGTGTTGTTGTTTATTGTTAGTTGGCTATGATGATGTTTTATAAGGACAGGAGCATTCCTCGTGTAATGCACTACTGTTAAAAGGCAGTTGTGTGCAGTCTCTTCAAGGCCACAGGTTTAATTGCTGTAACATCCTGAGCTGAAAGAACAACTACAGGAAACTTTTGTTTATCCGGCATCGACGGGACCGGCGTGGTGCCGGTTTATCGAAAGTACCGGATAACAGAGAGTTATATCTACCGAGGCTATTTTTAACAAAGAGACTCCAAGCAGCGCGGGAGAATCTACTCCTGCTACTGCAATGTTTCGGACTTGCGACAGCGCCAGGAGGCCGAGTAGTGGCACTTTTGAAAAGTACCCCTACTGACTAAATCGGCGTTCGCGGACTCGGACTCGGACTCGGGATCGGCAACATTGCCGGTTATTTGAGAGGATTTTTCGGAGCACTCGGCGTTCGCGGGGACTCGACTGCAACTCGGCAACATTGCCGGTTATTTGAGAGGAGTTTTCGGAGGATGATTTTTGCCGGTTAAGCGAGAATTCCGGATATTTGGGTGCCGGATAAACGAAAGTTTCCTGTAATAGTTTTTAGGTACATACCTAGTCTGAGGTAAGTTGGAAATGATTGACTTTCTCCTTTTTTAATTTGTATTTTTGATAGTGTGGCTTCAGTACCTCGTAAACACCCCCCTCTGGCCGCAACATAAATATTAGTCACAGTCAGGAATGCAAAAGTAAATTCATCCCAAAGGACACCATTAACAGAATTTTCATTTAATGGCTTAAACTGTATAAATGTCTGAAAATATAAAACCTTTTAAAAAAATCCTCTATTTACAACTCACAGTTATTGTTTGTAAATGTTCTGCCTGATGTCTGACCGACAACTCAAATTCTTTACTTATACGCACTCGCAGGTCTCCTGTGGGATTTCATTCAGTAAATCAGATAAACTGCTGTTAATAAGGACGTAAGTTACACACTGCAATGGAAAATGCACATTTTAAAATTATATTGTGGATAGATATATGAGCAGATCTATCATGGTGTTGCCGACACTGAGTCAAAAGTTATGCTATTTCAAGAGTGAGTGTTGGGGGTTGGAAGAGAGGAGAGGTGCATATTGCAATTGAAAGGATTTGGGAAAAAGTTTTTGAGAGATCTGCTCGAAAACGATGAAGTAAGTGTTGCTGGTTGGTTCCTGGAAAATAAATAGTATTTTCCTACCCACGACAGGTAGACAAATAAAACAATTTAGCACAGTTACTTCAATAATTTGGTGTATGTGTCTCAAGGGGAGCAGCTATTTACCTGAGAAATCAAGGGGGAAAAATTGGGTATCGCCTATTTTGGGGCGCTAATATCGCAAAGTTTAGCGCCCGGCGGTAATTATCGCCTCCGACTGCAAAATTCGCCTCTATCGCCCCCAGAGGTAATTTGAGCGCTAAATCAGGCGCTACACACCTCTCTTAAGGCGCAAACGTCGAGGAGCGAGGCGCTACCTCAGAACACGACCGAAGCTCAGGCGATGTCAGTTACCATGGAAGCCAGACAGACTGTTCTTAAAGGGAAGGGGCCATCTTGCTGGCCAGCCACACCCTGCTCATGGCAGCCTTGAATCTCGGCCTGGAGAGACCTCTAAAGCAATTGTGTTGGAAGCACTAATGGATAGGCCCAGGGAAAGAGCTCGGCGCTTAGGAACCTCAAAAGTGGTGCTGAGGGCCAAAACTCCTTTGGACAGCGTTAAATCTCTCCAGACGTCTCTCTCCCTCTCAACCTGCGTGTACCAAAAATTTTGCCGACAAAAAATGGCAGGAAGCGCCCGCCTTTAAATAGCGCTCCCCCAGCCCCTTCCCGACTTTAAAACGTTCCCCTCTACCTGTCATTCCTAGCGGCAGGCGCTAAGGCAGGGGGTGCGACTCAATATCCGGTCCGGGGTGCTACCGGGGTGTTGCACGCTCGACTGACATCATGATCTGCGGGCGCAGGAGATCGTGGTGGTAGTGTTTAGCGCCGCCGCAAAACGACTGGTCAATTTCGTGAGCTGTGCTAAAATCACCGCTCGGGCGCTAAGTTCCTAGCATCCCGTTAGTGCCCCCCAGAGGCGATAACGGAAGGCGCTAACCAACTGAATATTTCCCCCCATTTTTTTTTTGGTAGACACTTTGGCCACAATTTTGCCGACACTCCGCGGACCCAATTGGTGGCGGGTCAGCTGTGAAATTTAAAATGATTGACAGCGGATCGGGAACTCGCTGTCAAAACACGCACACCTGCATTTCCCAATGTGGGGTCAGCCAGCGCTGAGCAGATCCGACAGGCAGCGGCGGGGGACCCAATTCAAATCATTAGTGGCTTGTTTACAGCCACTTAACAATGCTTTTTTCCCCAGCTTTTTAACTTTCACAGGTCTCCCACGGGTTTCCTGCTGTGCCTAGGCCTCGTCAGTGAAGCTGAGGCGGGAGGTCAGTGGCCATTGAATCAGCTGATGAGTTGACAGCTTCAAATATCAACTCAAAGCTCCCAGCTGATATCTTCCCTTAAAAGCACTATCATCTCTAAACTGCATTTCCACTACAGATTCAGGATGCTGCAAGTCTTTACACAAGTCACCATGCAGTATGACTTCATTACCTCTCCCACCATTGACAGATCACTTCTGTCATCTCTACTTCACCTGGCATCTATTCCTTCAGCATGTCAGAAACATGCCATTACAGTCAGAAACAAGTCAGAAATGGGAGAATTTATAATGGGGAACAAGGAAATGGCAGCGCAATTAAACAAATACTTTGGTTCTGTCTTCACGGAAGAGGACACAAATAACTTCCCAGAAATGCTAGGGAACCAAGGGTCTAGTGAGAAGGAGGAATTAAAGGAAATTAGTATTAGTAAAAAAAATAGTGCTGGAGAAATTAATGGGACTGAAAGCCGATAAATCCCCAGGGCCTGATGATCCGCATCCCAGAGTAGTAAAAGAGGTAGCCACGGCAATAGTGGATGCATTGGTTGTCATCTTCCAAAATTCTATAGATTATGGAACAGTTCCTGCAGATTGGAGGGTGGCAAATGTAACCCCACGATTTAAAAAAGGGGGGAAGAGAGAAAACCGGGAACTACAGACCGGTTAGCCTAACATCAGTAGTAGGGAAAATGCTAGAGTCTATTATAAAGGATTGATAACAGGACACTTAGAAAATATCAACAGGATTAGACAAAGTCAAAATGGATTTATGAAAGGGAAATCGTGTTTGACAAACCTACTGGAGTTTTTTGAGGATGTAACTGGTAGAATAGATAAGGGAGAACCAGTGGATGTGATGTATTTGGATTTTCAGAAGGCCTTTGATAAAGTTCCACATAAGAGGTTAGTGTGCAAAATTAAAGCATATGGGATTGGGGGTAATATACTGGCATGGATTGAAAATTGGTTAACAGACAGGAAACAGAGAGTAGGAATAAATGGGTCTTTTTCGGGGTGGCAGGCGGTGACTAGTGGGGTACCGCAGGGATCAGTGCTTGGCTCCCAGCTATTCACAATATATATCAATGATTTGGATGAGGGAACCAAATGTAATATTTCCAAGTTTGCTGATGACACAAAACTAGGTGGGATTGTGAGTTGTGAGGAGGATGCAAAGAGGCTTCAAGGCGATTTAGACAAGTTGAGTGAGTGGGCAAATACATGGCAGATGCAATATAACGTGGATAAATGTGAAGTTATCCACTTCGGTAGGAAAAACAGAAAAGCAGAGTATTATTTAAATGGTGATAGATTGGGAAATGTTGATGTACAGAGGGACCTGGGTGTCCTTGTACACCAGTCACTGAAAGCAAACATGCAGGTGCAGCAAGCAGTTAGGAAGGCAAATGGTATGTTGGCCTTCGTTGCAAGAGGATTTGAGTACAGGAGCAAGGATGTCTTACTACAGTTGTACAGGGCCTTGGTGAGACCACACCTGGAGTACTGTGTGCAGTTTTGGTCTCCTTACCTAAGAAAGGATATACTTGCCATAGAGGGAGTGCAGCGAAGGTTCACCAGACTGATTCCTGGGCTGGCAGGACTGTCGTATGAGGAGAGATTGGGTCGACTAGGCCTGTATTCACTAGAGTTTAGAAGAATAAGAGGGGATTTCATTGAAACGTATAAAATTCTGACAGGGCTAGACAGACTGGATGCAGGGAGGATGTTTCCCCTGGCTGGGGGGTCTAGAACAAGGGGTCACTGTCTCAGGATACGGGGTAGGACATTTAGGACTGAGATGAGGAGAAATTTCTTCACCCAGAGGGTGGTGAACCTGTGGAATTCTCTACAACAGAAGGCTGTGGAGGCCAAGTCACTGAATATATTTAAGAAGGAGATAGATAGATTTCTAGACACAAAAGGCATCAAGGGTTATGGGGTGAGAGCGGGAATATGGTATTGAGATAGAGGATCCGCCATGATCATATTGAATGGTGGAACAGGCTCGAAGGGCCGAATGGCCTACTCCTGCTCCTATTTTTCTATGTTTCTATGTTTAAAGGGATGAGTGGAGGTGAAAGGTAAGTAGGTATGAGTAAGGATGTGCAGGAGTAGGGTAGTGAAGGCAAAGTGATGGGGATGTGATGAGTGGCACAGTAGGATGAGGTTGAGTGTGGCTTTGCAGTAACGTTTTGTGATCTACTGAGAACATTGAAACGTTTGCAGCACTGCAGCCTGGTTCTCCTGACGACATCCCTGCTTGTGTCCTCCTGTGCAATGTGCAACCAGGCTGCGTTGGTCTCCTGGCGAGGTCTCTTCCGCCCATCGGAAGGGAAGAGAACCTCCCTGCGTCCTGTGACTCCCTCCATAAGCATAAGGAGGGAGTCCTGGGAGAGCCTGGGTGCAGCCGTGTACCTCTGTGCAGTGCTTGTCAGTGTTTGCAGTACCTCAATGCTTCAGAGCACTGACAGCACAACTGTCAAAGTAAATTTGCACATGGTCCCTTTACGGAAACCAGCTGTTGACGCGTCATAAATGATGTCACCAGACCCGCTTCCTTCAATTGGCCTGGAAACTCGCTGGGCGGGCTTAACAAGCCCAATCAGGAGAAAGTCATGTCGGAGGCCAGGATGGAGCCTGCAGCGGGTCCGGGACCCGCCACCGACGTCGCCTACCACGGGCCCGCTGAGGTAGGGTAAATCGCGGCCTAAGAAATATATAGATAAGAATAAACAAATTTGCACCAATCCTTTTTACCAAATATCTCTGCAACGGTACTTAGTGTTACTTTAAGGCCCTGATATTTATGGGGAATCGGGGAGGGAGCGGGGCGGGGGCAGGAGGGGCTGTTTTGTGTTTGGGAAACCGGAAGAACGGCAGGACCTGATAACATTTTTTGTCTCCATTTCCCAGCCGCAGCCAGTCAGATTGAGAGGCTGGCTGGCTGGCGGGCAGGTAGGCCTTCTACACCAGGGAGGGAGCTTTGGAAAGGCCGGCGGGAGTGGGGGAGGGAGATTGGGGGCCGGAGGTGAGGGGGGGATCGGAGGCCAGATGTGGGTGGGGGTAAGATCGGAGGATGTATTGGGGGGTGGGAGACTGGAAAGGCTGGCTGGAGGGGGGAGATAGGAAAGGCCGGGAGAGATTGGAAAGGTCAGGGCCAGGGGGGTGATCTGAAAGGCGAGTGGAGGAGATCAGAAGGATCAGGGTGAGATTGGAAGGGTCGGGGGCAGATTGGAAAGGCCAGAGGGAGATCGGAGGATGCAGCCGGGGAGTGCAGAGGAGGGAGGGAGGGATTGGAAAGACCGGGGGGTAGGGGAGTTGGAGAGACCGGAAAGGCCAGGTCAGTGGGAGATCGTGGTTCAGGGGGACATCGTGCCTTGGGGTGGGGGGAGGGGGGTTGTGGGGTCCAATCGCCGGGGGTGGGGGGGGGGGGTCAGCCAATCGTGGGAGTGGTTTGCAAGTAATCTTGGGGGGCTTGTGGGGGGGAAGCACTGCTGCTCCTCCTGATCCACAAGTAGTGCTGGAAAGGCACTTACCTGCTGGATCTTGCAGTTGTCGCCTCCCTTTAGCTGCCAGGTTTCCCGAAGCCCGGGAAGCCCAGTCGGCCAAGGTTAAACCTAAAATGGAGAAGAAATGTGAGGCACGCAGCCTCATTATAATATTTAAATGAGACCCGCCTCCTGGGAGTGGGTTGATTGCCCGCCCCCTCATCTCACCTCCATTAAAACCGGAAGTGGGCGGGTTCGAGATGGGTTGGGTTTGGATTTGCGATTTTTAACATTTTAACATTCCACCTGACCCAAACCCATTCATTTTTGGCGGTTAAAATAAATATACTTAAATTCAGGCCATTTATTCAGAGCCTCCCCATAACGTAAGTAATGATACACTCCTTTTACAATTTATCACTCTTATATTAACCAGTTTTTTCCTACTGTTGACACCAAGGATCAGCATTTGACCAGATGGTTATTCACCATGTTCTAGGCCTGGGTAACTGACTGGCCTGGAGTTGTGATGTCTGAGGTCAGCATCAAAAATGTTTCATAAACATTCTTCTCTTGCCCAACCACTCCCTGTCAGCAATCTTTCTGCCTCTTGTTCTCAATCCCTTTCTCCCACAATTTCTATCTGGTTGTCATGTGATATGAGTTGTCCTGGTGTGCTATGGTATTTCCACCAGTGTGGAGTGAAAATGACTCCTAAGATGCAGTTCTGTCAGTTTCTCTCTCCCATATATACATTCACACTTGCATGCGTGCACGCACAGATGCAGAATTTGTGAAAGGTGAATATAAGGGCATATAGGCTAATGGTTATGGTACTGCACTAGCATCCCAGAGATTCTGAGTTCAAATAGCACGGTGGTGAGTTGAGATAATCAAATTCAATAAACTGGATAATTTGTAAGCTGTTACATGATAAATTGGGCATGTTGTAAAAACTTGATTTGGCCTACATATGACTCCAGTACCACACAATACATGCTTGACATGTGATGGAATGGGAAATAAACAGCCCAAGAAAGGAAATTGCAACTTGAAAAAAAGTCCAACTCAAGCCCCAGGCTTAGGCCTATCTGTGGCAAACTTATTGCAGGTATTTCTAACAACCAAGTTTATGAGTACATTTAATGATTATTATTTCCAGAATTGTTATAAATGCTATTTCTAGCTCTACAATTTTACTTGAGTGAAGAAGAAAATTCGTGGGAAAAAAACTGTCTAAAACAGTTTATTTGATTATTTGATCAGTCTTGTGGTACTTGTTACTTAGAAATGGTAGCTTTGAATAAAAATTGAATGATTTAATTGCTCATCTGTTTCGTGTTTACTCATTTCTTATTAATAGTTACCACCTAAATCAAATAGCTTTATATTTATTCACATTGAGTCAGTTGGTTAATAACATTTATAAGTCCTCATAACTAATAATTATGTTTTGCACAATGAATGTGACACTCTGAGATGTTACACCATGAAGTATAAAACTTTTGTCTGTCATCTGACGTGAGGGGCAACAGCGAGGGAGGGAAAGAAAAGAAGGAAAGGGTAAGGGAAGTGAAAAAAGAAAGGGCACGAACGAGGAGGAGGGAAATGGTGAGAAGAAATGAGGGGCATCAGTGAGGGAAGTGGAAAGAAAGGAAAAGGTGATGTTAGGTGAGGAGCAAGAGTGAATTTGTAAAAAGATGAGTGAAGGAAGGCATAGAGAAAGAGAGCTGAATGGTAAAAGGAGAGCAAGCCGTGAAAGGGAAAAGAGAGTGCAACAGATGGAGGAGTATGGGAAGCGCTGATGGTAAGGTGCATATCAGGGAATAAACAGCAGACAAAAAGTGAGAGCAGACAGGATGGCACAGAGTGATGGGTGGGGAGATAGTACATGACAACAGTGATGTGCTATGGACAGTGAATTCCGGAGCACTTCGGGTAAAGAAATAATGAGAAGAGAAGAGAGAGACACACACACACAAATCTAGCAACACAAAAATGACACAGACAAGTAAGACAGACAATGGACTAGATCTTCGCCTTCACCCCTGGGCAATAATCAGTTGGGGAAGGTTGCCCACTGTTTATAGAACCCGCCTGACTTCCATTTCGATAATTTCAATTGAATGAAAATCAAGCAGGTTCTATAAAGAGCAGGCAATCCGCCCGGCTAGATTATCACCCAAGCAGTGAGGTGAAGACAAAAATCTAGCCCAAATGTATCCAACAACTTAGCATGAGCAATGCCAAAGCAATCCATAGCACCTCTTTCTTGCTCAGTTCACCTGAATCCACTTCTACATGGATGGAATACTGTACTTTATCATACACTGTTCATGAACCTCTGCCTTAGATCCTGTACTTGTGTTTTCAACTAAGGAGAGAGAGAATTCAGACCACATAGGAGAGGAAGAAAGAGAGAGAGACAAGTTCAAACACAGGGAGAGGGAGAGAAGGACAAGTCCAGACACGAGGGGAAGGAAGTGATGCCAAATTCAGACACGGGACAAGAAAAGAGATAAATTCAGACTCAGGGAGAAGGAAAGAGAGACAAGTTCAGGCCACCGCATCCCTGCCGTTACCAACACTGTTCATAATTTCCCTCCGTCCCACAACAGGCAATGCAGCCAGCCAACCCTTCACTGCCCCACTGCATGTAAATGGCGGCGGGGACTCAAGGCCCAGAAAACCTCCCAATTTCCCTGCTGCCTTCTACTGCTCCTGCCGCTGGGCCAAGGGGCAATCAGGAGAGAGGTGGTGGTAGATCTTGGGGCAGCAGCAGAAGGCCCACTGAAGCCTCTTTTGAAAAGAGAAGGCCCAATAGTGGACTTCGCTCCCTCTCCTCACATCCCAAGAATGTACCTTGTCCAGGCCTCAGCCTAATCCAAGGACCAAACTTCAATTCTTCTTCACCTTTTTGGGAGCTTTTGTCCCGTTTAAGAGTCAATCTACCTCTTCTGGTGCTGTTGCACGTGTCCCACTGCAGTGCTGCCACACCTTCCTCCCTGGCAGTGAGAGGCTCTCTTTTGCTGGGGGGTTTCCTGTCCTGTCCTGTATTGATAAACTGCCCCATCCCAGGAAAACAGATCACGGCCACAGAGGTGTCGAGGTGATAGGCAGAAGTCCTGCCCCAACCTCTGGCGGTGAACCCACCCTGATGAAAAAATCCAGGCCATAGAACCACAGATGTTTACAGCACAGAAGGAAGCTATTTGACCTATTATACCTGTGTTGGCTCTTTGCTGGAGGAATTTAAACTAATTTTTAGTGAGGTTGGTGGAATGAAGGTAATTACAAATAAAATTCCAATTCTGTAAATTATAATTAGATCAGGTTTTGGGATTCCATTACATCTCATTAGGGGATTCCCTTCGGAAATGATTAAATTGGAATTCTACTTTGTGATTGGAGGACCAGGCCCACGTGATCCCAGGTACGCTTCCGCTCCGCCTGTGTCCCTGGGATCCGTGGGCCATTACGCTGCCCTCCCCCTCGAGGCCTGAGACCGCAAGTTTTCGCAGCCTGGCCACCAGCAGGTACTTTCGTAATTCTTTCGCGGGTCAGAGGTGCGCCCCTCCGACCGCAATTTTTGGCCCATAATTTGAGTTCAGGCCTGTCGAATCATACATGAGTACACATATGTATGTATTTAATCTTTATTTATGACACAGTACAATTATATCAGCAAAGCACAAACATGACCATGGCAGTAAGATGAGACTGCACCACATTCCTGCTATGGGGCCATCTTACCAACAGGACACATTGACTATCTCTGTCCTGGGAACCATGCCAACTGAGGTTTTCTTTCTTCTGTGGCGGGTTCGTCGTGGCTCCCCGCCTAGGTGTAGACCCTTTCCCTTTATACCCTTTCTTACCACTGCGATGTGACTGCTCTGGTGCAACCTCTTTCTGTTTCTCAACTTTCACATGAACTTTATCACACTTGTCTGAGCAGATGGCGCCCCTTTGCTGCTGGTGTCCTTGCAATCAGCACAGTTAAGCATCAACTACCTTTCACCCAGCATATTCTTTCCCTTTCCGTGCCATCTACCCAAATGTCCCAGACATTGATTAGCTATTTCAAAGTATCATGGTTTAGAACTACATTATTATGTTTCTTATATGAAAAGTTAACATTTTATACAGCTACAATTTTTTAAAAAAGCACCATAATACTATACTAACAGATCTCTTCTGAGAATCCCTGATTAACCCTTTTCATCCTAGTTTATTACATTCATCCAAAGTTATTAAGCAACAACACTGTACGAACTTATTACAAAGTCTATTCAATGTTGTGCGAAAGTTGTCCACTCGGCTAAAACAGTAAAAATGTACTAGTTGAGGTGCAAAGTTTGTCCTTTATGCTGCACATTCTACATGTCTCAGACCAGTAGTGCAGTATAATCCTAAATCAAATTCTAAAGTACGTCGAGTTAGGAAAGGAAGTGGTTCACTGTATTGACATGTATCTCAGTATAGAGGGTACTAAACATTGTTTTAAAGCCACTTATGTGCAGCTGTCATGAATAGTAGTGTTTCTCCTAATATAAACACACAGGGCAAGGGCACATAGCCTTGAAAGTCACTGCTGGAGCTGAAAGGGAAACACGTGCACATTTATTCTTCCAGTTGGCATTCTGAGCATGTTCTGGCTGGACATTGGAAGGGTAGGATTAACACCTGTTGTGTTCATATTAAAAGCTCAGCATACATCAAAGGAAAGATTTACAGGAGCCAGCCTGTCCATCTCTATTCAAATCAATCTGCACTTCCCACATTTGATGAATAATACTTGTCGTACAAATGTAAAAACGCAGCCATAAAAATAGGTCATTCAGTTTAGGTCCATGTACGGACCCTGTCAGACAATGTTTACCTCCTTCCTCCCTCGGTAGTAAGCCCATATCCCTCTTCTTCCTCTCCAAATCTGAATCCGTGCATTTTGTTTTGAAAGCTCAACTGATTCCACATTCATTGCACTAGGTGGTAGTCTACTCCACAAAGTAATAGTTAACTGTAAAATAGATATTTAACTAACATGGTTTTCTTACAGTCAGATTCTCTACTTCTTTTCTGATTTAGCACAACAATCTGTCTCCTCTTCCTGATCTTAAAAAAAATTGGATCATGTTCCAAAATCCCCTAATTTTTCTATTTTCCCCAATGACAGCAGATTTAACTTTACATTAAATAACAGGACACAATGGTTAGAATGCATCAGAAAAGTTGGTAAGCTTTGCAAGCAATGATTAGTTGAACTTCCATTTCATTGCTCATGGACAAAATGGACAGGTTTATAACAGATTGAAGTTAGTGAGTAATTTAATTATAAAATGTAGTCAGTAACTTATTCTGTGAGTAACTTAATTATAAAATGGAGTGAGTAGCTTATTCTGTGAGTAAACTAATAATTATAAATGGTAACTTACTGTGTGAGTAACTTTGTGCACAATACTATTATTTTACTTGGTGTTACAATCAAACCATGGCTGAACTTACCAATTCATGAAGACCGCCAGAATCTTCCAAAGACACACCTGAAATCTTGTAAGCCTTTTGGGCATCGGGCTAATGTTCTTAAAACAGTCTCATTTAATCCTGAGGCACACTGAAATGAGTTCAGGGACAATGCTAATGTCCCAAACGAACACCTGATTACCGACCCCTCAAAAGGGCTCAATTTACCTCCGAAACAATGGGCCATATTGAACCTTTCAGAACATCACATGTCAGATGCAGTCATTTCTTACACCTCTGGAAGATGAGAGACAACACACAATGTGACTGCAGACACCAGTCACAAACTATGGATCACATTGTAAATCAGTGTCCACTTTGATTGTTTGCTGGCAGCATCTCGGACTTACACCAAACTACCCACTAGCTCACCAATCTGCACTTGGATATTTGAACATTGCTCATCGCCTCTCTTGCCATATGAGCTATATACATATATCTCACATTAGGTGTTAAAAGGCCGTGTATATATTTTATTTGATTCCTTATTTTCATTGGTTTCCAGAATTTTACATCCATTTTTACATACAGGAAAAACTTGTTCACTCAAAGAGTGGGAAATGTGCAAAACAGTCTACCAGGCAGGTAGTAGAAGCAAAAAACATTGGGATCATTTAAGAGGCAGATGTTTGCTGATGGGGAAAGATGCCATTCTCTTCTTATGTTTTTTTGCATATTCAATGAAGTCTTGTATATTTAATGAAGGTAGGTCCAGATGACATCTTAGCAAATCAATCAAATGAAGTACTTACAAGTGTCATATCATTTTTTTAGTTTAAAGTTTTTTGAAATTAATTTATTTTTGATTTTCTTCCATGAATGTTGTGTGCTCTTTCAGGGCAAGGATGTTGGTGCTTGGAAATTGAACGTTTTTCATTTTTAATATGCAGTGTTAGCATCAAGCAGTCCCAGGTCAGGTACACCATAGATCCTGTCCTTTTACACAGCAATCGATGCAACTTAAGGATTTTCCAGGGAAATCAAGGGATATGGGGATCGGGCGGGAAAGTGGAGATGAGGTCGAAGATCAGCCATGATCGTATTGAATGGCGGAGCAGGCTCGAAGGGCCGTATGGCCTAGTCCTGCTCCTAATTCTTATGTTCTTATGTTCTTAAGCCACCCTCTGAGAAGAGCACTCCAATGCAATGTGATATTTCCATTTCCCACACAAGCAATTATGGCCTCTCTCTGAGTAAGGATTCTGGAATAATGCAAGGAATTGATACTGAATCGTCCTTCGACTCCCGACCACACCCCACCCCGCACCCCCTCCGATACTCCTCCAGCCCCGATCGTCCTCCGGCCCCCAACCAGCACCTCCCCACCCCATCCCCGCTGATCCCGCCCTCTCTACTTTCTGCGGCCTAGAGCCGCAGGCCTACCCGCCCCCAGCCAGCCTCTCCATTTGGCTGGTTGCAGGTGGGGAACAGAGCTTTCAAATGCTAATAAGGCCCTGCCATTAAATTCAGCAGGGCCTGCGGGAAACCAGTTCTCCCGGGTTTCTAGACCCCCCCGACCCCCCAACGCCCCCCCACCGCTCCCGACCCGCCTCCAGATTAAAATGCCGGCCATGGTTTGTCCCGAGCGCTGTTTTTCAAAAGTGTGAGTTTTATGGGTGAAGTGTTGAGACTCCGATCACTATCTGAGGTTCCCATGTGACTTATTTGGATGTTAGTTGCTTTTTAGCATTGGTATCATCACCATCCCATCAGCATTGATTAAAGCCTCACGGATGTAGTAACACTCTTTGAATACACTGACCTGGAGACATTTAGCAGTACAGTCCCCACCACTTAAAACGTCCATGAGCTGTCGCTTCTATCGGCCAAAAAGCGATAGCCATTCACATTAACGTCTATTTCAAAGTTGCCGGTTATAGCGTCTTAAGTGCTCCATATATTTCCGGCAGAAACAGCAGTGCTTACTCACAAGTTCGCACCTCATTAGGATGCACTGAATGCACGAACAAACATAAGTAAATAACAAAAGCATAATACTGTGAATGCTGGAAATCTGAAATAAAAACAGAAAATGCTGGAAATCCTCAGCAGGTCAGGCAGCATCTGTGGAGCGAGAACCAGAGTTAACGTTTCAGGTCGATGACCTTTCATCAGCACTCTGTTTCTCTCTCCACAGATCCTGCCTGACCTGCTGAGTATTTCCAGCATTTTCTATAATTAAATAACACTTCGTTAATGTTCAATTACCTTTTGTGTACCAAAGCCATTCTAATCCCCTCTAAGTGGTGTGGGGTTACAGTTTGTTCTAAGCACTGACTGAAGTTTAAATAAAGCTGTAGGTCAGAGTGGAGCTGGAAACTAGCCACATTCTTGTTATATAGTAGAGTACTGTAATAGCGCTACCACGTTATACCGGCCATTGCGTATAGTGGGGAAATCACGTTTGCACGAGCATGCCCTTTATAAGTGATGGGGACTGTAATGAGAAACTTGTAGCTATTTTTCATAATTTCTGAACAATATGAGGATGATGTTAAATACTTGTAAAAATAGTCTGAATTAAGCATCAAATCGTGTGCAGTACCACAGACACAGGTTATGTCAAGTTTTACAGCAAAAGATGATTGCAAGCCATTTAACAATCTATTGGCAGTGTATAGGATTTGTGCTAGTTTTAAGAAGTTCAAAACCCAGAAATATTTCAGTTGCAAGGGAGAACGAACGGATCCATGAATATCCTCTGATCTGCAAGTTCCTTTTTAAAAGATACTGTCAATCTGCATACTTGGTGAAAGCCATGGCTTGAAAATTTTACAAAAGGTTGACAATTTAAAAGACACATTCAGGTAAATGAATCGATGTAGCTCTGTTGTGAAATCCAAATCATGATGTGTGGCTGTGAATATACAAATATATCTGTTTTCAAATTCCAGAATCTGTTACTTGCAGTAATAGAATCTAAGAAATTATAGAGCAGAAGGAAACGATTCACCCTGTCAGCTGTCTTCTCAAATTCCATTCCCCTGCCCTGTTCCCATATCCTTTTAGATTCTTTTTCACTTATCCAATTCTCTTTTAAATGATGTGATAATCTCAGTCTCAATCACCACTTGTGGTAAAGCATTGCATGTTCTAAGAGCCCTCTGTGTGAAAAGTGTCTTGTGTGTTCCCCTTTCTTCGTCCAGTGATAACCCCGAGTCTATGCCTCCTTGTTACCGATTTGCCAACCAGGGGAAGCAATATTTCACGATTTACCCTTTTCAAAATGTTCCTACTCCAAGCTTCTGGGGGTACTTTTGACTATGTGCGATAATGTAAAATGATAGTGAATTGGCAGCCCATTTTACATCTCTCCCGATTTTTATTTCCAATGAAGCCACTTCAGGAGAGATGTACAACAGGCTGCCGATTCACTATCACCTATTTTACATTATCACACAAAGTCAAGATCGACTCCTCACTTTTACATTTTTGAGCCTCTCTTCATGTCTATACCCGGTCATTCCTTATATAATTCTGGCGACTATTCACTGTACCTTTTCCATGGCTTTTATAACAAGATATCTAGAACTGTATTCAATACTTTGATAGTTTATTATCACCTTCTGTAGTGTTGGCAGGAATGATACACATAATGCCCACTGAGCCACTCACATTTGTTATTTTTTACCTTGGTACACACGTGTCAAAGTGCTAAAAATCAGTTTTTATGACTTGGTACAAAGATGGTGCAGCAAATTGCGCATTGCACTTTGGGAGTCATTTCAATTTGCCCCTGGAGCAATGATCAATTAATATTCTGGGTAAAATGATCTTGTGAATACAAGCACTCTATCCAATCAACATCCATACATCATTATATATTCTTATTAGGAATAAGAAATAATAGGAAACATTAGGATCAATGGCAAAAAGATTATTGGCACTGGATGAAACCAGGGATCCAAAATACAATGGAAATATATTTGTTCATGTCACCGAATACTTCTGTGTTTGAGGTCAGCATCATCAGAACATAGAAATTGCTGGGCAAAAATATACCACGCCTTCTACCAGGCTGGCAGTCAGGTGATAGAACAATAATGGAGTTGTTGACTGATCATGGCAATCAATCTCTATCAATTAGTCTACAACAGACCCAGACATGACATGAGGAAAATCCCAATGGTGGAGAGCTTAGGGAACCATAGGTCCAAAGTCACCTGTTCCTCCCAAGCTTGCGACACTTAACATATGTCCTGTCTCAAATTACTCAACTACTGTATCCCAAAATGTTATTTTCTGAAAAAATCGATCTAACTTGAATCTGAATGAATCAACATTATCTGTTTCCATTGTCGCCTTAGGGAGCCCATTCCATAGATTTACCACTCACTCACTGAATTAATCATTACTGGGAGTACAATGGAACAACTCTAAAATCGGCAGCAGAGGGAACCTGCAGCACACTCTTCCACTGAGCAAGGGATTACCAGTATTAATCCATAAATGACACACATTTTACTTTCATTTCCTGGCCTGTATTTCCATCCAGCAGTTTCCACAAATCCTTACCAAAAATCACTGGGGTAGATTTTAGTTTTGGGGCTGAATGGTTTGCGCGGATTGGGTGCAGGCTGTCCCACTTTAAATTGCTATCTGACAAACGACACAACATATACCGATTGCTACCCCATTATTTCTGTTTTGCGTGCAACAACGATTATCTTTCTCAAGGAAAAATTGAGGAAATGTTACCAAAGACATACAGGCCCTGTGGTTTTAATTTTAATCTCTTTGTCACAATAGGACCGTTGAAACATTTTTAAAGACATTTTGTCCCATTTCAGAAAGAGGTCACAATTTTAATTCTGATTGTGTTTTTTCTGTGCTGAATCACCTGATCTCTAGGGTGGAGTGAGTGGAGTTTCTTCTATAGTGACACACCTGTTGACACACCTGATCTCTAGGGCAGTGTGAGTGGAGTTTGTTCTATAGTGACACACCTATTGACACACCTGGGGGGAAAAATTCAGTTGGTTGCGCCTCCCGTTAGCGCCTTAAGAGGGCGCTAATGGGCGCAAAGCAACTAGCGCCCGGGCGCGGCAATGTTTGCGCCGCTCGTGAAATTAACTAGACATTTTGCGGTGGCGCTAAACACTACCGCCACGATCTCCTGCGCCGGCAGATCATGACGTCAGTCGAGTGTGCAATGCCCCAGGTAGCGCCCCGGAGCGGATATTGAGTGGCGCCCCCTGCCTTACCGTCTGCCGCTAGCAACAACAGGTTGAGGGGAGCGTTTTGCAGTCAGGAAGGGACTGAGGGGGGGAGAAATTCAGTATCGCCCCATTTGGGGCGCAATTATCGGCCGGGCGCAAAGATTAGCGCCTGGCGCTAATTATCACCACCGACTGCAAACTTGACTTTTATCGCCCCTGGAGGTGATTGGAGCGCTAAATCAGGCGCTTCACAACTGTCTTAAGGCGCAAAGGCCGAGGAGCGAGGCGCTACCTCAGAGCGCTGGCGAAGCTCATGTGATGTCAGTCAGCAATGGAACACACACACAATGGCGCGGGCCAGTTCTTAAAGGGGAGGATTGATCTTGCTTTCCATCCACATCCTGCTCATTGCAGCCTTGAATCTCGGCCTGGAGAGACCTGCACATCAAATCTGTTGGAAAGAACAATGGAGAGTCCCAGGGAAAGAGCTCAGAGTGCAGCCCCCACAATCTCTTCTAAATCGATACAAGGAAGGGCAAATCAAAATGAACCTGCAAAGTGCTGCTCAGTACCCAAAACTCCTTCACACAGCGTTGAATCTCTCCAGAAGTCTCTCTCTCTCTCTCTCTCTCTCAGAATGCGTGGTTCAAAAATGTCACCAACAATAAAAGGCAGGAAGCGGTCGCCTTTAAATAGCGCTCCCCCAGTCCCTTCCTGACTGCAAAACGCTCCCCTCAACCTGTCGTTGCTAGCGGCAGGCGGTAAGGCAGGGGGGCCACTCAATATCCGCTCTGGGGCGATACCGGGGCGTTGCGCACTCGACTGACGTCACAATCTGCCGGCGCAGGAGATCGTGGCGTTAGTGTTTAGCGCCACCGCAAAATGTCTAGTTAATTTCGCGAGCGGCACAAACATCGCCGCGCACGGGCGCTAGATGCTTTGCGCCCCATTAGCGCCCTCTTAAGGCGCTAACGGGAGGCGCAACCAACTGAATTTTTCCCCCAGGGAGTGCTATTTAAAGGCGACCGCTTCCTGCCTTTTATTGTTGTTGATATTTTGGAACCACGCATTCTGAAAGAGTGAGAGAGAGACTTCTGGAGAGATTCAACGCTGTGTGAAGGAGTTTTGGGTACTGAGCAGCACTTTGCAGGTTCATTTTGATTTGCCCTTCCTTGTATCGATTTAGAAGAGACTATGGGGGCTGCACTCTGAGCTCTTTCCCTGGGACTCTCCATTGTTCTTTCCAGCAGATTTGATGTACAGTTCTCTCCAGCCCGAGATTCAAGTTTGCAATGAACAGGATGTGGATGGAAAGCAAGATCAACCCTCCCCTTTAAGAACTGGCCGGCTCCATTGTGTGTGTGTTCCATTGCTGACTGACATCACATGAGCTTCGCCAGCGCTCTGAGGTAGCGCCTCGCTCCTCGGCCTTTGCGCCTTAAGACAGTTGTGAAGCGCCTGATTTAGCGCTCCAATCACCTCCAGGGGCGATAAAAGTCAAGTTTGCAGTCGGAGGTGATAATTAGCGCCAGGCGCTAATCTTTGCGCCCGGCCGATAATTGCGCCCCAAATGGGGCGATACTGAATTTCTCCCCCCTGATCTCTAGGGTAGAGTGAGTGGAGTTTGTTCTGTAGTGACACACCTATTGACACACCTGGTCTCTAGGGCAGCATGAGTGGAGTTTGTTCCATAGTGACACACCTATTGACACACCTGATCTCTAGGGCAGAGTGAGTGGAGTTTGTTCCATAGTGACACACCTATTGACACACCTGATCTCTAGGGCAGAGTGAGTGGAGTTTGTTCCATAGTGACACACCTATTGACACACCTGATCTCTAGGGCAGAGTGAGTGGGGTTTGTTCTATAGTGACACACCTATTGACACACCTGGTCTCTAGGGTAGAGTGAGTGGAGTTTGTTCTATAGTGACACACCTATTGACACACCTGATCTCTAGGGCAGCGTGAGTGGAGTTTGTTCTATAGTGACACACCTATTGACACACCTGGTCTCTAGGGTAGAGTGAGTGGAGTTTGTTAGATGCTGAAACAGCTATTGACACAACTGATTTCTATAGACAAACAAATAGGCACGGACCAACGTTCCCTATAAGCTGAATGGATGCGCAGCTCTCTGCCAGTCTCTTGCAGACCAGGACCGTCTTTTTCAATGTTACATTTCCTGTGAAGGGGCCACGCAGCATCTTAAAGGGTCCGCGCACCCATAAAAAATAAGAGGGAACATTGACAAATACTCATTTAGCTGTTCACCAAATTAAAAAGTTGTCACACTAGCATCTTCCTAACACAGTAAGCTCAGTTCTCTCTAACAATTGTAAAGTCAGTTCAAAATCGTTCCCTGGTGAATAGCAATGTCTATGTAGTAGCCAATTACGTCTATAAAAGGAATGTGTCTGAGAGATGACGGCAGGTATTTGCAAATCACTGGACTACTACGAGAGAAAATCACGCTCTGCCATGTCAGGACAAAGCAATGCCAATCATGTGGTGCTATTTTAACCAACCACTCATGGAAAGTCAAGAATAAAAGCAGCAACAATAAATGCAAACCTGCCCTTATCGCCCACTACATTACAATTCTTCCTCAGTCTTCACAACAGAGAACAAGGTAAGGTCCACTTATCTGAAAGGAACTTGCTCTGTTTGTTAGGTGAAGCAATTTTTAAACCCTGTATAACGACAATTTTTATTTTTAACATATTAAGACATAACACACTACGATGTAAAATGTAAGATAGTTGCAATTTGTTTTTGAAGTTTGACAAGTTTTTTCTAAACAATCTGCTTTTCACAGAGGGTCTACTTCGACACTTGTATTTTTTGTTTAAATTTGTTTAGAGTGTGGAACTGAATGAAGGCGGTTATAGATATAAAATAGCTTGGAAACAGAATAAATGATCATTTTCCCACTTTGTGGCATAAGCTATTAACTCCCCGAACAAACTGTTAAAGCGAATACATGGGTCTAAATATTAGACCAACACAAACTGAAAATAAATTGTTTCCCTTTACATGAATCAGTGCTTTCCTGTTTTAGGTCGGTTGTCCAAGGATGATAGTGATTTTTATCTGCTGTGTTTGGCCCCGAAATAGAGCGACAAGCATGACGCACACGTCAGGAAACTCATTCAGCACAAAACACGTCTAAAAGCAAATCACTAACTCTTCCTGACCGCAAGAGGCTGAAATTATTATACAAGCGGAAAGATTTACAGCCCCAAAGTGGGTGATTTTCCCGCTGAAACAACTGCAATTGCTAGTAATAAACATCATAATGTCATTGAAATATGAATGCGGCTTAATGGGAGGACTTGAGAACAGCAGAAACAATAGTGTCTCCAGCGGCAACGGTGCAGGCGGGAGAGTTACAGTCACAGTCTCAGAATAAGGGGTCGGCCATTTAGGACTGAGATGAGGAGAAATGTCTTCACTGAGAGGGTGATGAATCTTTGGAATTCTCTACCCCAGAGGGCTGTGGAGGCTCAGTCGTTGAGTATATTCAAGGCAGAGATCAATAGATTTTTGAATATTAAGGGAATCAAGGGATATGGGGATAGTTCAGGAAAGTGGAGATGAGGTAGAAGATCAGCCATGATCTTATTGAATGGCGGAGCAGGCTCGAGGGGCCAAATGGTCTACTCCTGCTCCTATTTCTTACGTTCTTATGTAAGATGGAGGGGTTCGCCCCTCGTTCCTGACTCGTTCCTGCCTCTATCATTTGTACTTGCCTGAATCACAGGAAGGATGGCTGCCCCAGAGGAACGGGGACTTAGTTTCAATGACAACATCGGGATGCGCACGCCATTTTAATCGTTGCCCGACCAAGGTCCGCATAGTCTCCAACCCGCCAGAAAAGCCCAGGTAACTGCGATTCTAAAATATTTTTATACGGTTCCTTGTGGATACCTTGGGCCTCCCTGGTCCCGGGTTTTCCCTTTCCCTGATTGCGGACTTTCCGATCTAACCCAATGCCTTATTTACCTTGGCAGGGACAACTTCCATGGGTTCCCAGCAGCGGCCTGACCCTCCCCCACACGAATTTTGACTCCCGCTCACCGGCGGTGACGTCATTCCTGCCCGTCTCGGGCGGGAGTCATTGTCGAGGTGTGTAAATGAGGTCGGGAAGTTAACATTTCCTGGGCCGCATGCTCCGGGATGGCACTGCCCACTTCGGATCATGCACCCCAGATTCCCAACCTGAGTTAAAATCGGGGTGGGCCAATCACGCCTCTTATTCACAAAAAGTCTTATGTAGCCTGGTCCACTGGAGCTGCATCCCCTGTGTTGAATAAATGAAGCAATGGAGCCAATAAATAAGACAGAGAGATGTGATGATCAGCATTTGATACATGAAAGACTTTGCATTTCTATAGAACTTTATCCTCACGACATTGCAAAGCGTTTCACAGCCAGTTACTTTTGAAGTGCGACCATTGTTGTTATGTAGGTAAAACACAGCAGCCAATTGTACAAAGCAGAATGCCATAAACACCCCTTTTTTGGTGCTGTTGACTGAGATATGCTGGCCAGAATATTGGGAGAACTCCCTGCTCTTCTTCGAATAGCGCCACATCCACCCGAACAAGCAGACAGGGCTTCAGTTTAATGTCTCATGCAAATTGTAGATTATGCGCTAAATTCCTGGAGTGGGACTTGATTCCATGACCATCTGACTCAGTAGTGAGCTGCCAAATGAGCCAAGCTGACAAAAAGATGCTTTTTTTTTTAAACACGGTTATGTGTTGACAAACTCTTAACAAATTCAACAATTGAACTGTCTGCTGCACTTCATATGAAAATAAATACAGGACTTAACAATTCAGTACAATAAGGCACAGCAATTATACTTACAAAATAGCATGTGAATACAGTATACTACATCAGAATCTCTTACAGCGGCATTGTGAATGTTGGAAGATGATAAAAATATAACATTTGAAATGAATTTAACAGACCACTATTTTGTTATCGTACAGGTCAAAATGTCAGAAGTCAAGTAAGTATTGAAATTAGTTTTCTAAATTCTATGTGCAAATTACAGCTTTGAAATGCAAACATTCCAGAAATGATATTAACATTAAATTCTCTGTTTTCTTTTTCCCTGCTGTGTAGCAATGTACAGGTTAGTTTTGGCTTTCTTCCAATTCCTTTCTGTGAACATTGTTTTAACAAACGAGCTAGGCACACAATGAATTCAAATAAGCCGCATGTCTATAAACAACGATGAGGAGAAATTTCTTCACTCAGAGGGTGGTGAACCTGTGGAATGCTCTACCACAGACAGCTGTGGAGGCCAAGTCACTGAATATATTTAAGAAGGAGATAGATAGATTTCTAGACACAAAAGGCATCAAGGGGTATGGGGAGAGAGTGGGAATATGGTATTGAGATAGAGGATCAGCCCTGATCATATTGAATGGTGGAGCAGGCTCGAAGGGCCGAATGGCCTACTCCTGCTCCTATTTTTTCTATGTTTCTGGTAGAGTTTGCAAATAACTGGATTCATAGTTCTGTGTAAGAAACAATAGTTAATGTATTCTTTAGTAAAATTTAATGGTCGTTAAAATTAAAGCAGAGAATGGAAAACGAGGGTTTGAAATTCTGGGGGTCCCGTTCTGCCAGTGCAGTGGGACGGGACCCCCCATCCACCCAAAAATAAGGCCGTAAACCCTATCCCAAATTGCAGAGATGGGGTTATTAGCACAGGTTGAAGTGGTCCTGGATACCCGCATGGGTACTTCAGAGGTGCCTGCCCCAATCTGCATTTGTGAGGTGCACCAGACTACATCTACTACATCTGAGGTGTCCCAAGGCCACGCCAGGCCAAAGGAAAAAAACACTCGCAAATGTCAAAGGAAGCCAATCTGTCTCCAGGCAAAAGGTAATCAGTCCGCTCTGTTGTCCTTTGCCTGCTAAAGGTGTGGGGCCATTCAAAAGGCCGCAGCAGAATTCACACCAGCTCTCTATTTTATTCATAAACAATATGGAGGACGGCAGTGATATAATAAAATCTGCTCGCCACAACAAGCTAGGGCTAGATTTCTGCCTATTTATTGTTAACAAGCAGAAAGTCTAGCCCTATATGGCCAAGCGACTGGCGTCAGGAAAATTACTAACATTCAAAAATATCTGAACAATCAGATGTACTAAGGAATAGCAGGCGGATTTTAATTTGGATAAGTGTAAGGTAATGATCATTTGAATAGGAGCCGTCATACATAGAGACACCGAGGGACATATTTTCCTCGGGTTGCTAATGTGAGTGAAACCGATTTCATACTCGCACCAACGTTTTCACTCTGGTTAGCAGCCAGAGAATAAAGTATCGATTGCCGTCGATTAGAAAAAGTGGAAAAGGAAAAGAATTTGGGGAGTGATTATCGACAGTAACTGAAAATATCCAGTCAATGTGAAGCTAATATTCACAAAGCTCATCAAGTACATGGGTACATCTCAAAAGTATTTAATTATAAGCCAAAACAAGCTATTCTAACTTTGTATAGATCATTGGTGAGTCCACATTTGGAGTATTGTGTGCAGGTTTAGGTCCTGCATTGTCCAAAGGACATCGATGCACTGGACATTTCAAAGAATAGCGACAAGAATAATTTTGAGACTTTGGGCTCTGAGTTATAAAGAGACAGTCACAAAATAGTAATTCACATTGGAGGAAAGAAGATTGAAAGGCATCGGTAAGTAAATGTAAACAGGTCATTTAATTTATATTTTAATCACAGAATAGGGGGGTAATTTTGACTTTGGGTCATAATGTAAAACAGGTGATATCGATTCAGCTGCCGTTAATGGAAATTAAAATCAGGAGCGATGTATAATTGGCAGCTGAATCGATATTGCCCATTTTACAATATCACCCAAAGTCGAAATGAGCCCCTGAGAGTGCAAAAGATGAACCTCAGTAGGTCAGTTTGAAAAGAAAGGAGTTGTTTCACAATCCAGGGCTTCCCATAGACAATGGCATAGGAAGCACATCGAAGAAAATCGCATTCACACAGCCTGTAGTATTTGGGTGATAAATCATGGGGTATGCACCCGTGATTTCCTGAGATGCATTCCTTACAGTGCTGCTCCACACTGGAGGTGAATCACCCCTTACAGATGAGGGATCATTTTTGTCCCACACAGTTCTAGATGTTGCTAATATTGTGTTGGATAACTCTATTACAGAAGAGCTGGCTAAATAAGTGGTTAAGAATAGGAATGAAGATTATAGCAATCAGTGGAAATGGAATATTCTATCCAACATGGTAGTCTCTGTCCTGCTTAGACCATGGCCCCGATATTAATGGAGATCCGGGGAGGAGGGGTAGGCAGGGGGTGCAGGGAGCGCCATAGCGCGTTGAAAACCCGGCAAGATCGGGGACGTGGAGGCCCTGTTGATCTTAACACCAGGGCCTCATTTAAAGAAAATTCTGTAGCCCCCCCGCCCAACTGCCAGACAGATTGACAGCCTGGTTGGTGGGCGGCAGTGCAAACAAGCAGGTAGTGGGGGGAGGGCGAGGATGCTCAGGGCCACGATTGGGGGGGGGGCGAGGATGCTCAGGGCCACGATGGGGGGGGGGCGAGGATGCTCAGGGCCACGATGGGGGGGGGCAAGGATGCTCAGGGCCACGATTGGTGGGGGGGCGAGGACGCTCAGGGCCACGATGGGGGGGGCAAGGATGCTCAGGGCCACGATTGGGGGGGGGGCGAGGACGCTCAGGGCCACGATTGGGGGGGGGGGGCGAGGACGCTCAGGGCCACGATTGGGGGGGGGGGCGCGAGGACGCTCAGGGCCACGATGGGGGGGGGCAAGGATGCTCAGGGCCACGATTGGGGGGGGGCGAGGACGCTCAGGGCCACGATTGGGGGGGGGGGCGAGGACGCTCAGGGCCACGATTGGGGGGGGGGGGCGCGAGGACGCTCAGGGCCACGATGGGGGGGGGGCGAGGATGCTCAGGGCCACGATTGGGGGGGGGGGCGAGGATGCTCAGTGCCACGATTGGGGGGCGGGGGGGAGGCAGGCTGTGAACGGAGCCATGACTGCGGGGGGGGGTCGTGCAGTGACCGGGGAGAGGGCGGTAGCCCAGTTCAAGGGAGGCCCAAAGCTTCCTTGTAAGGCCCAGAGGAGCACTCCTGTCCCACAAGAAAACCTGAAAAATAAATTTTAGACTTATCTTCTGGGCCTCTTCTGACCCAGGATCTGGTTCCCGGCAGGTTTTGCCTGACGGGTGAGCTGACACGGCCCCTGCTTGATATTGCAGATTGGATGACACCATCGGACCTGATCTGCATATTTAAAACAGGACTCGCTTCCTTCCTGCGGGTTTCTTGCTCGCCCTGCTCAAGAGAGCAGGTTAATATTGGGGAGACAGCAGGAGGGACTCGGGATCGGTGGGGGCAACTGACACCCATCTTTTAACTGCTCCTCCACCCGGTCTCCACCAGGTGGGGACAGTTACACCCGGGGCCCATGAAACTGGTCAGAATTGAATAACATAGGTGGGAATACTTGACTGATATTCCTTAGTTTCACTTCGGGTGCCAGGCAGACACTTCTTGTGAGTTTCATTTGTGGTTTTAGTAAACTCTTTCAGGAGAGCAAATAGAGTTTATGACATGGCACATTGTCTGTGAAAGAAACAGGTTTAATGGGCCAAATGACCTCTATTTTCATATTTAAGCTCCAGCCTCACTCAGGAAGCAGCGTGAATTTATCATTTCCAAGAGCAGCCATCTTGTTGGCTACTCCGATTGAGACTGTCAATTTACTGCCAGTTCATGTTGGCATAACTTGCATTTATATAGCACCTTTCACATCCTCAGGACATCCCAAAGCACTTTACAGCCAATTAAGTACTTACATAGGATTACATAGGATATACGGCACAGAAACAGGCTATTCGGCCCAACCAGTCCATGCCGGCGTTTATGCTCCACACGAGCCTCCTCCCGTCTTTCCTCATCTAACTCTATCAGCATAACCCTCTATTCCCTTCTCCCTCATATGCTTATCTAGCCCCCCCTTAAATGCATCTATACTATTTGCCTCAACCACTCTCTGTGGTAGCGAGTTCCACATTCTCACCACTCTCTGGGTAAAAAAGTTTCTTCTGAATTCCCTATTTGATTTCTAGGTGACTATCTTATATTGATGGCCTCCCCACAAGTGGAAATGCTCTCTCTGTATCTACTCTTTCAAAACCTTTCATAATTTTAAAGACCTCAATTAGGTCACCCCTCAGCCTTCTCTTTTCAAGCAAAAAGAGACCCAGCATGTTCATCCTTTCCTGATGTGTATACCCTCGCAGTTATGGTACCATCTTGTAAATCTTCTCTGCACCCTTTCCAATGCTTCTATATCCTTTTCATAATATGGTGACCAGAATTGTATGCAGTACTCCAAGTGTGGTGTAACCAAGGTTTGATACAAGTTTAGCATAACTTCACTATTTTTCAATTTTATCCCTCTAGAAATAAATCCTAGTGTGTGGTTTGCTTTTTTTATGGCCTTGTTAACCTGTGTCGCTACTTTTAGTGATTTGTGTGTTTGTACTCCGCGATCCCTTTGCTCCTCTACCCCACCCAGACTCGCACCCTCCAAGTAAAAAGTGACCTCCCTATTCTTCCTACCAAAATGTAATACCTCACATTTATCTGTGTTGAATTCCATTTGCCAATTACATGCCCATTCTGCAAGTTTATTAATATTTTCCCGTAATTTGTTGCAGTCCTCCTCAGTATTAACTATCTCCCCAATTTGGTGTCATCCGCAAATTTAAAAATTGTGTTTTTGATTCCAAAGTCTAAATCGTTAATAAAAACAACAGTGGTCCCAGCACTGATCCTTGTGGAACACCACTACCCACCTTCTGCCATTGTGAATAGCTACCCTTTACCCCTACGCTCTGCTTTCTGTCTTGAAGCCAGCTAGCTACCCATTCTGCTACTTGTCCCCTGACTCCACATTCTCTGACCTTATTCATTAGTTTATTATGCGGTCCCTTATCGAAGTCCTTTTGAAAATCTAGATAAATTACATCTACTGCATTACCCTTGTCTATTCTCTCTGTTACCGCTTCAAAAAATTCAATGAGGTTGGTCAAGCAAGACTTTCCCTTTTGAAATCCATGCTGACTATTCATTATTATATTTTTTGGTTTCTAGATGTTCTTTTTTCTCCATTAGAAGGGATTCCATTATTTTTCCTACCACCGATGTTAAGCTGACTGGTCTATAGTTCCCTGGATATGTTTTATCTCCCTTCTTAAATATAGGTATTATGTTAGCTATCCGCCAGTCCTCTGGCACTACACCTTTTTCTAATGAATTATTAAATATGTGTAGTAATGCCTCTGCTATCTCTTCCCTAGATTCTTTTAAAATGCACAGATGTAATCCATCTGGACCAGGGTTTTTTTCCTCTTTGAGTTTGATTAGTTTATTTAATATATCTCCTCTTTTTATTTTAAACGCAGTTATTTCATTATTAATCTCATGATTCAATGTCATGTCCACCTGTTCTATCTCCCTGGTAAATACTAAAGCAAAGTAATTATTTAATATTTCTACCATCTCTCTATCATTACCTGTGGTATTATCTTGTCCATCCCTTAGTGGACCTATTCCCATCCCCACCTTCCTTTTTTTATTGATGTGCCTGTAAAATATTTTACTATTTTGTTTTATGCTCCTTGATAATTTAATTTCATAGTTCCTCTTTACCTTCCTAATTGTTTTCTATCCTAATCTCTTCATGTTTTCTGTTATCATGCTCTCCCCTACTGTCCATGTACTTAATGTATGCCTCTTTCCTTACCCTTAGTTTTTCCCTTATGACTTTATTCATCCACGGTGTCTCATTAGTGTTTAGCTTGTTCTTGTTTTTTAGCGGAATATATTTTTCCTGGACTCTATTGAACACTGTTTTAAATGTTTCCCATTGCTGTTCTACGTCATTGTTTGCCAATATTGTTGCCCATTTTATTTTCCCAAGTTCTATTCTCAGCCCCTCAAAATCAGATTTTCTCCAATCTATTACCCTAGTCTTCATCACACTTATGTCCTTCTAAATTATTATTTTATAGCGTATTATGTTATGGTCATTATTGCCTAGATTTTCCCCTACTTTTACTTCTCTTATCTGCTCTGGTTCATTCCCCATTACTAGATCCAATAGCGAATCCTCCCTTGTTGGGCTTTTTACATATTGGGTTAGAAAGGAGTCCTGTACACATTGTAGGAACTCCATTCCCTTATCCCCTTTACCGACCTCTTCTGTCCAATTAGTGTTAGGGTAGTTGAAATCCCCCATGATTATTATTCTTATTCTATGTTTTTTACTAATTTCCCTAATTTGTTTGCATATTTCTTCCTCCACCTCCCTTCCACTATTAGGTGGTCTGTAGACTACCCCTATTAGTGTGATTGATCCTTTATTATCTTTTATCTCTATCCACAGGGGTTCTATTTCTGTCTTGCTGATAGCTGCACCACTTTTTTCTACTGCCATTATGTTAACCCTAATAAGTACAGCTACTCTACCTCCCCTTTTTCCTTCTCTATCTTTTCTAAATATGTTATACCCTGCAATGTTTAATTCCCAGTCCTGATTTTTCTGTAACCATGTCTCAGTAATCCCTATTATGTCTGGTTCCTCGCAACGCATGATTGCCTCCAGCTCCCCTGTTTTATTACGGACACTGTATGCATTGCTGTGCATTGTTAACTCATTTTTAATAGCAGTTCCTTTTACTTTATTTTTAACCATCTTTTTACACTCCTGTTCTACAACTCTATTTATTCCCTGGCCATCAATGTCCTCCCTTATTTTACTCTTTCCTACGCTCTCCTTTCCTGTTTTGTTTATATTTAGGCTGGTTTCATTTCTTGTAGATCCCTCCTCCCATCTTACTAGTTTAAAGCCTTTGCCACCTCCCTATTTACCCTTTCCGCTAGGACACGGGTCCCATCTCGGTTCAGGTGGAGCCCGTCCCATCGGTACAGCTCAGAGTATCAGGAAGCGGAGGCAGGTAAATAAAGAGCACGGTGAGTTTAGGCCCCTCTTTATTTACCTGCCTATGCTCCGGTCCCCGATCAGGTCCACTCCACCTCCACTGCTCACAGTCACACCCCAGAGGAAAGCACAGGTTCAGGAAGGGGAGGGTGTGACTGCTAGGAGTATCAGGAGTTAGGAGCTTTATTTACCTGCTTCCGCTCCGGTCCCCAGTTAGGTCCGCTCCACCTCCGCTGCTCCGCTACATTTGGAGTGTAGTCACTGTTGTAATGTAGGGAAATGCAGCAGCCTATTTGTGCACAGGAAGTTCCCACAAACAGCAATGTGATAATGACCAAATTATCTGTTTTAGTGATGTTGGTTGAGGGATAAATATTGGCCAGGACATCGGGGCGAACTCCCGTGCTCTTCTTCGATAGAATCTTTTATGTCCATCTGAGAGGGCAGACTGGACCGCGGTTTAACGTCTCATCCAAAAGACAGCACCTCCGACAGTGCAGCACTCCCTCAGAACTGCATTGGAGTCAGCCTGGATTATGTGCTCAAGTCTGTGGGGTGCGACATGAACCTGCAACTTTCTGACTCAGAGGTGAGACTGCTACCACTGAGCCACAGCTGACACCAGTGGTAGCACTCGCGCCTCGGAAAAGGCTTTCACTCTCTAATGAAAACATTTTGCTGTGGATTTGTGGGCTGGATTTTAATGGGGAAGGTGGGTTGGGGGTGGGGCTCCGAGGCCGGGTTTCCTGCAGGTCCTGCCGACTTTAACGGCAGGGCCTGATTTGCATGCGAGGCTGGAGAGGCTGGCTGGCTCCAGGCGGGTAGGCCTGCGGCACTAGGCCACACAGAGGAGGGAGGGAGGGTTTGCGTGGGGGCCGGGCCGTTAAGAGGATCGGGGGTCGGGCAGAAGATCGGGGTGGGGGTGTGGAGAGAGGATCAGGGCCAGACGATCGGCGGGGGGTGGGGGGCGGTGGTGAAGGGAAGATCGTGGCCGGCCACCGGAGGATTGTGGGAGGGACCGAAGATTGGGTCCAGCCACTGGAGGATTGTGGGGGGGACCAAAGATCGGGGCTGGCCACTGGAGGATTGTGGGGGGGACCGAAGATCGGGGCTGGCCACCGGAGGATTGTGGGTGGGACCGAAGATCGGGGCTGGCCACCGGAGGATTGTGGGGGGGACCGAAGATCGGGGCTGGCCATTGGAGGATTGTCGGGGGGACCGAAGATCGGGGCTGGCCACTGGAGGATTGTGGGGGGGACCGAAGATCGGGGCTGGCCACTGGAGGATTGTGGGGGGGACCGAAGATCGGGGATGGCCACCGGAGGATTGTGGGAGGGACCGAAGATCGGGGCTGGCCACTGGAGGATTGTGGGGGGGACCGAAGATCGGGGCTGGCCACTGGAGGATTGTGGGGGGGACCGAAGATTGGGTCCAGCCACTGGAGGATTGTGGGGGGGGACCGAAGATCGGGGCTGGCCTCAGCATCATCGGTGGGGGGATGGGTCTGGGAATTCCATCGGAGGCCTTGTGGGGGGGCCTCCGATCTCAGGGGGTGGGTTAGGCAGAGACGCTGGATCTAGGAGGTAGGTATAAAGACACTTACCTCCTGAATGCAGCACTCCTCGCCTTGCTGTAACTGCCGGGTTTTACGAGGTGTATAAAACCCGACCAGCTACAGTTAAAAACAAACTGGAGGTTAAAGAAGAGGTTTCCAGCCTCATTATAATATTTAAATTATGGCCCGCCTCCTGGCAGCGAGTTGGCTGCCCCCACCCCCCACACCACCCCCCTGCCCCTCATCCCACCTCTGTTAAAACCGGAAGTGGGCGGGTTGGAGGGGGGTTTAAGTCAGGATTCCGATTTTTAACAATTTAGCTACCCCTACGCTCCTAACCCACCTGACTTTTTAGGTTAAAGTTCCTCCCTGTATCACTAGGAATTGAACTGATGTTGTGCTGTCATTTCATTTAAAGGTGGCAGAGAGAGGAGACTTTCACCCCATCATTCTGGACTGGATTCAAACCCAAGTTCTGTACAATGTGTCACCCAATCTCACTGAATTTTTATGGGCAAATTTTCTGCTTAAAGCGCCTTTCTCACCAGTAGTGCATAGCAGGAAATCACATGTGCCCAGCCATAATTTTCTGTCCATAATATGGAAAATTGTTGGTTACATTTACAAGGTTTCTCAAAACGAGTACCCAGCAGACAAGGCTCCGTGCTGAAAACGCGCACACAGAAAATAAAGCTTTTATGGTTTTATAGATTTAATGCCTTTGAGCATATTTAGAGGTGGGCAAATCTTTGTTTAGGCCAGTAAAGCAGCATATATAGTTAATGGTCTGTAGCACAATGCTGTGTAAATTATTGACACAACATAAATAGCTTATAATTATTCAAATTAAGCATAAGTTTATATTCAGGCTAATACAAACACTGCATTTTGCCAGAGGGGAGAAAGAAGAGTCTAGAATAAGGGGTCGACCATTTAGGACTGAGATGAGGAGAAATTTCTTCACTCAGAGGGTGGTGAATCTTTTGAATTCTCTACCCCAGAGGGCTGTGGATGTTCAGTCGTTGAGTATATTCCAGACTGAGATCGATAGATTCATGGGCAGTAAGGGAATCAAGGGTTATGGGGATAGGCCGGGAAAGTGGAGTTGATGTAGAAGATCAGCCATGATCTTACTGAATGGCAGAGCAAGCTCAATAGGCCGTATGGCCTACTCCTGCTCCTATTTCTTCTGCTCTTATGATTGTGATGTGTGATCAGATCTTCCAATGAGATAGTTATGGTGGGGAGTCCCAGGGCTTTCTGTCACCCCAGCTTACCGCCTCTTGTTTGGAGGTGTATTTTGCTAGATCTAGGATAGTTCCATTGGATAGATGCTTAGATATATTGAATGCTCTATCTTAGACATAATGTTTAGCTTGATGACCTTCGTCAGAACTTACGGTCTGACGAAAGGTCATCGACCTGAAATGTTAACTCTGTTTCTCTCTCCACAGATGCTGCCTGACCTGCTGAGTATTTCCAGCATTTGCTGCTTTTATTTCAGATTTCCAGCATCTACAGTATTTTGCTTTTATAATATTTAGTTGGTTCTGCTTCAAGTGCACTGCCTACTGGATAATGGTGGCATGGCACTGGTAGCTAATGGTCTGTAATTCGGACCTTACCACCCTCTGAGTGAAGGACGTTGAATGTGGCTGAGTAACAGCAACAATTCAATATGGGTGGAGGAGAAAAGGACAATATAGAGGGTGCTTCAGCTGGCATCCAGACTTGTACTTCCTTTAGGGAGAAAGTTGACCAGTGTTCACTGCAGTGTCATCTGAGGGAACGGCCTTGCCCTGTATTATTAAAGACCACCAGATAGCAAGTCAGGGAATGATGTGTATCAGTCCACAACTAGACCGTGCCCTTCAACCAACCAAGAAATGTGGACCAGAGGGGTGAATAGGAAGGCCAGCTTGAAAATAGCACAACCAACTTGCGATTTTAAAGATATTGCTTAAGGTGTATTCTACACGGTATATCAAGAAAGATACGTTACAAACCATGCTCTTGGAGTGCAGTTTTGCTCCCCATGAGTGCATTTCAGGAATTCAGGCATGCACTCTACCTCCTCCTGTGGTTTTCTGTCTATTAATGTCCACTCCCAGAAGGCTATGTGCTAGGAATATGAACTTGCAACGTTATCCCTTTATTACAAACATGATTAGCCCAGTATTCTGTAAAGCAGATGCCGTAGTAATAAAGGTAGAGTAAGTTTTACTAGGAAATGTCTACAAAATATTTTTTCTGGAACAGCTTTAGCATTATGTCAGTTATATAAACACATGTATTGAATCTTTCAATGAAAAAAACAACGCGATATTTAAGAAAACGTAATTGCTCTGTGGCCCTGCAATTTATGCCACCGTTTAGGGACTTGGCAGTTTTTCCATCAGATTGGGCTTTTGATTTATTTATTTACACTATCTTGTTTCTGTCTGATTAAATAATTATTCAATTTTTTTTGTCGTAAAAGCCGAGAAAAGCCAAAATACCGATTGCACGCAGAATCCAACTTAAGGTAAGAACTTGATATAATTACTGCCATTGCACTATAGATTCATTTTAAAGTCATTCTATTCAGCACAGAAATAGATAGCCCTCCCAAAAGAATACTTCTCACTGATCAGTTGGAATTGCTGACATGACAGACATTACATCAGTCAGTTGGTATTTAAACTGTAACAACACTCAATGTTGTCTATAAAAATTCCAGAAGTTTTTAATTCCAGTGCTATAACATGAGGTAACTCCAATGTTGATGCACATGAGGTATTACTACATTATATAATCTAACTGTAAAGCAGTCACCTTGCAGGCAGTGGATGAAAGCCAGGTTAAATTATGGCTCCATTAATAGAAAACAGTAGCAGTTACAGAGCACAGACAGTTACACACAATGAACCCATCTCTCTGAATATCCTGCTACACTCTTGGTCGACAGTTTGTGTCCAAACATAACAACCGAGAAAACTAGCAAAAGCAGACCAACAGCTTCAAAGAAGTTGATGGAACATGACAACTCAAGGACAGCCCTAATATGTGAGAACAAGTAGTTGCAGAGGCTTTGTACCTGAAGCTGTAGGTATACTCAACATCCATTCATTAGTACTGGAGGAAAAGAAACATGAGTACATGAAAGCCTGAAGGGGGAATCCAAAGGTGAAGGCACAAAATTGGTGTGTTATTTCTAGGGGGTCCGGTGACATGCTCCACAGGAAAAAAATGGTCTTTCACAACTAGTAGATTTTGAATTTAAAATAAAGGAAAAACAAAGTGACATTCAGATTTTCAACAGACCAACCAGATGATCACTTACCTAAAACTCACCTCAACAAGTTACTCCAACGCCTACCAATTCACAATGGCACTCTATCCCCTCCAGATCCAGTTCAGAGAGAAACTGCACCCTATCCAACTCTCCGCCCTTTCACCAAGAGACACTCATCTTCAACTTTCCCAATTCTTTGTCTCCTCCAATTGAGTTAAGTTTGGTTGTCTTCTTCCACTCTCCCCCATTCAATCTGGTCCCTCCAGAGTTCATACGGACACCCTTTGTCCGGCATCGGTTAATGCAGGCTGGCGGCGATCTCCCTTCCCACTCCCTCTCCGTTAATGCTGCTACTCTCCTTCCTCTCCCACTCCAATTTTAATTCCATCTGTCTGGTGGAAACCAGGTGGAATGGGAATTAAAGCTGTGTGGTCCTTCTTGCTGCCCCACTCCGCCCCGCAGCTGTTTTAATGCCGGGGGCTTGAGATGCTCAGCTAACTCAGGCGGATGCCCTATGAATATATGCAAATTGGAGGCACCACTGCTTCGATACAACCCCAAGGCAGTTTTAGCGGCCTACTGGCTGATGGTTCTGCCGTGGACGCTCCGACCAGTAAAACCTGTCGGAGCAGAAGCGGAAGCTCCAAGTGATAAGTACAAAACTTATCTCTGTGGAGCCAGGAGGAGCAGGAGTGCTTCTTCAGGGCCCCATAACGAAAGTTTGGGCATCTGTCATCCTGGGCTGCCCCACATTCCCACCTGCGAAACCCTTCTGAAGCCCCTGAGTGTTGGCTCGCGGCCCTCTTTGCGGGGCGGCACCTGTTCAGCTGCCTCTTTACATTCATTTTTGGGGGGTGGGGAGCGGGCCAGATATATTAATGATGTTTGGCTGTTGCAATCGATCGGGCCTCTCAGGGCGACTCCCGGGCTGTTGCCTCTCCCCTGCTTTCCACCTGGGAATTAAAATCCTCACACAAGCTTCTTCCCCCAGAAGTGCTACTCTCAACCTCTCCATGCTTCCCCCCTCAAAGCACAGCTTCTAGGTCCTGCCTCATTTTCTCTTCCCTTCGATAACATCCATTTCTCCTTTCCCTCCATTGCCATCCATTTACCTCCCTCTTCAATGTCATTGATTGCTCCCTTCCCTTTCCCCTTCAGTTTCCCTATCACTCTCCAACCACACCCCCTTTCACGACCATCTATTCCCCCTCTTTCCCCTTCCAATTCCTGCTCCTGTCCCATCCATTTTGCTCCTTATCATGCATCCTGCCCCTTCTCTCCTTAACATGCATGCTGCCTTTCTCCTCTTGCCATACATTTTGCACCCTCCCCTTACCATACCTTCTGCACTCTCCCCTTCCCTTACCATGCTTTCCACCCCCTCTCATCGCCATTTATTTCCCTTGCCCCTCCTCCCCTTGCCTCCCTCCCTTCACCGCCCTCCACTCCTCACTTCCCCTCCTCTTGGTATCCATGCCCGTCCACCCACATCTACCCGAATCCAGTGGCTAATGCACCAGACAAGTTGCGACGTTCCCCTCAACATTGCCCCAGTGGTAATGGCTGGGATGCCACCTGTGAAAACTGGAGGCAGGAACTCCCATTCTCACCAGAGAGAGTAGTCTTCGGTACACAGAGATGACTATCTTAGCTTATCTTGACTATTGTGCTGATAGAGTACATCATTTGAAAAAATTCCAGAAGTTTTTAATTCCAGTGCTATAACATGAGGTAACTCCAATGTTGATGCACATGAGGTATTACTACATTATATAATCTAACTGTAAAGCAGTCACCTTGCAGGCAGTGGATGAAAGCCAGGTTAAATTATGGTTCCATTAATAGAAAACAGTAGCAGTTACAGAGCACAGACAGTTACACACAATGAACCCATCTCTCTGAATATCCTGCTACACTCTTGGTGGACAGTTTGTGTCCAAACATAACAACCCTTCCTCGACTTCTCCGTCTCCATCTCTGGGGACAGGTTATTGACAAACATTCACGACAAGCCCACTGACTCCCACAACTACCTGGACTACACTTCCTCCCACCCTGCCTCCTGTAAGGACTCTATTCCATTCTCCCAGTTTCTCCGTCTCCGCCGCATCTGCTCTGACGATGCCACCTTCCATACCAGTGCTTCCGACATGTCTTCCTTTTTCCTTAACCGAGGATTCCCCTCTACGGTGGTTGACACGGCCCTCGACCGTGTCCGTTCTATCTCCCGCACTTCTGCCCTCACCCCTGCCCCTCCCTCCCGGAACCACGATAGGGTTCCCCTTGTCCTCACCTTTCACCCCACCAGCCTCCACATTCAACGGATCATCCTCCGCCATTTCCGCCACCTCCAGCGTGATCCCACCACCAAACACATCTTCCCCTCACCTCCCCTTTCAGCATTCCGTAGGGACCGCTCCCTCCGCGACACCCTAGTCCACTCCTCTATCACCCCCAGCACCCCTTCCCCTTCGCCCGGCACCTTCCCGTGCAAGCGCAGGAGATGCAACACATGCCCTTATACCTCCCCCCTTCCCACTGTCCAGGGCCCCAAACACCCCTTCCAGGTGAAACAGCGATTTACTTGTACTTCTTGCAATTTAGTATACTGTATTCGCTGCTCACGATGTGGTCTCCTCTATATTGGGGAGACCAAACGCAGATTGGGTGACCGCTTTGCGGAACACCTCCGTTCAGTCTGTAAGGGGGACCCCGAGCTTCCGGTCACTTTAATTCACCGCTTCACTCCCACTCAGACCTCACCGTCCTCGGCCTCTTGCATTGTTCCACGGAAGCTCAGCGTAAGCTCGAAGAACAGCACCTCATCTTTCGATTAGGCACTCTACAGCCCTCTGGACTCAACATAGAGTTCAACAATTTCAGATCATAACCCCGGCCCCTATCACATATATATATATTTTTTTTTTATCCACACTTTTTGTTTGGCCTTTTTTTCTTCCCTCCCACATGGCAGCTGTCCTTCATTCTGCCAGCGCAATTCACACTTCATCTAGAGCCATCCTTTGTTCCTCAACCTGTCCCATTTCCACCTCCTCTTGCCTTGAATATCACTTAATGTCTCTCAATGTCTCTTAATCTCTCCTGCTTTCTATCCTATCACTGACCTTCCCTTTTGTTCTTTCATCCCCTCCCCCATTTCCCAGCCCCTAAACCTGCTATAAAATCTATTCCATTTCCTGCTTTTTTCCAGTTCTGACGAAAGGTCTTGGACCTGAAACGTTAACTCTGTTTCTCGCTTCACGGATGCTGCCTGGCCTGCTGAGTTTTTCCAGCGTTTTCTGTTGTTATTTCGGATTTCCAGCATCCGCAGTATTTTGCTATTGTCATTTGAAAGTAATTGGATTTGCTCCCTAATAATTGGCTTAGCTGGTGATTTTAGTTCATTAGTGTTATATATTTATGACCGTTCTAAATCTATAATGGACTTTGCAAACCACTGTTAATGGTCCTAAAAGTAGCCTTAATGGCTGACCTGCCATTTACTGCCTGGTGGTAAGTCAGATAAAAATGACCAATTTTTAAGGAATCACTTCCCGAAAGCAGGCAAAAATCCTTTATTTAGTCTGTACTAAGAACCAGTATTTAAAGCTTTGGGATTTTAGATGGTTTTCTCAATATATTCAATTGTATTTTATGTGTAGAGTTTGATGCTTGCAAATGCATGCAAGCAACTGGAAAAAGAAAAGAACGAAAGAGATAATGAGAAAAATCGAATGCTTAAAGAGAGTGTGCCACAATTTAACACGTCAAGCCTTTCAGTTCAGGAACTCCAGGTAAATTGTGGATTATTTCAGTCAAAGCTGCAATTAATACAAACTTGTAAAAGAATTGAATGGAATGCGAGCCTTCAGGAGTCAGTCAGTCAGTTACTCTGGAACCATCTAAGAATAAAGAGCTTGCAGGTAGTGTGGGACTTGGAACTTCCTGAACTTAGAAAATATAAGCTTAGATTTTCATACCAATATTGCCCACTTTAGTGCCTGCTCAATCTTCCGCTGTCATTTCCAGTAGACATCGAAAGTAACTGTTCCAAAATGGGTGGACGTATAATGAGTGTTTTCCTCCTCATGTTCCACCCGCAGTTGCTGCTGCTTGTTGGTGCTCTGTATTTTACCCAGTACATGCCCCTCTGTCTAATGTCCCCCACTTCCCCCTGGTGGTTATCTTTGGGCTGGTACTTGGGAGGGGGAGAGTGCTTAATGTGTGATGAAGTGCTCGCAGGGCCAGAGACAGAGGGGCAGAATTCTTCTTCCTCCTCTGCTTTCTCTTCCTCAGGTACATCTAGAAGAGGCAAATAAAAAAGGTTACAATTGGTTGCTGAGGAGAAAAATCCACATGTCATTTTCAGTAGAAGAAATGGCATGAAGGTTTCAAGATCTAGATTGCTGATAGATAATCTGGGGTAGAATGAGACAAGAAGGAAGGGAAGCTAAATGTCACGATGAATTTGCAGCTGGCATCTGTCCTCCTATTTTCCCATCTTCAAATCCCTCTATGCCGTGAAATGCAGTAAAACCCAGCGTGAAGACTATAATGGGAGTGATGACAGGCGCATAAGTCAAACAATTACCTTCCACGTAAGCCTTTTGATGGGGGGTGGGGCAAAACGTGTAAAGATGTGAGTGGAGGTGAAATCAGGGGCTGTATAGGGCCCCTCGCTACTTTGTGGACATGGATGATAACTTGTTCAAAAACTTTAACACAGTGTGAGAGGGAGGTGATTGCAATATTGGAAGGTGTGAATGGCTCCTCTTACCTTGCCAGACCTAATAAGGTTGTCAGACTTTAACAGCATTGCACTGCTGTGCGTGGGGCCATCGAGATGGCACTGAATAGCCTGGCCTCCTCCTGCCGCCGCTGCAGCCCTGCTTTCCTTGTGGGATGACGTTGCAGAGTTCCTCTTTCCCTCTGCTGACTGACTTCAATGAGAAGCCCTTCCATAGCCGTAACATTGAAACTGGGGCCTCTCATGCTTCCTGCAGACCTGCAGACCTAACCAACATATGGAAACTTTCGGAGCTGGTGAAAATCCGGGTTGCTGATGCGCTGCCTCTTTGAGCTACAGGCCTTTAACCTCGCGGCAGCCTGCAAGTTTAATATTTGGCACATAATTATTAGAATCAGAATCATTGAGGGTGGGTTATATCCAAGATATTTAAGCTATCCTTGACTTTGAAACGCTGATCAGCTTACTGCACATTTCCAGCACCGTCAATTTTTATTGCGATATTTGATTGATAATATGGGAGGCAGTGCATACTTGAGAACTCCTTTGCATTGCAGAAAACTCTCTATGTCCAGTATAGTGCATTTTAAGTGGCCCGTTCCAATGATTACTGCACTGTTTTGGGATGTGGTTCACTTAGGGAACTATCAGGATGATCTCCAAATTTCAGGAATCAAATGGCTGGAACCTCTACCCAATGTACCAATATAGCTATATAATTTGCAAGAAATTCAACTTTTTATCAAAAATAGATATTAAGTACTTTAACTGGAACTCTGTTAGGTTTGTAGTAGAAACCACACAATTATGCTCCCAAGCCCTAGTTCCTCAGCTGCTGAAAGATCATCTATACTTATGGAGAATGTGGGTAGTGATGTGGTCTGGGGATCTGTGCTCGGAGCTCTTTTGTTTTCCATGTATACAAATAACTTGGAAATAGTCACAAGGGAAACTAAATTGAAATTTGCTAATAATACCAAATTAGGGGTTATAGCAAACGATGATGAAGAATACAGGAGATTGTGGGAGGACAGGGACAGAGAGCAGAGCCGAAAGAGGCTGTTCAATGCAAAGAAGTCTGAAGTAGTACATTTTGGGAAAAAGAGCAGTGAAAGAAATAATTCCCTAAATGGTAAGATTTTTCACAAAGTCGAAGAACAGAAACATCTAAGGTTGTAAAAATCTTTAACGGTGGGACAGCGCGTGGAAAAAAGGTCCAGAAAAAGGCAAATGGAATTTTGGGCTTCATGTGTAGGGCATTGAAGTTGAAGGAAGGAAGTTGAATTTGTACAAGCCATCATTTGTAGCATAGTTGGAGTATTTGAGGACACCATTATAGGAAGGGTATTAGAGCTCTGAAAGGCGTACAGCAAAACTTTACTGGAATAGACCAGGAATAAGATTGTATAGCTGTGAAGGAAAGCTTCAAAGATTGAGGGCTAAAAATTGAGTCGCGCCCCCTTTGGGGCGCTAACTTCGCCGGGGTGCTACTTTTAGCGCCCCGGAAAAATTAGCACCCCCACAGCTGAAACTGAGTGGTAGCCCCCGCAAGAGGGAAGCGGGCCGCTACTGGAAGCGCCCCGCCTCCCTCTAGGGGCACTGTGAGGGAATATCGCGGCGCTACGTGCCGCGGTATTGCAGGCCTTCCTCCTCTTCTTAAAGGGGAGGGGCCTTGTGCAGCTCGACCGGGGCCCAGCTGGGCCCCCGGGGATCACGAGTGCTGACAAAGGAACCCAGCACTCAAGAGAAGTGCCGGGCTCATGGAGCACAGCCGGTACTCCGCGGGGGGGCGGGTAAGGAGGCCGGTGACGGCAGCAGAGGCAGGTGCTGGCAGGCGGCCAGCAACAAAAATGGCCGCCCGGCACCTCGTCTTTAAATAGAGCCGCCCCGGCCGCAGGTAGGCCCCCCTGACCCTGTCGGACATAGCGTCCGGCAGTAAGTCAGGGGGCGCTACCAAAGATTGCAGCCGGGGTGCTGCGCACGGCGATGATGTCATCACCGGCGGCACAGCGCCGCGGGGCGCAGCGCCGCGGGGCGCTAACGGCTAGCGCCGCCGCTAACCTCCCGCTGAATTTTGCGGGAGGCATTGGCGGCACCGCGCCCGGGCACGAGTTGCTTTGCGCCCCATTAGCACCCTCTTAGGGTACTAACGGGAGGCGCAAAGCAACCAAATTTTTCCCCCTGAGGCTTTTCACACTGGAACGAAAAGAACAGAGAGGAACATAACAGAAATTTCCAAAATTATGAACGGTTTTAAGAAGGTAACCAGTGAAAAATTGGTGAATTGGTAACAAAGAGACATAGACTGATGATTATCACTAGAAGAATGAGGAGTGGCGTGTAGCAAGTTATACTGAAGTAATTTTAATGATATACTGTACAAATTATACTGTACTGGTGCACCATAGAGTGATAAAATGCAGTTTGGCATCCATAGTTCTCTACATGATGAGTTCCTGATCTCCACCAGGTTAATGCCAGGGTGGAGTGGAGAGGAAGGGCAGAAAAGAAATAGGGATAGAATCCCTTGCCAACAATAGGGAGGAAGGGTAAAATGAATGGGATAGCCAATCTGTACTGTTCTTATGTAACTTCTAATGGCTGTGGCCTCATCGGAGCATTGAGGATAGGTTTGCTGAGAAATTATACAATGGGGATCATTTTCACCTTCATCACTATAGAACCCGCCCGATTTTCATCCTATTGCAGCCAGGCGGTGAAGGTGAAAAGGACTCCCACTGAAGGGAATGTAAAGAGGAGGCCAAAAAATTTGATTTAGAATCAGGCCTCTGGCCATCCTAACCATGTTATTTTGGAATGTTCCAGAATATGTGCAAACAATTCCACCAGAAGATTGATAATGTTGATGCAGAGCGCTATGACGCTGAAGTTAAAGTGTCCAAGAATGAGAAAGAGGTAAATCATTTAGATCGCTTTTCATTGGAGAAAACTGGAACTGTAAACTCTCGAGGATCAGATTGAACAGTATGGATGACAATATATTTTATTATATCTAGATCGAAGGCTTAACCCAGAAGGTCTTAGATCTCAAAGGCAAATTCAAACGTCCCACCCTACGTCGAGTCAGAGTATCTGCTGATGCAATGCTGGGTGCTCTAGCAGAAACCACTTACAAAACTTCCTTGGATTTGAGATCGAGCCTAAAATCAGTGAAAAAGGAAGATGAAAAGGTATGGAGCTGTTATAAAATCACATACTGCTACTAATTATCAATAGCTTTGATTTCTCATACTTAGTTACAAATATTTCACCTCAGATTATTTTGGACATTCAGTTTCACTTTAGACTCAGATTAAATTGTTATCTCCATTTATAGCAGGTGTTTTAGGAAAACATTGCTCTGGTTATATTGCCATCATTTTTGGTGAAACCGCTGTACTATATTTTCTGTTTTACTTATTTTATCTACAGATCAATATTGTGGAAAAAGTATGCCCAGAATCTATCTGCATCGAAAGGCAGAAAGGAAGCACACGAGCATTCGGTGCCGATAGATTCTGTGTCCTTCTCCCTTCACCATCTCCTTTCTCCTCCCTTTATATCTCTCTCTACATCATTTTTTTCTTTCTCCAAGTCGTTTCTTCATTCAACGTTACTGCTCTCGGTCTCTGTGTCACCTTCTAATCTCATTATCTCTTTCACTCTTTCTATTCTCTTTTTTTCTCTCTACGCTTTGTGCCTTCTCTATCATCCTCTTTCCTCGAGTTTCCCCGAGTGGAATCCAGGCCAGCCGGCTGATAGTCCCGGCGGTAGGCCCAGTCCATTCTGAGGGTCGGCCTCATTAGCATTGGGCCGGAGGGCTGCAGGCGGAAATCGAGTGCCCCGGGGCAGCCCGCTGGCTCTGGGCCACCGCAATATCAGGCAGTCTGGCCAGCCCCCAGGCCAGAAGAAGGTAAGTCCATGGGGGGAGGCAGAGAGAGGTGGTGGGGGGGGGGGGATCCGATCTCGGGGGAAGGGCCAAGCCGGAGTGGCAGTGACCCAGAGTGGTTTTGTGCAGCACAGGGGGTGGGGGGAGAAATCCTGCTCCTCCCACCTCACAAGAATAAAGTAAAACTTACCTATTCGCTTCTCTTTGGCCCAGACACCAGCTGATACAGGGCGGAGCGAGCACGGCGCACACTCCGCCCAGTTCTCTCTTAAAATAGCATTGGGGTCCTATTGGTGTCAGAGGACTCCTACTTAAATATCGAAATCAGCTGTGCGCTCGCTTCAGGCAGCCACTCGGGCCGCCTATTGGGTGGACCCCAGCAAAATGGACATGGCCACGGTGATGGTGGGACGGGGCGGTAAGTTCTTCCACGCCAATTTCAGAGCACTACCATTCCGTTTCCTCCAGAAGGGGGGCCTCAAAATTCAGCCCTGTTTCTCTTCACTTTCTGTCTTTTCTGCATCTCATTTGTTTCTGCTACCTCTCTTTTTGTCTTTGTTCTCTGTCCCACCCAGTAAAAAAACACTGAGAGTTACGTAAATATTGTCACAGGTCTTGTCCTGGACAATTCCCAAAAGAAATCACCGCAAGTTTCCCTGATACACAAGCTTGTAAAAAGGAAAAAAAGAAGTGCATTGGAAGTCTACTGCTGCCTTTACAGTGCGGGTTATTAAGTTTCAATCGAACACTAACCTTATTATCAATACAAAGCACACAACCAGAAACTACATTTCCGACCTCCCACCATTGAATCCCTTAATATCTGACCAGATACAGAGGCAGAAATGGAGAGTGAGGATAAACGTAGACCAGAGTCTGTGTAACAACATCAAAATTCAACCAAATTATACCAGTCTTGTTGTCATCCATTAAGATGTTGCCATTTACACCTAATTTTCTGATGTTCCTTTCACAGGAATTGTACTTTGCAACACAGCATTTTAAAATATCACATTTCATACAATTAAAGAATGTATCCTTTCTTGAAGCCATTACAAATTAGAAACTCCAGGATATTTATTTGACCATTCATTTTATATTATTCATCTTTCACTAGTGTCACTCCATGGAATGACGTCCCCATGCGCCCAGTACGTTAGGAAACATCAAGTTCCTTAAGCATTTGATAATCTTTGTTTACACTTATCTTCATAACCTTCAATTCCAAGATGAAACTCTACAGCAGAACTGAAAAATGTGCATAAGGGAGTAACTTATACTTTAGATGTGGTAGTAAATGATGCATTTGGCAATCCTTGCCTACCTTCTGATGCTCCAGAAAATTACATCTACACATTGCACAAGGAGTGGATGAAGCTCAAGAAACCAAATGGTATGGTCATGCTTCATCTTATTATGAAATTTGATTTAATATATATTCCATTCTATTCGAAGGAACACAAACCAGTTGAAGTCCATGACTGGCGTAAGAATGTGGAAGCAATGTCTGGGATGGAAGGACGAAAGAAGAAATTTGATACCGCTGCTACTCCTCAGTAACAGGTATGTATCCAGGTTGGGGCCAACAACATTCTTTTTCAGCCTCCACACTGTAAAAATATGTTCTTTCAGTATGGTCAAAAGCAGAAAATGTTGAAAATACACAGCAGGTACTTAAAGAGAAAAGACAAGTTAACGGTTTAAGGTACCACCTCCCGACATTAGAGAGCTCACCCTCTACAAGCAGCAGACCACAGACATGCTGGGGAGGTGAGACTGGCGGGACAGTGCAAGCTGCAGCTTAGTGGGGGGCACGCCTAGACAGTTGCTATGGCATATCCATGACAGGACAAACAGCCTGAAGCTTCCACACCCTTCTCTATCTCCCTAATCCTTAAGGGTTAATGCTCACCCATTCTTAGCTTAAACCTGCCTTTCATGCCAAACAATCACAGCAACAGGGGAAGATGATAGTGATGGCAAGGGCAGTTCCATCCAGCTGGACAACGGATGAGAGGCATTGGAGGAGGATGACATGGTCAGCTCTGCTGAAGGCTTACACAAAATTAGGGCTCATGGGATTGGGTGTAATATATTAGCATGGATTGAGGATTGGTTAACGGACAGAAAACAGAGAGTAGGAATAAACGAGTCATTTTCAGGTTGGCAGGCTGTAACTAGTGGGATACCGCAAGGATCAGTGCTAGGGCCTCAGCTATTTACAATCTATATTAATGACTTAGATAAAGGGACCGAGTGCAATGTATCCAAGTTTGCTGATGATACAAAGTTAGGTGGGAAAGTAAGCTGTGAGGTAGACGCAAAGGCTGCAAAGGGTTATAGACAGGTTAAGTGAGTGGGCAAGAACATGGCAGATGGAATATAATGTGGAGAAATGTGAAGTTATCCACTTTGGTAGGAAAAATAGAAAAGCAGAATATTTCTTAAATGGTGAGAGACTGGGAAATGTTGGTATTCAGAGGGACCTGGGTGTCCTTGTATACGAATCACAGAAAGTTAACATGCAGGTACAGCAAGCGATTAGGAAAGCAAATGGTATGTTCGCCTTTATTACAAAGGGATTGGTGTATAAGAGTAGGGAAGTCTAACTACAGTTGCATAGAGCCTCGGTGAGACCACACCTGGAGTTCTGTGTACAGTTTTGGTCTCCTTACCTAAGGAAAGATATATTTTCCTTAGAGGGAGTGCAACGAAGGTTCACTAGACTGATTCCTGGGATGAGGGGATAGTCCTATGAGGAGCGATTGAGAAGACTAGGGCTATATTCCTGAGAGTTTAGAAGAATGAGAGGTGATCTCATTGAAACATATAAAATTCTTAAAGGGCTTGACAGGGTAGATGCTGGGAGGGTGTTTCTCCTGGCTGGGGAGTTTAGAACTAGGGGGGGCCACAGTCTCAGAATAAGGGGTTGGCCATTTAGGACTGAGATGAGGAGAAATTGCTTCACTCAAAGGGTTGTAAATCTTTGGAATTATCTACCCCAGAGAGCTGTGGATGCTCAGTCGTTCAGTATATTCAAGACAGAGGACAATAGAATTTTGGATACTAAGGGACTCAAGCGATATGGGAATAGTGCGGGAAGGTGGAGTTGAGGTAAAAGATCAGCATGGCAGAGGAGGCTCAAAGGGCCAAATGGCCTACTCCTGCTCCTATTTTTTATGTTCTTATGATAGGTCGAGAAGGATGAGGAGGGCTAGTTTACCACGGTCACAGCTACATAGGATGCCATTTGTGACTCTGATAAAGGCCGTTTCAGTACTGTGGAGGGGCAGAAACCTGATTGGAGGGATTCAAACATGGAATCATGGATTGGGCAACACGGTGGCATAGTGGTTAGCACTGTTGCCTCACAGCGCCAGGGACCCGGGTTCGAATCCGGCCTCGGGTGACTGTCTGTGTGGAGTTTGCACATTCTCCCCGTGTCTGTGTGGGTTTCCTCCGGGTGCTCCGGTTTCCTCCCACAGTCCAAAGATGTGCGGGTTAGGTTGATTTGGCTATGATAAATTGACCCTTAGTGTTAGGGGGGATTAAATACGTGGGGTTACGGGGATAGGGTGGGATATGTGTCGGTGCAGGCTCGATGGGCCGAAATGGCCTCTATCTGCACTGTGGGGATTCTGTGATTCTGTGAATTGCAGGAAAGATGATCACGGATTTGGGAGGCGACAACAACGTTCAAGGACTTTGGCGAGGAAAGGGAGTTTGGAGATGGGGCAGTAGTTTGCAAGGACAGAGGGATTAAGGGTGGATTTTTTGAGGAGGGGGTAATGAAGGCAAATTTGATGGGGAGGAGGACAGTACCTGAGGAGAGGGAATCGTTAACAACATCAGCTAACATGGGGGCCAGGAAGGGAAGCTGGGTGGTTAACAGTTTGGTGGGAATAGGATCGAGGGAGCAGGAGGTGGGTCTCATGGACAAGATGAGCTCGGAGAGAGCACAGCAGGAGATGGGATAGAATCTAGAGAAAGATGTGAGTTCAGGGCTAGGGCAGCAGGGAAAATAAGGGGAAGTTTGGCCCAGTGGGCTAGGGGATGGGAGGGAAGCGGCAGAGACAGCTGAACGGATGGTTTCGATCTTAGTGACAAAAAAGTCCATGAGCTCCTCGCACTTGTTATTGGAGGAGAGGGTGGAGAAGGCACAGGAGTGTGGTTTAAGAAGACGGTTTGTGGTGGAGAAGAGAAGCCGGAGGTTATCTTTGCATTCCAGGATGATCTTTGAATACCGAGCAGTTTTAGCAATGGAGAGCAGGGCCCGATAGTGCTTTAGGTGGTCCTACCAGATCTAGCGATGGATGGTTAAACCAGTTGTCTGACATAAACATTCAAATCTGCATCCCTTGGACTCAGATCTCCTGAACAGAAGGATGATCAAGGAAACAAAAATAGACAGAACTGCATTTCTATAGTGCCTTTCACATACCTCAGGATGCCCCAAAGCGATATACAGCCAAAAAAGTACTTTCGAAGTGTAGTCACTGTTGTAATGTAAGAGACACCACACCTATGTTGAAGCTCTGAGCTCAGTCTCCAAGAATGTGCAGCAACAGACAGGTATGACTTTGAAGTCAACTATCTTCATTTGTGGTAACATCATGGAAGCTTTTTCTTCATTGCGGGCGCCAATGCAGCTACACTAGAATCTGCAACAGCCCCCAACCTGAGAAAGCAACCAGTGATCAGATGGTGACTCTACCTTCATGCATCCACAGACTGCTGCCCTGGTGGCAGTAGGGGACAAATTAAATCGCATCCTTTGTACTGGCTTTCAAACACCGGGGGGCTGGCATGCAGGCTCCTGCCTCAAAAGGCTTTCAGAATCTGATAGCTGCCCTTACACCAGCTAGCCCGCTGATCGGTGAACACACAGATTCCAGGCCTTGTAGAATGGTGACTGCTGGAGTTGACCCGCATGAGGCTGCTGTTTCTCAGGACAGCAGCGCAGGTCGGGCACCCAGGCCTTCCCTCTCAGCACGCCATGCAAGTGGCACGTAGGAAGTGACGCCAGGCTACCCGGGCAAATACTCCAGATATTTAGCCAGCAGTGGCTCCCTCCCAGGACCAAGCTGTCATGAGAGGAGGGCCACCTCAATCCATGACTCATTTGTAGCAAAGGAGCAGCCAACCATCTCTCTAAATACTGGTCCTCAGGTTGCACGTAGGAGAAGCACTAGAATCGGAGAAAGAAAGGCACGTTTGGACACTCTGGGAAAGCACAATGTGAGGAGACAGTGGGTTTCTACTCCCTTTCTCCACCCTCATATAAATTACAACTCCTTCAACCAAGTACACATCCTGAAATATCACATCACATCCGACCTTTTTGACCCTACATGACCATGCAAGTCTAAAACATCTGATTGAATAAGTGAGCATGAACTAAGTGCACATTCTCTTTTATTACAAGGAACTCAGTAGGAGTAGGCTTCTCTCTCCACAGATGCTGCCTGACCTGCTGAGTATTTCCAGCATTTTCTGTTTTTATTTCAGATTTCCAGCCTCCGCAGTATTTTGCTTTTGTGTTGGAGTAGGCTTATGTTCATTTTTGAGTTCTTTGTAATCATAGAATCGTACAGCACAGAAGGAGGCCATTCGGCCCATCGTGCCTGTGCCGGCTCTTTGAAAGAGCCATCCAATTAGTCTCACTCCCCTGCTTTTTCCCCATAGCCCTGCAAATTTCTCCTAATTAAGGAGATTTAATCCAAATAACCTCCTCAGTCCTAATGTCTGAAATTATTTGAAGTGACCCATAAAACCACAATGAGCCTTTTGAATATTGTTTTTGCATTTGTTCCATAGCTACAGCATGTCATATTGCTTTTGTGACATACAAAAACACACAGTACAGTATGACAGGGAGTATACATTGAAGAGTGGGTTGAGATGGCTCTAGCTGGCTAGTTGTGTTAAGTGGTAATTGTACTGGGCTTTTGCTGTTTCCCTCAGTACCATTGTCTTGGTTACAGTGATACAACTCGTGATTTTCTTTGGTTGGGTGATTTCACATGTGGCATCTGTGCTGATGTGTTAGTCTGTCGTTAACAGTAGGCCATAAACAGGAACCAGATTTTGAAGAGTTTCAGTTGGTTCAGTCTTGGTGAGTACATCATTTTTTTTTGGACTGAGCTACTTTTCACAGTATTTCTGCTCACGTTGACTAGGTGGGCGAGGGGGGGAGGTGGCGGTGCTAGAGGGATTGATCTGCCATAACCTCCTTGGGATGCACCAATTGGGCTGCATTTAGGACTGGGTCAAGGAACTTGCTTGTGTTCAGGCCCAGGCAATCACAATGTCAAGGCCTAGGAGAAAAGCACTGGGCCTGTCTTATAATTCTTTTAATTTTGCACAGCACATTAATATAAATCTCATTGTATAACATTGCTCCCTCCCCACTTAGCAAATTGTGACGATTAAGTCCCAGCAGAACATTGGCGAGGATGTGGTAGGTGAGGCACAATTCTGCTCATTTTCTAAACGTTATCCTAAAATCTCAACCCTTCTGAAGAAGATGCTCCTTCCACATTTTTGTTTGGGAGTTGCCATATTTTAATGTGTAAACTCGAAGGCAATCTGACTTACAGTGCTGGAAGAATTGAGCACCGATGACTAATATTACTTGAATCCCGTCCTACTGGACGAACGCACTCCTGTCTCATTCTTATTTAGGCATTGCCATATTTTAATTTAGAAACCCAAATATAATCGGTCTTATGGTGCGTGGTTTATTTTACATAAGATGTCACATTCTAATTCTGGTATTTCCACAGACGTATTTTCAGATATAAAAACATCAGGGTGTTCCAACAAAATCAGATTAGGTTTCTACATCGGTAATTCCCTAATTAGAAAAAAAAAGTGATATACTTTATGATGGAATTTATTCACTTTGTTATCACTACGTTCCATAAATGTATATTTGCTCAATAAGAAACTGGAACGTACGAGCTCATAAGGAAGTTATTAGATGGCCTCAGTGCCTTTAAACAAGCAGCAGTGGGGTACATTTCAGGATTCACCACCTGGGAGTAATCTAGGGGAGTAGATTGCACGCCTGCTTTGATTTTCATTCCATTGATTTGAGTTTGGCCCTCTATCATTCTTGATTCAGCCAGCGTATAAGTACTAGCACACCTATTCAAAAACATTAGCTAAAATGTAGTATTCTACAAATGGCTAAATTCTACAAAAACAAATCGTCACTTGCAGAACAACAGCAGTTAAATGAATTGCACCAGACAAGGCAAAAGCTTTGCAAATGCTGCCACTGCCTTTTCATCAGGTCCTACACTAACTTAAAAATATCTTTATGCGCTCACAGCGACTGTGTCTATATATGGCTCGCAGCTGTGAAAAGAGCAACTGGTTATTTCTTCAACCTGCAACTGTGCCAACCTTTGCTGGCAAACAGTAATGGTTTCTTAATATTTATTCCACCAGATCTGCTGACGAGAGCTTGGAAATCATTCAGCTGTCATTTGCAATTTATCACAATTAATCTCAAAGAAAGGTATCTTCTTTAATTAAAGATCATTTTGGAAAGTGGATGCTACGTGCTCCGTAAAAAGGGAAATATATCTGAACGACAATAGTCCAATTGAGAAGAGAAACCACATTTACAAGGCTGAATGATATGTTCAGTAAGAACAGTCGCTGGATGAGTCTTCTGTAGATGAATTTACGAAAACGATGATGAAGAAAGAAGACAAACAGGCAGCATTAACTCTTTCAGCACAAAGACCTTTTCAACTTTCAAAATAAATACCTATTTTCCTTTCATAGAAATGAACTCATAGCTTTTCATTGAGAAATGTCCTAAAGTAAAGTTAGAGAAATATACAGAACCAAAGGATACTGCTTAATTTAAAGCCCTTAAAAAAAAAGTGATGGCACCCTGGTATTATTTTTGAAATTTATTGATGGAGTGCTACTCAGATCTCAAAGGGCGAGAATGCTGCGGGGTAAACAATTGCTTCGGTCTCTTGAAAGAAGTTCAAACGTTTGTAAAATATTGCAATGGCCCCCAGTTTGCATTTAGTTTACAATAACTATATTGGTGATATTTTAGTACAACGATTCAGAAATCAACTGTAAAAGATGAATGTTATTGTGAGATTGTCGTGATCTCAACAATGGCAACTGTCTAATATTTATTTTTAACATATACATTCGTTCAGTTCTAATAAAAGTGTAAATATAATAGATATGATCCTTGTGTCTTTTTTTTAAAGAAAAACCTTTATTAAAAGAATGCTGTAGGTATACATTGAGTTGACTCATTGCACATTTCATGGTTTGCAGGTACAGGTAATTATGTGTTAAGCTGAGTTATGGACATAAGTGTGTGCACCTAGAGGACATTATGTAGTTAATGAGGACATAAGGTGAGCAGATGGAGGTTATCTTGTAGGCAAGAACCAGCTTTCTTTGTGGATGGCAACGAGTAGCTATAAGGTGTATGAAGGGGAGGGCGAGTCAGGAAAGTTATCACCTCTCCTCCTCCAGTCTATCTGTAAAACAGTAAAATCTGTCAGAGAAACTCATGATCAAACGATATAGACCTAGAAATTGGTTCTATTTAGGGATCAATCACTGCGCCAGAACAGGTAGGCCCAAGGCCCACCCGATATTGGGCCTTGGATCTCATTTACATCAGCCCGGTGAGCTGCCTGGGGACACTGAGCAGGCATCTGCAGTTCGCCGGTGAAGAACATTTGAATTTCAGGTTGCTGCCAGAGACATAGGTAGGTCTTGCAAGATGGGGGGGGGGCGACTGGGGGAGAGGGGTGATCGGGAGAGGGAGATGACCGGGGCGGAGGGGGGCAGCGGCTGGAAGAAGGGGACGGTTTAGGAGAGGGGATTTCCGTGAGCGGGAGGGAGAAGGGGTGACCATGGGAGGGAGGGGGCAATCGGGAGGGCATCGAAGTAGCGATCGGGAAATGGAGGGAGAAGCGTGATTGGAAGGGGAGTCGAAGCAGTGATCAGGAGAGGTGGCAAGCCGTGGCTGGCAGCGGCCCGTACACCGGCTCCTTATTCAGGTAAGTATTTTTAAAAACTTACCTTTTTGATGGTGGCCTGCAGCAGTCCCTTTAAGGGCGCATTTAGACCTGGTTTTCCTGAACGCAGCCAACCTGGTGGCTACTGCATTCAGGGCAAACCAATTCAATATGGGAGGCATCCAACAGGCGTTAAGCCTTTTATTTGCATATGCACAGGGCCTAACGCCTGTTTCAGGCGCAGGCCCTGGACGCCTCTTTTGATGCCTATACCAATATGGCGGGCTTTCGTCTACCCGTCATATTGGCTGCTTTACCGTCTGTTTTACACCTGTAAAAGCACCACAGCATCATCAAATTTCTAGCCCATAGTGTTCTGGTCAGGTCATACGTCAAGTACTGTGCCCAGTTCTGGTCAGGGAGATGCAAGGGAGGTATTCATATTTTTGGAGGCAATGCAGGAAAGAGCAAAAAGGCTGATCCCTGGTGTTAGAGGTGGGAGTTTCAAGGAAGGACTGGAGAGATTCAAATTTTCAGCCTTGAAAGGAGGTGTCTTGTGAAGTGATTTTATCGAGGTATTTAAGATAGTAAATGGTATGGAAAGGTAAGTATGGAAAATTATTTTAAATTAAGTTGTGAGAGTTAGACAAAGGCTAAAGGTTCAAACTAGTAGAAACCAAAGTTAGAATTGCTGTCAGGTATTTTTTCTTCACAAAAAGAATAATCAACAGGTGGAATACATTACAACAGTGACTACACTTCATAAAGTACTTCATTGACTGTAAAGCACTTTGGGATGTCGTGAGGTCCTGAGAGCACAAAAACTCCAGTGCTGAGGGAGTGCTGCACTGTCAGAGCTGCCGTCTTTTGGATGAGATGTTAAACCGAGGCCCCGTCTGTTCACTCAGGTGGACTTAAAAGATCCCATGGCACTTTTTCAAAGAAGAGCAGTGGAGTTATCCCCGGTGTCCTGGCCAACATTTATCCCTCAATCAACCCAACAAAAACAGATTATCTGGTCATTATCACATTGCTGTTTGTGGGAGCTTGCTGTGCACAATTGTCTGCCGCGTTTCCTATGTTACAACAATGACGACACTTCAAAAGTACGTCATTGGCTGTAGAGCACTTTGGAACTCCTGAGGTTGTGAAAGGCGCTATATAAATGCAAGTCTTTCTTTTTCTCTACATGCCACCCCTCAGTGATACCATCTGAAAACACGTCAAGTTCCACATGTATGCTGACGACACACTGCTCCACCTCACCACCACCTCTCTTGACCCCTCCACTGTCTCTGATTTGTCACGCTGCCAATTCTTGTCCAATTCTGGCCTCTTGTGCATTCCCAATTTTAATTGCTCCACCATTGGTGCCCGTGCCTTCACCTGCCTAGACCCTAAGCTCTGGAATTCCACCCCACCCCCCCCACCCCCAAACCCCACCACCTCTCTACCTCTCTCTCCTCCTTTAAGATGCTCTATAAAACCTACCTCTTTGACCAAGCTTTTGATCACCTGTCGTAATATTTCCTTATGTGGCTCATTGTCAAATTTTGTTTCGTAATGCTCCTTGGGACGTTTTACTATGTTTCCCTTTCTCTCCCAAATCTCCACTGTTCCACTGTTCAAGTTTCCCTGGCTCCATCAGTTGGTGCATTTTAGCCCTAACTACAAGTTAACTACAAGTTACCTGCTTTAAGCCTCCAATACCCATCTCCCACCCCTGTTCTCTGCTTCTCAAATTTGATTTCCGAATTCCTGGACTTCTCAGGACATCAAGACTATGTTTCTGCACTGGATTACACTGGATTACACCACAACGCTTCTGCACTGGACTACACTGGATTATACCACAACGCTTCTGCACTGGACTACACTGGATTACACCACAACGCTTCTGCACTGGACTACACTGGATTATACCACAACGCTTCTGCACTGGACTACACTGGATTACACCACAATGCTTCTGCACTGGACTACACTGGATTATACCACAACGCTTCTGCACTGGACTACATTGGATTACACCGTAAGACTCATTTGCTGTGTCAAAAATTTGCTGCTAAAATATTATCTTCCCCCCCTGTGGCTGTTTCTCTGCTGAGCTGGGTGACTTGTTCGACTGGTTTTTCAGCGTTGTTGGTTTCTGCTAGTTGCTATTGTTCCTCTAATGAGCTGGGTGACTCATTCTGCTGGTTTTTCTGCTTTGTTGGTGGCTGGCTTGTGGTTTTACATTTTCTCTGCTACTTCTGATTTACGGGGACCTCCAACGTCACGTCAACTTCCCCATCATCTTCCGTGACACTCGTCGCTGTCTCCTCACGAGTAGCAACCCCAACTGTCCCATCCTACTCTCTCAACGACCTTCCCGTCCAGCGCGCCTGTGGGGGACTAATCTTGCCAATCTCCTCCCCGTCCAACTCACCCCTCCAAGCGCTGACCCTGTGGATGCTGGCAGTGGGTCAGCCATCACCGACCCTCTCTGCATCTCCCTGCAGAATGTCCGTTCACTTGCGAACAAGGCCCTTGCCATCCATAAGCTTACCGTGGATGATTGCATCGACATCATGGCCCTGACAGAAACTTGGCTGAGGGGTGATGACACCTTACCCTTAAATGAAGCCTCCCCGCCTGGCTATACCTTCCACCACTTGCCCAGCCCAGACCGGCGTGGTGGCGATGTGGCTCTCATCAGCAAATCACACCTGGGTCTGTCCCCCTACTCCTCTGGCACTTTCTCCTCCTTTGCGCATCTCACCTTGTTCCACCCCTCTCACCTCTCATTTCTCGTTCTCTACCGCCCACCCAAGTACCATAAAAATTTTATCACCGAGATATCTTCACTATTTTCCTCCCTTAGCTTCTGCACCAAGCAACTTCTCATCCTCGGTGATTTCAACCTCCATCTCAATTCATCATGCACTCTCTCCATTCACAACCTTCCTATCCTCCCTTAATCTCTCCCTCCATGTGAACCCCCCCAACCAATATTCATGGCCATCCCCTTGACCTTGCCATCTCTCCCGGCCTCGCTACTCCCACCGTGTCAATCAAAGATAAGGCCATCTCTGACCACTTCCTTGTATCGCTTTCCACCCACATCCCCCTTCCACCACCCAACCCTACTTCCTTCTGTGTCCGCCTCTGGAAAAACTCTCTCCCAACTCTCTTACAACTGCACTTACAAAATCCCAACTGTCCAGCCTTTGGCCCTCCATTCACCATGACATTTCTGCAGCTACCGATCTGCTCAACCACACCCTCACCACCACCTTTGATGCCCTAGTCCCTATTAAAACAATTACTCTCTCTCACCCTGGCCGTACCCCCAGTATGGCCCACATCTTCGCTCCCTCAAGTCCAAGGGACGCAGACTTGAACAGATATGGCGGACAACTGGTTTAGCCATTCACCGCCAGATCTGGCTGGACCACATAAAGCATTATCGGGTCCTGCTCTTGTCTGCCAAAACTACTCACTATTCCAGAATCATTCTGGAATGCAAAGATAACTCCCGGCTACTATTTTCTACTGCTTAGTCTTCTTAATCCCCTCTCCCCTGTCTCCTCCACACTCACCTCCAACAACAAGTGCGAGGAGCTCATGGACTTCTTTGTCTCTAATATTGAGACCATCCGATCAGCTGCCTCTGCCACTTTCCTTCCTTCCCCTAGCCCACTAGGCCAAACTTCCTCTAAGGTTCTCCCTTGGCCTAGCCCTCAACTTGCATCTTTCTCCAGTTTCTCTCCAATCTCCCCTCTTGACCTCTCCACGCTCATCTTGTCCATGAGACCCACTTCCTGCTCCCTTGACCCTATTCCCACCAAACTGCTGACCACCCAACTTCCCTTTCTGGCTCCCATGTTAGCTGACATTGTTAATGGTTTGCTCTCCTCGGGTACTTTCCCCCTCTCCCTCAAATCTGCCGTCATCACCCCTCTCCTCAAAAAAACAACCCTTGACCCCTCTGTCCTTGCAAGCTACCACCCCATCTCCAACCTCCCTTTCCTCTCCAAAGTCCTTGTTGTCACCTCCCAAATCCGTGCCCATCTTTCCCGGAACTCCATGTTTGAATCCCTCCAATCCAGTTTCTGCCCCGTCACAGTACCGAAACGGCTCTCATCAAAGTCACAAATGACATCCTTTGTGACTGTGACAAAGGTAAACTATCCCTCCTCGTCCTTCTCGACCTGTCAGCAGCATCCTCCTCCAATGCCTCTCCACCATCGTCCAGCTGGGTGGGACTGCACTCGCCTGGTTCCATTCTTATCTATTTAATCGTAGCCATAAAATCACCTGCAATGGCTTTTCTTCCCACTCCCGCATTGTTACCTCTGGTGTCCCCCAAGGATCTATCCTTGGCCCCCTCCTATTTCTCATCTATAGGCAGCCCCTTGGCAACATCATCCGAAAACACAGCGTCAATTTCCACATGTATGCTGATGACACCCAGCTCTACATCACTACCACTTCTCTTGACCCCTCCACGGTCTCTAAATTGACACACTGCTTGTCTGACACCAGTACTGGATGAGCAGAAATTTTCTCCAATTAAATATTGGGAAGACCAAAGCCATTGTCTTCAGGCCCCACCATAAACTTCGTTCCCTAGCCACCGACTCCATCCCTATCCCGAGCATCTGTCTGAGGCTGAACCACACTGTTTGCAACCTTGGTGTCATATTTGGCCCTGAAATAAGCTTCCGACCACATATCCATGGCATAACTAAGACTGCCTATTTCCACCTCCGTAACATCGCCCATCTCCGCCCCTGCCTCAGCGCATCTGTTGCTGAAACCCTCATCTATGCCTTTGTTACTTCTAGAGTTGGCTATTCCAACGCACTCCTGGCTGGCCTCCCACATTCTACCCTACGTAAACTTGAGGTCATCCAAAACTCGTCTGCCCATGTCCTAACTCACACCAAGTCACGTTCACCCATCACCCCTGTGCTCGCTGACCTACATTGGCTCCCGGTTAAGTAATGCCTCGATTTCAAAATTCTCATCTTTGTTTTCAAATCCCTCCATGGCCTCGCCCCTGTAATCTCCTTCAGCCCCACAACCCCTCGAGATACCTGTGCTTCTCAAATTCTGCCCTCTTGACCATCCCTGATTATAATCGCTCAACCATCGCTGGCCGTGCCTTCAGCTGCCTAGGCCCTAAGCTCTGGGACTCCCTCCCTAAACCTCTCCACCTCTCTTTCCTCCTTTAAGACACTCCTTAAAACATACCTCTTTGACCAAGCTTTTGGTCATCTGCCCTAATTTCTCCTTATGTGGCTCGGTGTCAATTTTTTGTCTTATAACATCACTGTGAAGCGCCTTGGGATGTTTTACTACGTTAAAGGTGCTATATAAATACAAGAAGTTGTTGTTCTTGTTCTTAAAGGCACTTTATAATGCAAGTTGGGGATGTTGTTGATATATGAACGGGAAATCCGAAAAACATACAGCAAGCCTATCAGCATCTGTAAAGAGAAAATGCAGTTTGGAAGCAGGGTTTATTAACTTTTCTCTTTACTGATGCTGATAGACCTCCTGTGTATTTCCAACGTTTTCTATTTTAATTTTAGATTTCCAGCATTTGCAGGGTTTTTTTCTTTATTTAAAGAAGGGATGTGATACTGTATTCCATCATCGAAAATCTTGAATAAATATTGAATGTGAGGGACAGTACCTACGAACAGGTCGAGGGTGGATGAGGCTTGGAACACCCAGTGTCAGCTGGTTCGCTTGAGCCCTCCGCCACCGGTGGGCATTGGAGGGACTGGAGTGCATCCTCTCCATTGGATACGGAATTTTAATTTGATTTGTTAAGGTTCCTTTTTATTTGTTTTAAGTTACAGTCTTTATTGGTTGTGCCCAGGTGGTTGATTTTTAATTGGTAATTACCGCATGAAGAAGAGTCAACTCAACTAAAAAAAAACATTCATTCACCTCATTGACTTTAATTGTTAAATTCTCCACTGGTTCCTGCCATTTGTTTGAACATTAATCTTACTTTCTGCAGTCGGGCTAACTGGCCAATCAGGGAGGGAACCCCGTTTGTTACCTGCGCTCTGATTGGGCCATTGGCGGTGCGCAGGACTGTTGCCCGTGAAGCGGCGGCCTGTGATTGGCCGGCGCTGGTTGCTGGGATACGGCGGCCGGGTAGTCGTAGCGGAGGTGGCCCGCCCGCCCACAGAAGGTGCCGGAACGACGGGGTGAGTGAAGGGAGAGAGGCTGGGACGCGGAGCTTGGCATCCTCACTTGTCAGGGGTGGTGCCGGGGCGTGCTGAGAGAGAGAGAAAGGGGAAGGAAGGAGAGAGAGAGAGAGAGAGAAGGAAGGAAGGAAGCCGCCTGTAGCTTGCCGTTGCTCCGCGGCAGGGGCGAGCCTGGTCGTGTGCTTGGGTCGGCTCTTTGAGTTTCTAACAGGACTGACTTGTCACCTGGCAAACCAAGGGGCCCTGGCCCTTTTAAAAAAAGGAGATTGGCAGCATCAGACACACTAGCATCAAATGTAATAACGTCCCTGCATTTAATAATTTCATATTAATCAGGTGCCTCCTCCCACTGAATTATTTGGAAGTGGCTCGTGAGGCAGGGAAGATAATATCACATGATTGAGGATTTTGATAATCATTTGAGAAGGAATGATCTAAAATTCATCAGGGAAATGGACTTCGAAGGGGGATGGGTCCAGTGGAAGATGTAGCACAGGTGCATTGAACCAAATAGTCGTCTTTGCTGTAATTTGTACGATTCTATAAACGGAAACTGTCTGTGTACCTTTTGTGCCATTATAGTTTCTGCAAATGCAAATTAAGGAAGTTTTGGCCAGTGTTTTACTGGTTTGCATTCAGATTGATGTAGGTTGTTCTAGGTTTAAACAGTGCAGCTTCAAAAGAGGAAAAACAGGAAAAGTAAGAAAAAAATGTTAATTTCAAATTTGAGATTTTTTAGAATCTCCTAAAAACCCTTCACATCCTGAAGGAGTAAGACTCCACACTTATAATTGTTCACTTTGAACAAGAGGGGTTGATTGGTAGTCATTAACAATTATCATGTTGTTAAGAGTACTTGCACTGTTATTTACAAGATTTGACTTTTTGTGATGAGTTTAATGGGCAATTAACGTGCAAATGCAACAGCTTCCTGAAAATCATGGAGGTAAAGTGTGAAATGCTGTTTTTGACCAGCAACTTGTGGTTATTTGCAATTCTGAGTATCAGAATACTGTGGCTACAAGAGCAGGTCAGAGGCTGGGTATTCTGTGGCGAGTGACTCGCCTCCTGAATCCCCAAAGTATTTCTACCATCTACAAGGCACAAGTCAGGAGTGTGATGGAATACTCTCCACTTGCCTGGATGAGTGATGAGTGCAGCTCCGACAACACTCAACACGCTCGACACCATCCAGGACAAAGTAGCCTGCTTGATTGGCATCCCATCCACCACCTTAAACATTCACTTCCTCCACCACCGGCGCACCATGGCTGCAGTGTGCACCATCTTGACGATGCACTGCAGCAACTCGCCAAGATTTCTTCGACAGCACCTCCCAAGCCCGTGGCCTCTACCACCTAGAAGGACAAGGGCAGCAGGTGCATGGGAACACCAAGTTCCCCTCCTAGTCACACACCATCCTGACTTGGAAATAAATCGCCGTTCCTTCATAGTCGCTGAACTGTAACAGCACTGTGGGAGTACCTTCACCACATGGACTGCAGTGTTTCAAGAAGGTGGCTTGCCACCACCTCTCAAGGGCAATTGGGGATGGGCAGTAAATGCTGGCCTTGCCAGTGACGCCCATATCCCATTAATGATTTTTTTTTTAAAGTGAGAGATAGTGAAATTATTTAGGAGCTGATAAAGAAAACTGTTACTGCCGTACTGATGTGCTTTTTCCCCAAAGTCGACAATGCTCTTGAGCCATCATTTCCCAGGGTAGCCCAAGAGCACCATCGGTAGTTTTAGAGAGAAGGTGGCAGAAAATGGTGGGTTTCTACCAGGCAGCAAATTTATTTTTTAATTTTTTAAATAAGGTGATCTATTTCTGGTATTTTTCCATTTATGTTGAGCGGTTCACTTTGATCGAAAAGTACACAAGACTTCATCTTAGAAGCACAGGATAAGACATGATTGTGGCAAAATAACCTGTCCACAACTGCAGTAACTGCTTAGGTGAGGTGCTGGAGGGTTCGCTGTGCCTATGGAATTGTAACGCACCATGATTCAAGAGAGGAAGAGAAAAAGCAATACTTGGGCTGAGCTGTAATTTTGTTTTTAAAGCATGGTTTAGCCATTCTAACTTATCTGCAAGTAATTATTGATATGCAGACAGGATCATTTAACAAGCCCAAGATAAGGAAATAAAACATGAAATGGTGGACAGTGACTCCCAACAGTGATTACGGGCTCACAGACCCCTTGGTGGAATATTTGGTACTTGAGCTCAGGAACCAAACTAAACAGTGTTTCTTTAAGTTTAGTTTTAGCTTCTATGTAATCTGGCCATTCATCTTGTGTCTGTGTTTGGCTATTTCATGTGGCTACATAAGTCACTGTACTTAATTTAATTCATTGTGTGGAGCTCCATTTGAGATGTGATCAGATGCTATATAAATGCAACTCTGCCTTTTTAATCCATGTTATTCAAATTCCGGCATATAAACAATCTTAAGGAGCCTCTTGCCATAGAATATTGGAGCAGTGACCTTGTAACATGAATATTACTATAAAACAGCTTAATTTTTGTGCTAAATTTACCAATATGTAAATATTTTTTCATCCCAGGATTGTGAAATCTAGTGCAATGGTTGTGGGGCTGAAGGAGATTAGAGATAGGGAGGGGCGAGGCCATGGAAAGATTTGAAAATAAGGATGAGAATTTTGAAGTAGAGGTGCTGCTGAACCAGGAGCCAGTGTAGGTCAGTGAGCACAGGGGAGATGGGTGAGCAGGACTTGGTGTGAGTTAGGACACGGGCAGCCGAGTTTTGGATCACCAAGTTTACGTAGGGTAGAATGTGGGAGGCCAGCCAGAAGTGCGTTGGAATAGTCAACAAAGGTAACAAAGGCATGGATGAGGGTTTCAGCAGCAGATGAGCTGAGGCAAGGGTGGAGACGGGCGATGTTACGGAGGTGGAAATAGGCGATCTGAGTTATGCCATGGATATGTGGTCGGAAGCTTTATTTCAGGGTCAAATATGACACCAAGGTTGCGAACAGTGTAGTTCAGCCTCAGACAGATGTTAGCGAGAGGGATGAAGTCAGTGGCTAGGGAACGGAGTTTGTGGCGGGGACTGAAAACAATGGCTTTGGTCTTCCCAAAATTTCTGCTCATCCAGAACTGGATGTTGGACAAGCAGTCTGACAATTTAGAGACCGTGGCGGGGTTGAGAGAAGTGGTGGTGAGGTAGAGCTGGGTGTCATCAGTGTACATGTGGAAACTGACGCTGTGTTTTCGGATGATGTCAAGGGGCAGCATGTAGATGAGAAATGGGAGGGGGGCCAAGGATAGATCCTTGGGGGACACCAGAGGTAACAATGCGGGAGCGGGAAGAGAAGCCGTTGCAGGTGATTCTCTCTGACTACGATTAGATAGATAAAAATGGAACCAGGCGAGTGCAGTCCCACCCAGCTGGACGATGGTGGAGAGGGGATGGAGTGGTCAACCGTGTCAAAGGCTGCAGACAAGTCAAGAAGGACGAGCAGGGATAGTTTACCTTTGTCACAGTCACAAAGGATGTCATTTGTGACTTTGATGAGAGCCGTTTCGGTACTGTGGCAGGGGCGGAAACCTGATTGGAGGGATTCAAACATGGAGTTGCCGGAAGATGGGCACGGATTTGGGAGGCAACAACATGTTCAAGGACTTTGGAGAGGAAAGGAAGGTTGGCGATAGGGCGGTAGTTTGCAAGGACGGAGGGGTCAAGGATTGTTAATTTTTGAGGAGCGGGGTGATGACTGCAGATTTGAGGGAGAGGGGGACAGTACCTGAGGGGAGAGAACTGTTAACAATGTCAGCTAAAATGGGAGCCAGAAAAGGAAGCTGGGTGGTCAGCAGTTTGGTGGGAATAGGGTCGAGGGAGCAGGAAGTGGCTCTCATTGGCAAAATGAGCGCGGAGAGGTCATGAGGGGAGATCGGAGAGAAACTGGAGAAAGATGGGAGTTCAGGGCTAGGGCAGGGGGGGAACCTTCGAGGGAAGTTTAGCCCGGTGGGCTAGGGGAAGGAAGGGAAGTGGCAGAGGCAGCTGAACGGATGGTCTCAATCTTGGAGACAAAGAAATCCATGAGCTCCTCGCACTTGTTGTCGGAGGTGAAGGAGGAGGAGACGACAGGGGAGAGGGGATTAAGAAGACCGTTAGCAGTGGAGAATAAAAGCCGGGGGTTATCTTTGCATTCCAGAATGATTCTGGAATAGTGAGCAATTTTGGCAGACAAGAGCAGGACCCGATAGTGCTTTATGTGGTCCAGCCAGATCTGGCGGTGACTGGCTAAACCAGTTGTCCGCCATATCCGTTCAAGTCTGCGTCCCTTGGACTCGGAGTGAAGATGAGGGCCGTACCAGGGGGAATAGCCAGGGTGAGAGAGAGAGAGAGAGAGCGCGAGAGTAATTGTTTTAATAGGGACTCGGGCATCAAAGGTGGTGGTGAGGGTGTGGTTGAGCAGATCGGTAGCTGCAGAAATGTTGTGAATGGAGGGCCAAAAGCTGGACAGTTGGGATTTCATAAGTACAGTTGGGAGAGTTTTTTTCCAGGGGTGACGCAGAAGGGTTTTGGGGAGGCGGGGGGGGGGGATGTGGGTGGAGAGCGATACAAGGAAGTGGTCAGAGATGCCCTTATCTGCGATTGACACGATAGGAGTAGCGAGGTCACGCGAGATGGCAAGGTTGAGGGGGTGGCCGTGAATGTGGGTTGGGGCGTTTACATGGAGGGAGAGATTATGGGAGGATAGGAGGTTAGTGAACTCAGGAGAGCGAGCATGATGAATTGAGATGGAGGATGAGAAGTCGTTTGGTGCAGAGGCTGAGGGAAGAAAGCAGTGAAGATATCTCGGTAATAAAATGTTTATGGTATTTGGGTGGGCGGTAGAGAACGAGAATTTTAAATGAGGTGAGAGAGGTGGAATAGGCGAGATGCTCAAAGGAGGAGAAAGTGCCGGAGGAGTAGGGGGACAGACCAAGGTGTGATTTGGTGATCGCCACTACGGCAGTCTGAGCGGGGCAAGTGGTGGAAGGTATAGCCAGCTGGGGAGGCTTCATTTAAGGATAAGGTTTCATTGCCCCTCAACCAAGTTTCTATCAGGGCCATGATGTCGATGCAATCATTCACAATAAGCTCATGGATGGCAAGGACATTCTAGAGGGAGATGCGGAGAGAGTCGGTGATGGCTGACCCACTGCCAGCGTCCACAGGGTCAGCGCTGAGTTGGACGGGGAGGAGATTGGCAAGATTAATCCCTAGTGGGTGCACTGGGCAGGAAGGTCGGTGAGAGTAGGATGGGACAGTTGGGTTGCTGCTTGTGAGGAAGCAGCGACGAGTGCCTCGATGGGCCCTTCGTAGGATGCCAAGAGAGGCACAGAGGGAAGCTGTAGGCTTATCTAAGAGGGAGTCAAGCTTGGGATGGCAGCAGGAGAGTAGGAAGGTCGAAGAGTGATGACGGATTGGGGTAGGGATTTGGGAGGGCAGAGTATCCGAGAGAGATGAAAGGAGGCATGACGACAGGAGAGAGCAGTCAGGGAGGGATAGAGAGAAAAGGAAAAGGGGGGAGAAAAAGTGGAAATGTATTGAATGGCTTGGGTCCGGAATGGCAGCCAAAGTGCGCACGCGAATGGACACGGGAAAAGCTCAGGTTACATAGGCCTTGTTATATGTAGTAATTACTTGTATTCATTGATCAATCTGAAAGTTTAGTTGGAATGTTGGTGATTCAAAACTTTACAATCTAAAGGCTCAGTGAAGTTTAAATTGTTTTTACCAGTTTGAGGTTTCTTCAATGAAATAATGAGGATTATTCTGTAATGGTTAGAGAATGCTGATCCCCTTTGAATGAAGTAAACCACAACCACACACACATTTCTACAGTTCAAATTACAGTACTTGAGTTTAAATTGTATTATTCAAGACCTTGTATTATATAGCACCTTTAACATAGGAAAACATCCCAAAGTGCTTCAGAGACATAATTTTCAAAAATTGGATCAGTACCTAATGAGAATCTGTTGTCTGTTCCAATTCACTAACATGGATTGGTGCAAAATAAAATTAAACTAACTAAAATCTGCCTCGGAAATTCTACCAGTGTAGTAATAATACTTGTTTCAAGAATGCAGTATATTTTGGGTGATTCTTGACTAGCACAGTTCTAGTAGTTTGCCATTTGCATTTTGTTTTTTAACACTTCAGCCTATTTATTAGCATAATGTAGATAGACTGCTATGTCTTTCGTGCACATAGATAACCTGTTATCTGATTCCATGGATGTATTTATCCTTGAATTATGCTTCACTCCAACTTTTTGTGTGGTTTGTCTGTCGATGTAAAATTGGTTTGGCGCTTTTTTAATGCTGGATAGCTGCTTCTGTAATTGTTCTACGTGAATTAGAACGGTAAGGATTTCTAACAATTGGCTACAAATGTTTCCCTCCCATAGAAATATCTTAGACTACAAAAAAATACCTACCTTGGGGAAGAAAAGGTTGTCATGTTACAGGAATGAGGTTAGATTATCAACAAAAACTACCATGGTAGCAGCCCTGCTAACATTTAATGTTGCCCATGCCATGATCCCAGGATGTATCTACATGTGTGTTCTCCCTTGTACCTTCCCTATTCTAGCTAGCTCTCCTCTGAGGTAATGCAGGATATACAAAGGTATTTTATTATGTATATTAATCATGAGCAAAAGACAGACAGATTTTACTATGTGGATGATGCTGCTTTCAAGAGTCACCAAATTCAAACTAAAAATTGATGTCTGTTGGGATTGTCTTGTATCCACCCTCTGATTTCCTTCCAAATGAAGCAATTCATTAAAATGGCTAATGCAGCACCACCACTATAACAATACATTCGTGTCCGCTCTCACTCCTTGCCACTCCTCCAGTGCTGTGATATTTAAACGGCAACTCTTCTGACTTCCACAGGCAGAATGGATGCAGAGACAAAATTAAAAATCTGCAGCGGCCATAACTGAAGTGGAGAGAGAGTTATTTAAATATCAAAGCAGAGGAAGAGTAGGTGGGAATTGCTGACTAAAGTGAGAGAGAACCGAGAAGGCAAGTATTTATGTACACCAGATAATGCAAAGCTGAAAATGTTAATGGTTAGAAGTTTTGTAATAACTATTGGGGCTTTTTTGGGGTGGGGGGGGGCGTGCAACGATGCAGGGGATTTGGGGTCATCTTGTATGTGAATTGCCTTGTATGTGGGTATATACAGTAAAATTCCTTCCTCATTCGTCATCCTCCAGGTGACTGATTCAGTGGTATTCGGAAGCATAATTATCAGTTAGAACAGACCATTGAAATGGAAAATTATTCATGGCTGAGTACAGAAATTAGCTATTTTCACAGTATGATTATTCTGAAAATGCTGCTTCATCTGATTTTAAAATTAACCTGTTTTATTTTACTATATTGTAACCCTTTTAGACATTACCTGAAAGTTTTGTTTGTGAAGTCTATCAATGTTAAATACATGAAGCTAACTGTCAGCCTTTTTATTTAGAAATCTCATTGGATACGCAAGTCCCTAACTAAATTGTCTTGAATAGTTTTTTTTGTCCTAACAATGACCCGTAATTTCTGATAGGCTTCCTGCGTGCGAATGCCTCCTATCGTGGGGGGGGGGGAAATCTACGCCCTTACCTGAGGGCTCCCAAGGCCCGGCCATTTCCGATCCTGGGCCTCTCCACGACAAAATGCGCAGGGCTCAGGTATCCCAGGGGCGCAGGCAGTTCGCAGGTGTCCCTGGGATCACGTGGGCCAGGCGAGCCAATGAAAGAAGGGAATCCCCCTTCATACTTTTGACAGATAGACATGTCAAAAGTATGAATGAGGATCACTGAAAAAAGACACAAACATTAAAAAAAAAATTTAAATCACGTTTTTAAAATGAGTTAAAATTACATTAAAATATTTTAAACAAATTTAATTTATTGAAAAATAATTCAAATTTATTACAGGGCTAAAAATAAACTTTAAAAAAAAGTATTTTTAAATTCTAAAAGAGAATTTTAAAAATTTTTTTTTTATCTCATGCTGGTAAAAGCAGGCCTTGCGTGTAAGATTTTTAAGTGATTTCAGCGGGCGGAGGTTCTGCAGAAAGCGGAACTCTCCACCAGCAGAGGCCCTTCTCCAGGGCAGGCGTCCGATCTGTCAAACGGATTCTTGACAGATCAGAAATGCCGGTTTTCAGCGCATGCGCTCCGCATGCCTGAAACCGGCATTTCCGATGTCCCTACGGGAGTGTACACAGCTCGTACGCACCCGTAGACATTTGGAAAATACGGGCCAATGAGCCATTTTCAGCATATACCAGGTAAAATCTGCCTGCCACTTCAACGATTGAGATGTAGACAGTGAGGAGGGAAAAGATCATAAGTTGTTTACTGGCTTCAAAGTGAAGTCATGGCAATTTGAAGCTACAAGCAAGATAATCAAACACTAGGTTCCATCTTCTAGGCATTTTGAATACAAGTTGCCTTTGTATAGGTAACCTGAGACTGGATTTAGAATATTTTGGGAATTCTACCTTAAGTACATTGATGCAGAACAGGAGGATAATGACTCCTGGACTTGCAGAGCTGAACTTACTTGACGGAAGAAAATTAGAGGGTATGATCCATAATAAGAAGGAATATTAATTTCCTGCTGTAGATGAAATTACAGCACTACTGTAGGTAGGAATTTGAGGCATGGCTAGACCATGACCTGGTCCTGTGCGATCGATATGGTTGGTTAAAGGCCAGTGCCCAGAGTTCATAGCAGCTTGAGCTAGACAAGGCAAAGAATGCAGATTTCCAGGTAAGAGCAGCTAACTTACAGAATGTCTTGATTCAAGTTTGGTAACTTACCTGGTTTAGATTTCAAAGGAACTTGTCTGCCTTGTTTGTTTGAGTAACTCCCTGAGTTGAATGTGAACTGTTCGGTATCTCTCCTTTACTGCTTGCTTCTATAAATAACACTTTTCATAAATCTGTTTAATAGATTAGCCTATTCCAAGAAGTTTCTGACATTGTTGATATTATCTGCTTTCAAATTGATGTGAACCGTACTGGAATTCTAAGTAGCAAGTTTACAATAGCAGGCAGTGCACTATATTAACTATACTAAATGCAATCTGGCTTAAGTGTCTGAACACTGGCTTGCCAATGTAATTTGCTTTCTCTGATGAGTGGTATTGGGAGGAGACATGAATCCTAAAGGGTATTTTTTGGCAGTTTTCTATTGTGGCCACATGGACCTACAAATATAAGGATGCTGTTTGAGGAAGGCACTTTTTAAATCTGTTTTGGGTCTTTTCTACCCTTGCTCTAAATTATCTGGCCTTTGTATTAAGGAGTGCCTTAATGAAGAGAGGGAGATACGGGGTGGGGGTGAGAAATTCCGGAGTCTGGGCTGAAGGCACAGCCACCATTGGTGCGGCGAGGAGAGCGGCAGTGGACAAGAGGCCAGAGTCGGAAAAACTGATTTGGGGGGTGGGGGCACACGGTTATTGGGTTGGAGAAGATTGGGGGGGGTGCGGTTATTGGGTTGGAGAAGATTTGGGGGGGGGAGGGGTTATTGGGTTGGAGAAGATATGGGGGTGCGGTTATTGGGTTGGAGAAGATATGGGGGGGTGCGGTTATTGGGTTGGAGAAGATATGGGGGGGGGTGCGGTTATTGGGTTGGAGAAGATTTGGGGGGGGGGAGGGGTTATTGGGTTGGAGAAGATATGGGGGTGCAGTTATTGGGTTGGAGAAGATATGGGGGGTGCGGTTATTGGGTTGGAGAAGATATGGGGGGGGGTGCGGTTATTGGGTTGGAGAAGATTTGGGGGGGGGGGGGGGAGGGGTTATTGGGTTGGAGAAGATATGGGGGGGTGCGGTTATTGGGTTGGAGAAGATATGGGGGGGGGTGCGGTTATTGGGTTGGAGAAGATTAGAGATGGGGAGGAGTGAGACCATCGAGATTTAAATTTGAGGTACTGGGGGACCAGGAGCCAGTGTAAGTCAGCGAGGATGGAGCGATGGGTGAGCAGGACGTTTTGGATTTGACTAACTGTTGACCTTCATTTGAAAATAATTGGCTGCCATACACCTAACCGAACAAAACACAATCTGTGTTTGCTAGAAAGTAGCTTTGTTTCTCTCGAGCTTGTTAGGTAACCATGAAGTTTGCAACAGTTTATATCGAGTTAGTCTTCAGATTGTTTTTTTTTGTTGATCTCAACCTCATGCTATCATCCATACACATTATTCCTCTTTTTAGACACATTACTTTCTAATTCTGCTGAGTTAAGGTGGGACCTAATTAGAAAGGGTAAATATTGGACAAGAGATGTCTGATTTGCAATCTTGATTTTTAGGTTGTACTACACTGCATTCTGTGAATATGGGTTATTTGGTGGTGGTCCCTGATAACTAATGCTATTGGATAAACTGATAGCAGCATGCACTTTGACCTTTTTCTTTGAGCAGATCCAAAATAGCAAACTATTTAAATATAGTGTAGTGATCAAGGCATTTGCTGATGCCTGAATGCCATGTGGCTCATGCTCCCTGCAAGGAACACACTCTTTATGTATCCTAACCTCACCGTGCTTTTAATAGATTAAGTGGTTATGTATTCAGTCTGTAATAACTATATTTCTATGTAATACTCTAATTATTTCTCCTATTTTGCAGAGGCCCTTGAAGCTGTGCAAACAACTTGACTACATTCAGATCACTATGACGTTCAAGTTGGTGTTGCTGAGGCATGGCGAAGGCACTTGGAATAAAGAAAACCGATTTTGCAGTTGGGTTGATAAGCGATTGACTCCTACTGGTATAAAAGAAGCCCAAACCTGTGGAAAACTCCTAAAAGAAGCTGGATTTGAATTTGATCTTGTGTTTACGTCTATTTTGAGCCGATCTATTCAAACCGCATGGTTTGTTTTGCATGAGATGGGGCAAGAATGGGTAGAGAGTGTAAGTTCATGGCGACTTAATGAGCGTCATTATGGAGCATTAATAGGTCTTAACCGGGCAGAGTTGGCCTTAATTCACGGAGAAGCAAAAGTTAAGCTTTGGAGAAGAAGTTATGATGTCATCCCTCCTCCTATTGATGAATCACATTCATACTTCTATGACATTTACAATGATCGAAGGTATAATTATTGTGATGTTCCAAAAGACCAGCTACCCAAAACTGAGAGTTTGAAAGATGTTCTTGATAGACTACTGCCTTATTGGAATGCTGTAATTGTGCCAGAATTGAAAAAGGGGAAATGCATTCTAATATCTGCACATGGAAACAGTACCAGGGCTCTGCTCAAACATCTGGAAGGTAATATGATGCATATTAGTTTTTCCTTGCATCATGATTTAAATGGGGTCATAGCATATGTCTTTGCCATGGATGTTGACTCATTCCTGACCTCAATTTCAACTGGGTCTTTTTGGTATGTCAGGCACACTACTATGGAAAGAATAGGTAGGGGAACCCTTTCACACCTAGTGTTTGGGATCAACAGGAGTGCAGGGGCAAGAGAAAGCTAGGAATTGGATAAGCGAGTACCTTTGCCATGTAATTTGTATCAGTCTTTACAGTAGAGGACACTAAGAATATCCCAACACTGGACAAACAGGGGGCTATAGGGGGAGAGGAGCTAAACACGATCAAAATCACTAAGGAAGTGGTACTCGGTAAAATAATGGGACTCAAGGCGGATAAATCACCTGGACCTGATGGCTTACATCCTAGAGTCTTGAAGGAAGTGGCGGTAGGGATTGTAGATGCATTGGTAATAATTTTTCAAAACTCCCTGGATTCCGCTAAGGTCCCGGCAGACTGGAAAACTGCTAATGTAACACCCTTATTTAAAAAGGGCAGTAGACAGAAGGCTGGTAACTATAGACCGGTTAGCCTAACATCTGTGGTAGGTAAAATTTTGGAGTCCATTATTAAGGAAACAGTAACAGGACATTTGGATAATCATAATTTAATAGGACAAAGTCAGCATGGTTTTACGAAGGGGAAGTCATGTTTGACAAATTTGCTGGAGTTCTTTGAGGAAGTAACATATAGAGTGGATAAAGGGGAACCAGTGGACGTAGTGTATTTAGACTTCCAAAAGGCATTTGACAAGGTGCCACACAAAAGATTATTGCTTAAGGTAAAAAATCACGGGATTGGGGGTAATATTCTGGCATGGATAGAGGATTGGCTATCTAACAGAAAGCAAAGAGTTGGGATAAATGGTTCATTCTCAGACTGGCAATCAGTAACTAGTGGTGTTCCACAGGGGTCAGTGCTAGGTCCCCAACTCTTCACAATCTATATTAACGATTTGGAGGAAGGGACCAAGTGTAACATATCAAAATTTGCAGATGATACAAAGATGGGAGGGAAAGTAGTGAGTGAGGAGGACATAAAAAACCTGCAAGGGGACATAGACAGGCTAAGTAAGTGGGCAGAGATTTGGCAGATGGAATACAACACTGGAAAGTGTGAGGTGATGCACTTTGGCAGGAAAAATCCTAGAGCAATTTATTATCTTAATGGCAAGAAACTGGAGAGTACTGAAGTGCAAAGGGATCTGGGGGTCCTGGTGCACGAAACTCAAAAGGTTAGTATGCAGGTGCAGCAAGTGATTAGGAAGGCAAATGGAATGTTGGCTTTCATTGCTAGGGGGATAGAATATAAAAATAGGGAGGTATTGCTTCAGTTGTACAAGGTATTGGTGAGACCGCACCTGGAATACTGCATACAGTTTTGGTGTCCTTACTTAAGGAAAGACATCCTTGCTCTCGAGGCAGTGCAAAAAAGGTTCACTCGGTTAATCCCGGGGATGAGGGGGTGGTCATATGAGGAGAGGTTGGGTAGATTGGGACTCTACTCATTGGAGTTCAGAAGAATGAGAGGCGATCTTATTGAAACATATAAGATTGTGAAGGGGTTGGATCGGGTGGATGCGGGGAGGATGTTCCCGATGACGGGTGAGACGAGAACTAGGGGACATAGTCTTAGAATAAGGGGCTGCTCTTTCAAAACTGAGATGAGGAGGAACTACTTCACTCAGAGGGTGGTAGGTCCATGGAATATGCTGCCACAAAAAGCTGTAGAAGCTACAACATTAATTAAATTTAAAACAGAAATAGACAGTTTCCTAGAAGTAAAGGGCATTAAGGGTTACGGGGAGCGGGCAGGAATTTGGACATGAGTCTAGGTTCGGATCGGTCATGGCCCTGTGGGTAGTGGAGCGGGCCCAGGGACTGTGTAGCCTGATTCTGCTCCTATTTCGTGTGTGCAATTCTGTTAGATGCAGGAGATGGTTCTGTGATAGATAGTAGATTGGCGGTTAGGATCAGATCAGCCATGATCTTATTGAATGGCGGAGCAGGCTCGAGGGGCCGATTGGCCTACTCCTGCTCCTATTTCTTATGTTCTTATGTATATGGCCAATAAAGCTATAAAATTTATCTAGCAACATCCTAGTCAATTGTTCAAAGGCTTTAATGAGCTAGAATGCATTGGGTATTCAATACCATGGCTCAGGCACTCTGGGGAAGTGGTCTAAATAGGCAATGAAGGCTAGAGGTTTCCCTACATTTGCAACTGCTTAGCTTCTTTCCTTGTGGGAGGCCCAGGTTAGATTGGCATGACTTGTCCATGTCCTTTAATTTATTGGTAGATTCTCCAGACTAGGCATTGAGGATTTGTTGTTTTCATTCAAAGTTTACTTGCTTGTCTCACATTTGATTGGTACAGTGCCTGGCTGTTCAATTGTAATTTGCTGATTTTTTTTTTTTATGAACACACAATTTGAGCCAATTGAGTGCAACTGTGACGGGGTTTGCATATCAAGTATGACTACTGAAATGTGAAATCTGAAATGTCACGGACGTACATTCCTAAAGTTTTTCTAATGCTACTAGGTAGTAGGAAAGATAATTGAATTTTTACTCAAAGATGTAATAGAAAAAAATCTAAAAACCAAAAATATAGAGTTGTCAGCATGGATTTCAAAAGGGAACGTCATGCTTGACCAACCTTATTGAATTCTTAATGAATTCTTTGAAGTAACAAAGAGTAGACAAGGGTAATGTAGTAGATGTAATATATTTGGATTTTCAGAAGGCCTTCAATGAGGTACTGCATAGTAGACTCGTGACTTAAGGTCAGAACATGTGGAGTCGGGACAAGTAGCAGAAAACAGAGTAGGGGTTAAAGGTAGTTACTGAGACTGGCAGAAGGTGGGAACTGGTGTTCCACAAGGATCAGTGCTGGGACCACTGTTGTTCACCATTAACAAACAATTTGGAATCTGAAGTACAATTTAAAATTTATAGGTGACACTAAATTGGGGGTATAGTTAATACTGAGGAGGACTGCAACAAAAATACAAGACTTTAATAAAGTCGCAGAATGGGTGTGTTAGTGGCAAACTAATTTCAATATAGAGAAGTGTGAGGTGGTGCATTTTGGTAGGAAGAATGAGGAGACCACATACTCCTTGCAAAATAAGTGTCTAAATGGCAGAGGAGCAGAGGGATCTAGGGCTCCAGATACATGCCACTAAAAGTAGCGACGCCGGTTGATAAGTCCATAAAAAGACAGCCCAAGCATTGGGGTTCATTTTTAGAGGGATAGAATTGAAAAGCAGAAGTTATGTTAACTTGTGTACCACCTTGGTTAGACTACACTTGGATTACTGTGTGCAGTTCTGGCATCCATGTTATAAAACAGATAGTCACTGGAGAAGGTTCAAAAAAGATTTACAAGGATGATACCAGAACTGAGAGCATACCTATCAGGAAAGATTGAACAGGCTTGGCACTTTTTTTTCTCTAGAAAAGAGAAGGCTGAGTAGTGATCTGGTAGAGGTCTTTAAGATTATGATAGGGTAGACATAGAGAAGATGTTTCGACTTGTGGGGGAGACCAAAACTAGGGGCCATAAATATAAGATAGTCACTAATAAATCCAATAGGGAATTCAGGAGAAACTTTTTTTAAAACCCAGTGGTTAGAATGTGGAACTCATTATGACAGAGAAGTTGAGGCTAATGGCACAAGATGCATTTAAGGGGAAGCTAGATAAGCACATGAGGGAGAAAAGAGTAGAGGGATATGCTGATGGGGTTAGATGCAGAGGGGTGGGAGAAGGCTCGTGTGGAGCATAAACTCTGGCATGGACCAGTTGGGCCGACTAGCCTGTTTCTGTGCTGTACTAATGTAATGTAATTCTAAGTACTAGCAAATCTTGGGAAACTGCTTGTGGTAAGTCTGAGGATACACTCTTGTATACCGAGGAATATTATCCCATATTATTCTGGTGTTAAAACGTACATGTCCTTTTAAGACTACAAAGCCCAATTCATAAATGAACACTTCAGAGTTCATTCAAAGGTTAATTGCTATTCAGGCTGAAGATCAGAGCCTTGGCTTTGTTGAGAAGGCCAGTGATGGACATCTGAAGTTTAACAGACAGGATGTGTACACATACCTAAGCTTTTATAACAATCAACTGCTACATTTTTCAATCCTGATCAATGAAAACATTTTCTTTTGAAATGAATGAACAATGACTACTGTAGAGAAACAAAGATCTACATTAATCCCTTTGAGTGCAATCTCCCAAGTTGCTGAAGGACCTTTAAATGCACATGTTTTAAACGGGTGTAGGCAATGTTCCCTCTAATTTTTGATGTGCGGTATCTTTTCCAGCGGAACAGCTGGTGAGCGGCCTAGCGTGGGACCTCCCAATCAATGCACGCTGGCGTAGCTTAGGGGGAACGTTGGTGCAAGGCATTCCTGGCACTGAACATTAGACATGACGGGTACTTTACATCTATGCCTAAGTTTTGGAGCCCCAAGACCTTGTTACCCGATGATGCTATGTTTTACTCACTCTCTCACCCACCCACTCGGTGCTAATGGGCACGCCCCATTGCATAATTAACCCCAATATTCCAAACTTGTCACTACCAATTAGTTAAAATAATCTCTTGAATACCTTTTGAGATGGATCCTGACTTTAATTTTGTTAAATCGGCCTCAGTGAATGGTCAATGATTTACATCTAAGCCATTTATATTTCCATCTTTGCCTCTTTTGAGAGCGCTGATTCGCACTCTCGTGACCCAGCATCCAATGTCTATTGACTCACTGCATGGCTCCTGTGATTAGTGAGCACCACAGAATAAGTATATTATCTGCCCCAACTTTACCTTGTTACAGATGTTTAAGAACATTAATTTGCATGGGCTTCTCTAGCATAGGGCATACTAAATGTTGCCTCCCTATTAAAGGGAACAAAGAACAGCACGGAGACTCTGCAGTACATCTGGCTCGTCTTAAAATTAGAACCCCTTCATAGCAAACTCCTTCAAATACCTATCCAATTTTCCCTTGAATTGTTCCACTCCATCTGCCTTCCTGGGCCGTCTGTTACTATGCAGAAATAAAAACTGATATTCCTCTTCTGAGCTTGCACCCATGTTCCCTGATTCTAGTGTTTGTAGCAATCTCAAACATCAATTTATCTCCTTCCTTAAGGAAGGCACTGGTTGAAGAAATTATTAATGGTGTCCTCCCTGTAAGAGGAAGCACTTGTTGATGCTTCGCCTAATGCCACAAAGAACTGCACACATCTTTGCTGCGTTATCTGGCGTCTGTGCACATCAAATTCTTTGTTTTGTCCAGCAGCTATTTCACCTGTTAAGATTCATTTTGAATATTCTCTCGCCACCATACTGGTCACCTAGCTTGGTGGCCTCCTGGCTTTGTGGTGATAAATGTTTTATAATGGAAGAACCTTCTTTCAGGTGGCTTCTGGATAGTGGATAGTAAACTTAGTCCTCACTTGAACCCTTAAGTAGTGTTTGTTGATGGCCATTGCATTGTGGAATATGGAGAATATATAATGGGAATCATGGAATTCAGTTTATATAACTAAGCCCTTTTTAAGTTTGGACAGTAACCGTCTCGTTGCCTGTTGAACTGACTGTCGTGCCTCAACATCCACACTTCGCAACCAAGGTCAGAGTGTAGTGATTAGCAGTGGGAAGTTTGGTTGCTTTTTTCCTTTGTTGGGTTGTGGGGACACTGAGGCCAATTGCAGTGCCCCTATTAATGTTTTAGCTGAGGTCAGCTAAATCAACATAGCCTAGGGTTGAACTGGGACACTTGGCTTTGCACCGCACAATTTATTTTCTAGTTTATAAAGGCTGACTGGTTTGCCGGAATCCTATATCTTAAAATGTGCTGTCCTAAACTCTAATCTGTTAAAATTATACATCCTACAAGCAACCTTTATCTTTTGGATATGCTGTACAGCTTGTATTACCGAGAGAGTGAAATGACCTTTGTGACATTTAGAAATGGCAGAACATCCAAAGCCATATTTGCAAAGCCTTACTTTATTAATAGATTGCTGAGTGTAGGACCAACTGCAGTTAACCTGTCTGTGTGAGATGAGCCTAATAAATCTAAACTTGCTCTCATTAGGGAGGGAACTGCAATGCTTTATTTTAAAACCAGTCTTATTTTTAACAGCATTTTGCACCTTGTAACTTTTTAAACCCTAAGCTGGCTGTCCATACTCTACAAATGTATGTTTGTAGTGCCACATGGCAGCACTGTCTCTCCTAGAGTCAAAGTTGTGGGTTCAAGCCCCAAAATGGATTTGACCACCTATTCTAGACAGAGACACAGTCTATCGGAGGTCATTAAACCAATACCTGGTTTGCCTGCTCAGGTGGACATCCCATGGCATTATTTGAAGAGCAGTGAATTCTCCTGAATCCTGGTCAAATTGATTCGACAACCAATATCACTTGAAAGCAGATTACCTGGCCATTCATTTGTGGGATCTGGTTTGCACATGTTGGTTGCTACGTTTGTTTAAATAACTTCAAAATCTTGCATTGGCTATAATGTGATGAGGTGTGTTATGAATGTTTTTATTTTTCCTTAATGAACAGTAGAATACAGCTGTGTTTACATGCCACATACAAGGTTTGTCATGTGAATAGTATATAAACAAAACAATGCTACATGAACTATAGCAAAAATAGGATTAAATATATATTTGTAATTTGTACATCAGAATTTTTTAATTTGTCCTTGATGTGGCTGACACTGGCAAGGTAGCATTACACCATACCATATACTATTGTACCTTAATACTGATGAACTTGCTGTGCATTTCCAGCATCTTCAGTCTTTTCCTTTTTACCTCCCTGGTTAGTATCCTTGAGCGCACACAGGACAGTGGAGTGAATCACAAGACTGAGGTTTCTCTTCAATTTTTGATGGTTTGGGTATTGTAGGGAATAGAAGGGTATGGGTATCGAAGGGAGAGGGAAAATGTTGATGTATTAAGCTTTAGAAAGGAAAATAAGATCATTCATAAATAGCAGGGGGATTGGATCAGTGTGGATGTGTCACTAACAGAGACAGCAATCTAATCCATTGCCAACTCCAGGTGGCCTCTGCTGGGAGCTTCAATAACAAGGTGCCAGTGATGTCAGATCTTTCTTTCAGCTCATTTGGCCAAGCTCATCAGCTATTCTGCCTGTAGAGGGGGGAGAGATTGTGGTTCAAGGCCTGTGACAAAAGTCTGTGCATTTTTGGATAGGCTAAGACTGCCATTACAATCTCCTATTGTAAGGGGCTGCACTGCAGATGAGCTGGGAACTACCAGCATTTCCAATTCTGACTGCATGCTCTCTATAGATGTGGGTTGTGGAATACTCCATACGTGCTGCTGCAGGTTGAAAGATGCAAGGCACAATCCCCAATGACTAACGAGGAACGTATCCTTCTTAAAAGCTAATCACCACAGGAATTTCTGGATAGTTTTATCCAGAACACAGTAACGCCCCAGAGGAAAGCACAGGTTCAGGAAAGGGAGGGGGAGAGCCGGGTAGTGGGGACTTAGAGGTTGAGAAGGAGGTCCTGCAGACACTGGTCCTGTCCAACAGTTACAATGTACTTGCTACCTGTGAGGACAAGGAGATCGTCTGCATTGTGGCTGTCCTCTCTGCAGTTTAAGGCACCATGGCTGTCGGGAGGGGTGAGCAGAATAGAAATGTGATAGGGGACTCTATATATAATTAGGGAGATAGATAGTGTCCTCTGCAGTCATGAATGAGAGTCCCGAAGGTGTGTTGCCTACCCGATGCCAGGTTAAGGGATATCTCGAGGCGGCTGGTGAGGAATTTGGAAAGGGAGGGGGACAATCCAGCTGCCGTGATCCATGTCAGAACAAACGACATGGGTAGGAACAGAGTATCAAGAGTTAGCAGCTAAATTTAAAAAGCAGAGTAATAAGCTTTGGATCATTGCCTGAGCCACGTGCAAATTGGCAGAGAACAGACAGATCAGGAGATCTGTGGCTAAAGGGCTGGTGTAGGAAAGGGGTTCCTTTTCATGGGGCACTGGCACCAGGGAGGAGCTGTACCGATGGGACGGGCTCCACCTGAACCAGAATGGGGCCAGTGTCCTAGTGGAAAGGGTAAATAGGGAGGTGGCAAAGACTTTAAACTAGTAAGGTGGGGGTAAGGGGAGAGATCTACAAGAAATGAAACCAGCCTAAATATAAATGAAACAGGAAAGAAGAGCATAGGACAGAATAAGATAAGGGAGAACATAAATGGCCAGGGAATAAATAGTTATAGAACAGGAGTGTAAAAAGATGGTTTAAAAAATAGTGAGGAACTGCTATTAAAAGAGTTAAACTGTGAGCAGCAATGCGCACTGTCTAATTGGCTCCAGTTCCCCTGCTTTATAATACAATGGGAGGAACCAGATATTGTTGGGATTACTGAGACATGGTTACAGAAAAATCAGGACTGGGAATTAAACATTGCAGGGTATAACATTTAAGAGGGAAAAGGGGGAGGTGGAGTAGCTGTACTTATTAGGGATAACAATGGCAGTAGAAAAGTGACGCAGCTATCAGTAAGACAGAAATAGAATCCATGTGGATAGAGATAAAAGATAATAAAGGATCAATCACACTAATGGGGGTAGTCTACAGACCACCTAATAGTGGAAGGGAGGTGGAGGAAGAAATATGCAAACAAATTAGGGAAATTAATTAAAAAAAATAATAATCATGGAATTTCATCTACCCTGAAATTAATTTGCTGGAACAGGTAGATAAAGGGGATAAGGGAATGGAGTTCCTACAAGTGTACAGGACTCCTTTCTAACCCAGTATGTAAGTAGCCCAACAAGGGAGGATTCACTGCTGGATCTAGTAATTGGGAGTGAACCAGTGCCAATAAGAGAAGTAAAAGGGAACATCTAGGCAGTAGTGACCATAATATATGGTTTAAGATAATAATTGAGAAGGACATGAGCATAACCAAGATCAAGGTAATAGATTGGAGAAAAGCTGATTTTTATGGGGCTGAGAATAGAACTTGAGAAAATAAAATGGATAACAATATTGGCAAATAATGATGTAGGAAACATTTAAAACAGTGTCCAATGAGTCTAGGAAAAATATATTCTGCAAAACAACAAGAACAAACTAAAACACTAATGAGACACCATGGATGAATAAAGACATGAGGGAAAAATTGAGGGTAAGAAAAGAGGCATGCACTAAGTATGTGGACAGCAGGGAAGAGCATGATGAGTGAGAATACGAAGAGATTAGGAGAGAAGTCAAAAAACAAATAGGAAGACAAAGAGGAACTATGAAATTATCAAAGAACATAAAACAAAATAGTAAAATTTCTCCAAGCACGCACATTTTTAAAGTGGGATGGGAATAGGGCTACTAAGGGACAGACAGCATAAAATCACAGGCAGCGATAGTGAAATGACAAAAATGTTACATTATTTTACTTCAGTCTTTACTAGGGAGACGGATCAGGTGACATGACATCGGATGATGCGATTAGAAATGATATAACCGCATTTAAAATAAAAAGGAGACAAATTAAATAAACTAATCAAACTCCGAGTATAAAACCCCTGGTCCGGATGGACTGCGTCTGCACATTTTAAAGGAATCTAGGGAAGAGGTAGCAGAGACACTGTTGCACATTTCATTTGTTAGTAAAAGATCTCGTGCCAGAGGACTTGTGGATAGCTGATGTTATACTTATATTTAAGAAGGGAGATGGCACATGTCCAGGGAGCTATAGACCACTCAGCTTAACATCAGTGGTAGGAAAGATAATGGAATCCCGACTGAAGGAGAAAATAGAAAAACGTCTAGAAACCAAAAATATAATGGTCAGCATTGATTTCAAAAGGGAAGGTCTTGCTTGACCAAACTCATTGAATTCTTTTAATGAGGTAACAGTGTAGACAAGGGTAATGTAGTAGGTGTAATATATCTAGATTTCCAAAAGGCCTTTGATAAGGTGCCACATAATAGACTAATAAGGTCAGAGCATGCGGCATCAACGGACAAGTAGCAGAATGGATAGCTAGCTGGCTGCAAGACAAAGTGGAGAGTAGGGGTAAATTCAGAACGGTAGGAAGTGGGATCCCACAAAGATCGGTGCTGGGACCACTTTTATAAACAATTTATATTAAAGATTTAGACTTTGGAATCAAAAACACAATTTTTAAATTTGTGGATGCCACCAATTTTTTTTGGGGGGGAGAATATAGTCAATACTGAGGAGGACAACAAATTACAAGACATTAATAAACTTGCAGGATGGGCATATAATTAGCAAATAAATTTCAATGCAAGTGTGAGGTTTCATTTTGGTAAAAAATTTGATCTCATTACTTGCAAAATAAGAATCTAAATGGCATAGAGGAGCAAAGGGATCTGGGAGTATGAATACATAAATCACAAAGTAGTGATTCAGGTTAATAAGGCCATTAAAAAAAACTAAGCACTAGGGTTTATTTCTAGAGGGATAGAAGTTATGCTGAACTTGTATTGAATCTTGGTTAGACCACACTTGGAGTATTGTGTACAGTTCTGGTTGCCATATTATAAAAAGGATATAGAGGCACTGGAGAGGGTGCAAAAAAGATTTAGAAGGATGATGCCAGAACTGTGAAGTTATACCTATCTGGGAAACAATGAACAGGCTGGGTCTCTTTTATCTTGAAAAGAGAAGGCTAAGGAATGACCTAATAGAGGTCTTTAAAATTGACAGATTTTGATGTGAACAGAGTGTTTTCGCTTGTATTGATGGCCTCTAATTTTGTTCCCCACAAGATAGTCACCAAGAAATTAAACAGGGAATTCAGCAGAGACTTCTTTACCCACAGAATGGTGAGAATGTAAAAATCGCTACTATAAGGACTAGTTGAAGCGAATAGTATAGATGCATTTAAGGGGAAACTAGATAAGCATATAGAGGTTATAAGGATGCTCGAGTGGAGCATAAATGCCAGCATGGACTAGTTGGGCCGAATGGCCTGTTTCTGTAATAAAAACAGAAAATGCTGGAAATACTCAGCAGGTCAGGCAGCATCTGTGGAGAGAGAAACAGTTAATATTTCAGGTCGATGATCTTTCATCAGAACTGACCTGGCCTGTTTCTGTGCTGCGTAGTCTGTTTTTGTGATCCCTGGCCTCCCCATATGGAAGGATCTGATCTCTGCCTCTGGTGAGATGATTCTTTTTCCTTCATCTCCCTCTGATCCTGCTCAGCTGTGCTCAGTGCATCATCACTGCGCTCTTCTTTCTACACTCCTTGGGGTAGATGGCTCTATGCAGGTGCTTGCCTGAGCGAGATGTACTCATAGGGTGCTTGCTGTCTTCTGGAGGGTCCTTGCTGCAGGTTCTTCTGTCTCACTCATTGAGAGAAAACGGTTAGGGCAATGTCCTATTGATCTGATACTTTCGGCAAGGAGATGCAATGCTGCTGTTGGTCAGTTTGTCATTGTGTGGGAATTTGTAAAGGAAGGATTAGTTATGGACAAACCTTGAGCTAGCTTGGGCTGAATTCAAAGATATGCAACTTTGGCATTCTGTTTGACCCTGAACTGAGTTTCAAACCACATTTTTAATCCATCACCAAGGCAGCTTAGTTCCATCTCCAGAAATTGCTAGCCCCCTCTGCTCTGAAACTGTTATCCACAATTCATCGCCTCCAGGCTCAATTTCTCCAACTCTCCCCTCACCAGAATCCCCAGTTCCACCCCATACAAATGAACTCATTCAGAACTCTGCAGCCTATAGATCCTACCCCGCCTGAAGTCCTACCAGCTCCCACCGGCTCCTTGTGCTTCAGCATATTGGCTTTAAAATCCTTGTCCTTATCTTTGAATTTCTTCTTGGCGGCACTTGAGGATCGTTGCAGTTCACTTTTATTAATTTAAAACCAGTGTGTCTTCTGGTTTTTGACACCAGAAATAGAAGATAAGGGAGAAAAAAATTGAACCTCCCAAAAATCTGGGTGAAGTCAGTTTTATTTGAAACATTGCTAGACATCAATAAAACAAGATACCTTTTATCTTTTTTTAAAAGCAGCTAACTACATGAATTCTCTTCCTAAACTGCTTCACCTACTTTGTTTTATTCTAGCTCTCCTTCAGAAACCTCCTTCACCAGTGTGTTTGGTCACCTCCCATGTCTCAATTTCTTTTCAATGTTCACCACTTTTCCTGTAAAATGACTGTGTAGGTACGATATAAATGTAAGCTGTACTTTGAGCTAGAGATTTGTTGTTTTTTATTGCATGCCATAGTCATACAGCACAGGAAGAGGCCAGTTGGCCCATCATGCTTGTGCCAGTTCTTTGAAAGAGTTTTCTCATTAGTCCTGCTCTTTCCCATAGCCCTGCACTTTTTTTCCTTTTCAAGTATACATCCAATTTCTTTGAATGTTACTATTGAATCTGCTTCCACCACCCTTTCAGGCAGTGCATTGCACATCATCATAGCTCACTGCATAAAATAAATTCTCCTCATCCCCTCTGCTTCTTTTGCCCATTACCGTAAATCTGCGTCCTCCAGTTACTGACCATCTTACCAGTGAAAACCGTTTCGCCTTATTTACTCTATCAAAACCCATTATCATTTTGAACACCTCATTAAATTTTCGCTTAACCTTCTCTGCTCTAGGGAGAATAATCCTAGTTTCTCTAATCTCTTCACATAACAAGTCCCTGGTAGTATTCTTGTAAATCTCCTCTGTATCTACTTGTCCTGCCACCTTCAAAGATTGGTGTATGTGAACCCCCCAGATCTTTTTGTTCTGCACCCTCTTTAAAATTGTACTATTTAGTTTATATTGCCTCTCCTCATTCTTCCTCCCAAAATAGCATGACCATACATCCCCGTTTCCTAGGGACAGTCCCCAGATGAAGGACTGTGTCCCTGGGCAAACAATGTCCCTGGAAGAGTTCCCGGTTCAGGAAACTCGTCCCTAAATACGCGCGGGTTCAAATCAGGAGCCACGTGACCCCGAGCTGTCCTGCAGTCGGTCAGTAAAGTGGGTGAGGCTGTGTGGTGGGGCGGGTTCCGATTTGGTGGGAGGCTTGTCAAGCTCCTGTTTTTAACCAGTTGAAGGGGTGGACCACTGAAGGACTTTAATTTATGCAGCAATCGTGCTGTGTGGCCACAGTGCGCTTGCTCTGCAAATCCCCAGACAGTCCTGTGAAGTTTGGTTCAAGAGAAATTGGCCCTGGAGCCAAAATGTCTGAGTAACGGGGGGCTGCTGGTAACCGGACTAATGAACGGTGGCTGGAGCCAGGCCGTGTGGCTGTCCTGGGAGCTGGATCAGAGTGCACTCTCTGGCCTTGGATGGTGTGGGTGAGTGTCTGGCTGAGGAGGGGGAGGAGCCGGTGATTGCGGCCGGCCGGTCCTGTGAACAACGGCTGCACTATTCAGGCGGAAAGTTCTGGCGCTGCTTTTTGCAGATTCAGTTTGCATCAAAATAACACCCATTTTTGTTTGCTACGCTGCGCAAGCTACATTTTCCGCCCTGGCTACTTTGCTGTGCTCCCACCCTGTGTGTCCTTGGATTCGGTTAAGAAAATATGGTCACCCTATCCCAAAATGCATCACTTTACACTTCTCTGCATTAAATTTAATCTGCCCATTTCACTAATGTCTATGTCCTCCAGAGGTCTGTTACTATCTTCACTGTTTACTCCAATTCTAAACTTAGTGTCATCTGAAAAGTTTGAAATTATGCCAAGTCCAGGTGATTAATGTTTATCAGAGAGACCAGTGGTCCTAATAGCAGTCCCTGTGGGACACCGCTGTATACTTCCGTCCAGTCTGGAAAAACAACTGTTAACCACTACTTTCTGTCTCTTAGCCAATTTCATATCCATGCTGCCCCTGCCCCTTTAATTTGTCCTTCATGGGCTTCAATTTTGCTAAATTTCTGTATTTTGTGGCACTTTATCAAATGTCCTTTGAAAGTCCATATACACAGCATTAAGGAAAGAATTTTTATAATGTGTGTGTATACACTTTCTTTGAGTGTTTGAGATTAACATTGTAATTTGTATACCACTAATTTGATCCCTTATTCATCAATCAGACCAGCTCTGCCATGGCTTTCATTTCTGAAGCTGAACGATGAAGTTTCTGAAGTTTGTAATGCTCAATCAGGATTGCAGCATCAGCTGGCAATCTTGTGTTATACTTGTGTGTCTGCGAGCATATTATGAAGCAATACACTTGTGAAAACAAGAAATAGTTGCTGTGTGTCCCAGAGCAGGGGATGTTCATTAATTCACTGTAAACAAGTTGACCAGCAGAATGATGTTGGCTGTTGTAATTTGTAGCATTTCAACTTGGTTTATATTATAAAGTCTGTGATTCAAATATTTAGTCTAACATTAAAAAATCCTAAGTTTATGTTTGTCTTTTGTTCAGTCAGTTGAAAGGAAACGTGGGTGTGCCAACAAGTTGACAGGGTTGCTGCATTATGCCTGTTCTTTATTTGGCTGTTTTGTGTGTGAAATATTGTTGTGTACTAATAAGTATTTGAATTAAGCACAAAGCTAGAGGATGAAAATTTCATCAACCTGAGCTGGACCTGTTTGTCAGGAGAACTGAGTGGTGGCTCTTAGCCAAAGTTGTGGAAAAGCAGTATCCAATTTCTGCCACCAGAGGGTGATGGAGTATTTACATAGCTGACAAACTCCTCCAGCAGTCTAGAGGCATTGAACCGTCGATGCTCACCGTAGAGCTAGAATTATTTTGTGCTGAGCCACCAGGAACCTTGATAAAAGTTTTTATTGTTTCTAAAAGCGTATCCTTTTGTATTGGCAGAGGGTACACACTGAGCAACAATGGAATACCACTGTTCTCATGAGTGAGAAACTTTTTTTTAATGAATGAATTGTAGGGCTACTGTTTCCTTTGATGGTAGTTCTGTCTACATGGTGGTTACCTCCCTAGAAAGACAAATGAGAGGCTGAACCATTGCAGGCATGTTGGGGGGAAAAAAATAATTAGGGTACAGTGGGTGAATATGTTGCCAACAGTGCTGAGATGACCACAGCGGTAACTCTTGAGATGACCGGCAGTATTGCCTAGACACTAAGCTGTAGTGAAAACCACAGTTGCTATGTACAGTTCAAACCAATGCCAATCTGTTGAAGGTGGCCTGTTCTGAGAATCCATCCTCTCTGACATAAGAGAATGGAGTATGACTGGAGTGCCAGTGCTAAATCCAAACCACCTTATTTTTGCCAGGAACATAATTTTCTCCAGCTGTCAACCTGGGCTCAGTGGTGGCACTCTGACCTCTGGGTCAGAAGGTCGTGGGTTCAAGTCCCACTCCAGAGACTTGAGCACATAACCTAGGCTGACGCTTCAGTGCAGTACTGAGGGATTGCTGCACTCAGAGGTGCTGTCTTTTCGATGAGACGTTAAACCAAGGCCCTATCTGCCCCCTCAGGTGGACATAAGATCCCATGGCATTATTTAAAGTGCAGTAGGGGAGTTCTGTGTCCTGGCCAATATTTATCTCTCAACCAGCATCACTAAAACTGATCTATCTGGTTATTTATTTAATTGCTGTTCATGGGACTTTGTGCACAAAATGGTTGCTGCGTTTCCCCATATCACAATAGTGATTACACTTTAAAAATACTTCATGGCTATGAAGTATTTTTAGGGATGTCCTGAGGTCATGACCGGCGCTATATTCTTCTTTCTAACTGCCCTCTGTATTCTGCATCAATGCAAAAAGTCATTTGGAATGCCAGTGACAATGCTTTGCACACTGCTCCTATTGGTAGAGCACTCACACACTCTCACACTCTCTCTCTCTCTCCTCTGTCCCCTATTTGCAGCAGTTCAAACAGTGAGTTATTGGGAAGTTGCATTTGGAGATAGCAACTCTGTTGCCTGATGGTGTTCAGTGTAATTCAGTGATGCTTGTAATTACAAGACTCAATCCTGAGAAAATTAACTACATATAAATTAAGAAAAAGCAGGAAAATGTTTGAATCATATAATCGTACAGCACAGGAGGCCATTCAGCCCATCATGCCTGTGTTGGCTCTTTGAAAAAGCTATCCAATTAGTCCCACTCCCCTGCTCTTCTTAGCCCTGCAAATTTCTCCTTTTTGTTTTCATCCAGTAGTTTGAGTAAAATTAACCGACAATGAAAAGAGTAGGCTAGTTTTTTTTATATATAAAATTGTTTTAGGTTTTGAGTTGGTGTGCTATAGTAAAACTATTAATGCTTGAGTAACTTTTATTACTGTTAATGTGTTTAGAATCACCGTACAAGCTGAAAATAAATGTGGTTGTCCCAAGGAGATGGGAGCTTCTCCGAACATGCTGTCAACTGAAGGGTTGGCCTTGATTTGTAATCAGTCCACAGTATTTTTTCCTCTTTGCTGAAAAATCTTGAGGGGCTTCCAGGATGACAGCCAACTAGTTTCAGGGCAATAAAATAACTGAGGCCTTTTATGGAAGTAACATGTTCTTCTGATCAGTGTTCTCGAAATATTGTACAGTGTGTTCTACTGGAAGTATTTAAGTACAGTACGTTGCTCGGTTGCAGCAAAGCCTACATAATTATTTTGGTGGATTACATGCCATGTGCATTTATTGTCCACTTGTGTGGATGTAGGTTTATTAAAGTTGGGTTAGTTGGTCTCTACTGGTATGGCAGTAGTGGGGTTACAATTGGTCACAGAGCCCCTTGATAAGGGAGACAAAATATCAGAGGGTTTCAGCTCTTGATCCAGTGGCCTGTGCCAGAAAGAGTGCTTATGTTGATGCTCTTGCCTCAGTTGTCTGAGTTTTTACTGTGAATGTCAGCAGACTGTGCCCGAGTAGATTTTGGAGGTGTATTCTCCCTCTGATATGCCTGTTGTGCTGACAGGCAGGTTGTTGTTTGAGTTCCACAGAAGCTTGTGGTTCAGCCCCTTCTTTAGAGGTTGCAAGTGTTGAGAGAATCTTGTGATCCACAAAATATTCAATCTTCTGAAGGAGAGCATGTTTAAGTCTCAGACAATTAACGGTACCGAGGGCTTCCTCTGCTCAAATTGACTAAGGAAATATCATTTGAGGATTTCTCTCTCTATGCAATTATTAAAGTCATGGGTTTCCCATTATGTTTGATCATCACAGTAGTTGGGAGTCGAAGAGGCACTGCTTTGCAACTGCAACGTTGCTCAGCTCTGATACAGCTGGTTACCCCAGTGTTAGTTTTGACTCTTGTTGTTTTTCCCCTTTTTTTAAAAAAAACACAAGGCCTTCAGAATTGGATGTAGAGGAGGATTGTGTAATTTTCAGCACTGCTTGTGCCTTCTGTCAGACCTGACAAGCATTCATTTTAGGGTGTCACCATCCCTTCAATGCATGCTGTAGGCCTAGTCAATCTTGGAAGTTTAGTATGGCCTGGATTCCCTCAGCCATATGTAGTTTGGGAGGCCTTGAGTTTTGTTTGGTCTTGATGAGCATGGACAGATAGGTGTCCTTTGCCATTCCAACAAATTGTTTTACAACTTGCTTTAAAGTTAGAATGAACAAATTATTTTTCGGTAATAGGGACCAGAAGACTTTTTTTTAAATGAGTGGCTTCCTCAAATTCCTGAGAACAGAAATTAGCTGGTAAATTATGATGCTGTAATTTAATTGCTTTGAGGCTGATATGTTGTACTTTTTTTTAAAGTTTGTTTTCTAAAACTGGCTCTGGAGCACCCCTGATTGAGGCTGATACTATCGAATGGGATTTTTTTTTCTCCGACATTACAGCAGTCCTAATGGAAAGGAGTTTCCATAATGAAATTCCGTCCAACCTCATGGCAATCTTTCTGGTCAGGGTCTCCCAGGACAAGTTCTCTCTCTTCATGCTGAAATTGGGTGGGAAATAGTCCAGGTGGTCCAAGGCTTTTCCTCTGACCCAATTTTAGCATGAACAGCCTAAATTGTTTTGCAATTTGTTGTATGGTGTAATTGAAATTTAACTAGTTTGGGTTGCTGGAAATTTTAATAATTTGCGAGTAGACTTGGGTAGAACTGATGAGAATGGCATCAGGTTTAAAATCAAAGATCTTGCAACTGTCTGTTTTTACTCTTAAGTAGTTTCAGTGGGCCGGATTTTTCTCTCGGCAGTGAACAAGGCGCGCCAGCCATTCATTACACTTGCACTTGTCCAGACTGCTGAGAGAATGTGCATTCGTACTGTAAATTAGACAGCCAAAAACAGTGCAGCGCCCTCAACAGGGGATCTGTGATCAGGCAAGCAACTGTGTATCCCATTAACCAAATCAGATTGAAGAATTGTTAATGAGCAGCACAGTCTAAACCAGGAAGCGTCAGAATATTTAATTCAATGTCAAATCAGGTGTGGAAAGTGAAAGAGATGGAAAGAAAGATGGAATTGAGAGAGATGGCTCAAAGTTTAATTTTTTTTAATTTTTAAAAAATCTCCAACAATAATTAAAATCCGAAGGAATGAGACGCCACATTTGTAAAAGTTAATTTTCAGTGCTAAAGAGGTTGTTTGGCTGAAATTAAGAATTATCATGCCGTTAATTTACTTGCGCTGAAATGGGCAAGCCCTAACTTGGCAAGATACCATTATAGCGCAGCTTCTGGAGGAGCAGGGCAGCAACTTCCTGATTTCCACGTTTAACTGCATGTACGGTCGCTGGAAATTGCTATCCTATTTATACTTAATGGTGAGCGCAATTAGCCTCACTGTTATTTCTGTCGCAAAATCCGGCCCAGTTACTATCCATTGAAGTTTTTTTTCAATTTATAAGTGTAGCGGTTTAATTTGACAGTTATATTTTGTAACTTTAATGTTTATGTTGAGCAGGATTGCAAATAATCATTTAACCGCTCTGGCAAGCGGCCTCAAAGACTAGGTAATTCAGCTTTATTCGCAGTTCTATTGCAGGTTTGCCTTGTTTGAACTTTAAAATCAAAGATCTTGCAACTGTCTGTTTTCATTCTTTTGTAAAGGGCTGTTCTTCTGGATAAATCCTAAATCAATACCAAGATCTGTTACTATCTGCAGTTTGACTATGTTGCCTTTGAGGCTGCATGGTGTGCAACTATAGTACTAGTGGAAACAAAATGTTTGGGCACACCAGTTTTAAACCAGGATTTCTAATCTTGGGTCAGAGTGCTAAAAGTTAACCAAAAATACTTTTCCAAATTTGGAGGTGGATAGTTGCATTTTTATTGGGAACACGGAAGCTGTTGTCTCCGGTCCCCGCCACAAACTTCATTCCCTAGCCACTGACTCCATCCCTCTACCTGGCAACTGTCTGAAGCTGAACCAGACCGTTTGCATCTTTGGCTCAATTTGAGATTCCAACCACATCTGTGCTGTCACCAACACTGCCTTTTTCCACCTCTAACATCGCATGACTCCGCCCCTGCCTGAGCTCATCTGCAAGCAGAAACCCTCATCCATGCCTTTGTTACCTCTAGACCGACTACTCCAATGCTCTCCTGGCCAGCCTCCCATCTTCCACCCTCCATAAACTTGAGCTCATCCAAAACACTGCTGCCCGTGTCCTAACTCGCACCAAGTCCCGTTCACCCATCACCCCTGTGTTTGCCAACCTACATTGGCTCCTGTCTGGCAACACCTCAATTTTAAAATTCTCATCCTTGTTTTCAAATCCCTCCATGGCATTGCCCATCCCTATCTCTCTAACCTTCTCCAGTCCTACAATCCTCAGAGATCCCTGCGCTCCTCCAATTCTGGCCTCTTGCACATCCCTGATTTTAATTGCTCCACGATTGGCGGCTGTGCTTTCAGCTGCCTAGGCCCTAAACTCTGGAGTTCCCTCCCTAAACATCTCTGTTTCTCTACCTCTCTCTGCTCCTTTAAGACATTCCTTAAAACCTACTTCTTTGATCAAGCTTTTGGTCATTTGTCCTAATATCTCCCATGTGGCTTGGAGTCAAATTTTGTTAACGCTCCTGTGAAGCGCCTTGGGACGTATTAACTACATTAAAGGCCATGTATAAATATATTCCTTTCATTTTGTGACTTTTTTTGCCATAATAACTTTACCTATTATAAGATTATGTGGTTAATTTTTGATTGTGAAAGTTACCATATAATTGAATTACTGTTTCTCATATTTATATGGCTGTCTAACCTTTTCCCTATTGTATTCAACGTGGATTAATAGTGGTGTTTTTAAACAGCAGATCATTATTGGAGCAATTGCCCTTAATTGCAGACATGAATCACACACAGACCAATAGAGATTCAGTGCCAAGTTCTTTGCGGTGCCACTAAAAATAGTTCCAATTGGATCACTTGATTGCCTTTTTTGGTACTGTAGTTACCTAGTATACATAGTACTACTGTAGAGCTTTGCAAAGGTTTTCTTGTAGTAATCCAGTATTCTCAAACTTGCCTCATATCAAGGAAATTCTCAGGATACCCTGTCATTTTTCAAGTTACTACTTCCTAATCGACTTTTTTGTGTTTTTTCCAGGTATCCCAGATGATGAAATAGTTAATCTCACCGTGCCTACTGGGGTGCCAGTTCTCTTGGAACTGGATGAGAGCCTTCATCCAGTTAAACAACATGAATTTCTGGGCGATCAGCAGGCCATTCAGGCGGCTATCGAAAAGGTGGAGGAGCAGGGCAAAGCAAAAGCTCCAGGAAAAAGTGCACCCGCTGTTGCCCATTAACTCTCCTTGTATGGCTTTGGAGGAGAGAGGTGTAATTAGAAACGTTTGAAAAATATTTGGAGAGGAAGTTTATTTTGTTTGGAACCCTATGTAGGTTTGCTGCAGTTGGTGAGAATATCCTAGGTTTGGCACTGGTGAAGTATGTTGGACTTTATTTGCTGCTTTGCACTAATGTCTTAAAATTAATTTATTTAAAAAGCTAAAAATACATGTCTTCATACACTGGAAGATAGTTTCAGTATTGTGTGTCAAACATTCTTCTAGTAAAATACAGTTGTTATTACAAGGCAAAATTAAAGGAGTGTCAATTTATAGTTTGTAATTTAAGTTGTATTATATGTCCTTGGAGAGCTCCTGCTATGTTGGTTAGGGATTGCAGGAGGTACCTTTCTTTGGACTAGGATTTAAAGGTTTTTTTTTGTGGTCATCTTGCTGAGGGATGTTGGTGCTGCGGAGTGGAACAATGTCAGCATCAGGTGTTCTCGGGTCCGCTGCAGCACAGCTAGATTCAGAGTAAGATTCCCCTACTGTCCCAACAGTGTATCTCAACCCCAAACTCAGAAGAGCACCCATTAGTGTGGATTTTTTTTTGGCATTTGTTATTGAATGAGATTGCCAATTGGTGCCAAACTGGGGCCATTTTGTGCTGTAGACCCATGTGCCCATTAAGCACTGGATTGACACTGTCCAAACTCACTTTACATGGAACCCTTAAAGCCAGCAGACAGAAGGAACTTTTTTTTAAATTCCATCAATCTGTGCTGGATTTGAGCCCTTGGCCCAGAGGTGAATAATCAGTGCTCTAACCCATTGTGTCATCCACTTCCCAAAAATGCTTACTGCATCATTTATTGATTGTCAACCCTAATTTAAAACTGTGTACGTACTAAAATTGTTTTCCTAGAAAAGGAATGGGGTAAAAATTAATTTTCTTGTCCTAATCAAGCCCAAATAGTCTTTAATTAAAAAAAAAACTGAGGGAAGTGATGGGATAATAAGTAATCAGTAAAGATTTACTGTTCCTCTAGGAATCCTGAAAGTGACTGAACATTTTGAGACTTCCCTGAAAAAATGGCTCACAAATAAGACATTGCAGTACAGATGTAGACCTTTTTTATACTGCTGTATGCCTCTTTTTTTTACTGGGGAAACAAGAATTCTTCAGAGGCCTTGTCTCTTGAGTTGTTAACCATGAATTAATGGCTATTTGAAGTATCTATAATACGATAGATGTAAACTAGCTAACCGCATCAATGGAAATTCATTAGAGAACAAGTGCAGAATATTATTTACAATTATGCAGATTAAATGGGGAATACTTGATGCTATAGAAATCTTGAGGGGGAGGAGGGGGGAGGGGGGATGAAACCCCCGAAGTGTAGGAGAATGCGACTGTACTAGGGTCTGCAGGCTAATAGAACCACTGCAGTTTTACTTTTTGGCGTTTACAATACCAATTTGTTTTGGTGTTAGTGTTATGAAACTGTAGACATTTTCTTTGAGTTTTATGTTACTTTCAAATGGTTAGAAATAGAAAAATAGCATTTTCCATTATCATATTCTAACAGTCAAGTGTTAAGATTTAAAATACTGAGAGTATTCATACCTCCTGTGTTTTCCTAGTATTTAAATGGAAAAACAGAGGCTTGCCTCCACCCATGCCTCTGTTGAGTTTACCCCATGAGGTGCTGAGCTGTACAGACCAGGATAGCCCTGGGTTTGCTGCTTGATTTGTGCTGAGTTGGCCCATCTTGGTAGAGGTAGTGGTGGGCATGCCACAATGGGCCCCTGCATCCCTTGATTAGGGAGAGGACATTTTAGCTGAGGTTCCCCCTCCTGATTGCCATCCAGCGACCCATGTTGAAATTGTCGTCTTTACATACACAGAGTAAGACTCATTGACACCCAGTTGAGGTGGATGCAAGATCAGTGGGCACTTGGATGTAGTACTGGAGGACTACTCATGCTCATTTAACTGTACCCCAGCAAGGAGTTGATGCTTTTGGGGCGGAGGGGCAAGTGCAGAGTTAATTCCACGAATAATGAAGTGTAACCAATGGATAGCTTATGAAGGTGGCTATACAATGTATCGTACTATTTTTGTTGCATGGTGCACTTCTAATCGGAGGTGGCAAGGGATGGATCCCTGTATTGTACTGTTGGTTGAATGATGTCATGGGCTTTCAGGTTCTATGTTATTGTCTTCCTTCATTGCTGTTTCACTAAATTATACTACATGAACTGTCCACGTCCTGTCTGCTGAATAAAAGTAAAACAAATTTGAACAGTTGACCTGTGTGCTATGTAACTGGCCTAATAATCCAGTGAACGTGAGTTCAAATTCCGCCATGGCAGTTTGAGAATTTGCTTTCAGTTTAAAGAAAAATCTGGCTGGCATCAGTAAAAGTGACCATGAAAAGCTGTTGGATTGTGGGTTTAAAAACCTAAATGTCCTTTTTATAGGGATGGAAAGGTGCCATTATTACTTGGTCTGGCCCATATGTGACTGCCGTCTGAAGTGGCCTAGCAAGTCACGCCATTGTATCAAACCGCTACCAAAAAAAGGAAAAAGCCGGCACCTACACCACACAGACTGCAATGGTTCAAGAAGGTGGCCCACCGTAACCATCTCAGGGCGACTATGGATAGACAGTAAATGCCAGCCTTGCCAATGATGTCCACATTCCGAGACTGAATAAAAACATGTCCTTTATACTTGTATTGTTAAAAATAATAGTTTTACTGGCCTTCTGTCTAAGGCAGTCATTTAGTCTTCCAATTTGGTTGATACATAGAAGTTTGCAGTATTATCTGAACCATTCAGTTGACTTTCAGTCTCAATTGAAATTATCTTCAGTATACTCTGTAGATACCATGAATAAAATTTCAATCTATTTATGCTAGTTTAAATGTATTTATTTAAGTACTGTATATGAAAATATTTCTGGTGTTTGGGGGATATTGTAGCATCAAAATTATTACAATATAATAGTTTGCATAATGTGTAATCTTGTTTGTCTTTGTATATGTTCACTGACAATCTTGTATAGTCCATTATATCTTTAATGTTTACATGTACAAAAAGTAAATTTAGAAAATTGTTTGGACAAACTCATTTATACCCCTGAAAGTAGTAATCTTTCTAATCTAATGCTGCAGATTAACCACTAAATTCGACCATCCTTTACTCTTGAGTGAAGAGCCGAGTGGATTAGGCTACAGCAATGAAACTAATTTTCTGAGTATGGTGCAGCACTGGAAGTGCCAAATTTACTCTTTTTTCAGTTGCATTTGGTTACTGTTTTAGTACAAGATACTGAAAAGATCATGGGCCAGAATTTGCGGTTGGTATGACTGCGTACTCTGAGTATGCCGTCATACCGCCTTTGAAATGGACAGCGAGTCTGGGATTTGCACATACTCTAAATCTGACTTGACAGATGATACACACCGACATTGAAATCCTAATTGCTGGCGCAGAGTTGGGCCAACTGCCCAGCAATTGCATATGAAAATTTTACGGCTAGTGCAAACAGGCGCAGGGCCTGTTTACACAGCATAAGGGGATATTGTCAATAAAAAATCTTTTTATTTATACAACTGTATTGGAATTTAAAAAAAATAACTGCAACAGCGTATGTTGAGATGCAGATAACATCGCAATGATTTTGAAGAGTACAATTCTGTCACCAGATCAATTTAATTTCTCCAAGTAACATGTTGCATCTGTTTCCTGATTGGAGCACCGGCCCACGTGATCCCAGGTACGCTTATGCACACGGTGCGCCCCTGGGATCCATGGGCCAATACACTGCACTCAACTCTGCAGTGTCTGTCAGCAACTTTTCGTTTGGGGCCTGAACAGGTAAGTGCACATTCGGTTCAGATGCAGGTGATTACGTCGCCAATCGCAAAATCCTGGCCCATATTCTTATTTCTGATAACTTTTACACTGAATGCCAAATGTCTGTCCCGTATGCGCACACTTTTGCATCAGAAAAGTGGCTATAGTCTAGCAGATCATATTGTATCTGCAGTTGCCCACATTTCAGAGAAATTCACAATGTAAAGCATAGAGATGGTTGAATGACGAGCTATATAGATGCAAAAATTTTCATTGCCATGGTACTTTTCATAAAATAACTATAAACAAATACTGTTTACAGATTATTGCACGAAGTAGCAGTCTTCCTCCTGCCATTCAGATTGGTAAGACATTGATCCAGATCAGTCTGTTATGCAGGTGTTTTAATAAATTGTGAATTTTTCCCATTATTAAAAATTATTCTCATAGCATTGTCTTTGCTTCCCAAATGAAGTGAAGAAGCAACCAAATGAATCCTTTCTATAGTCCGATCCTTGAGTTGGGAATGCTGTAATGGTAATACCTGTTCTTTCTTGCTATAGAAGAGGCTGCGTAACTTCTCTCACCTGTTACAACAAATACATCTTGGATATGCCATTTTCTGACTAAGCACAGGAGATCTGGTTGTCAGTTATCATGAACTTTTATAGTTTAACATTTTAAGTGAGTTCTTGTATGAAATGTTTAGTGGTTTACTGTGACTGCAGTATTAAAACTTGTTGGTTGTAATTTGGTAAATATTTATGGTATCTAATTTACCATTAACATTTTGTATGTTGCTTTTATTGAATGGTTTTCATGATTAAATGTGCAAATATAAAACCGGAAATGCTCAGCAGGTCGAGCAGCATCTGTGGAGAGAAACGTTTTGGGTTGATGACCTTTTGTCAGAACAGTTAGCTTTTTGTTTTTTCACTATTTTGAACATGTAATGAGAATTCTGGATAGTATTGTGACTTTTCAACAAAACTAACCTAACCTATCAAATCTTATACACTTATGTCATTAACGTTTAAAACGCATCCAATTTTTAAAAATTCATTCTCTGGATGTGGCCATCACTAGCATTTATTGCCCATCCCTAATTGCCCTTGATGGTGGTGGTGGTGGTGGTGAGCTGCTACCTTATATTGCTGCCATCTATGTCATGAAGGTACTCCCATCGTGCTATTGGGGAGTTCCAGGATTTGATCCAGTGACTATGAACGAGCAGCAATATATGTCCAAGTCAGTGTGGTGTGTGTGTGACTTGGGGAACTGAGGTGATGTTCCCATGTACCTGCTGCCTTGTCCTTTCTAGGTGGTGGAAATTGTGGGTTTGGGAGGTGCTGATGAAAGAGCCTTGGCGACTTGCTGCAGTGCATCCTGTAGATAGTAAACACTGCAGCCACGTTGTGCCGGTGGTGGAAGGTTTGGATGGGCTGCCGATCAAGCAGATTGCTTTGTCCTGGGTGGTGGTTAGCTTCGACTGTTGTTGCAGATGCACCCATCCAGGCAAGTGGGGAGTATTCCATCACCCTCCTGTCTTGTGCCTTGTAGATGGTGGAAAGGCTTTGGGGAGTCAGGAGGTGAGCCACTTGCTGCTGAATACCCAGCCTCTGACCTGCTCTAGTAGCCATGGCATTTACGTGGCTGGTCCAGTTGAGTTTCTGGTCAATGGTGCCCCCCCCCCCCCCCCCGATGTTGTTTTGGGGGGGGGTGGGGGATGCCGTTGAATGTCAATGGGCAGTGGTTAGACTCTCTCTTGGAGATGGTCATTGCCTGACACTTGTGTGACACAAATGTTACTTGCCACTTATCTGCCCAAGCTTTCCCCCTGATCCTCATTGACTTCAGTTTTACCAGGGCTCCTTGGTATCTCACTCGGTCGAATGCTGCCTTTATGTCGAAGGTAGTCTCTCCTCTCCTCACCTCTGGAATTCAGCTCTTGTGTCCATGTTTAAACCAAGGCTGTAATGGGGTCTGGAGTGGTGTGGCCCTGGTGGAACCCAAACTGAGCATCGGTGAGCAGGTTATTGATGAGTAAGTGCCGCTTGATAGCACTGTCGACGACACCTTTCATCACGTTGCTGATTGATTGAGAGTAATCTGATGGGGTGGTAATTGGCCAGATTGTTTTTTGTGGACAGGACATACCTGGGCAATTTTTCCCTTTTTGGATAGATGCCAGTAGTGTAGCTGTACTAGAACAGCTTGGCTATATAATCTGTGGCTAATGTTTTATTCATAGAAATTATTTTTAAAGTAAAATTAACAACATTCTCTTAGAATGTCGTTATGAAGATTTTAACCCTTTGACTGCAAGCAGTTTTAGGGGATTGCACAGTGACACTGAAGTTCACACACAGCTGTTTGAATGTCAGAATTATCTTTAATATAGTATTAACCCTATAACAAAATTAAGCACGAAAAATATCTAAGAACACGTTTGTGAGATACTGGTTCTATCAGCTATCTGAGCGTCTACATGAATCACATTGTTGTGCGTCAGGCACCTGTTGCAGCAACAGAGGTTAAGATTTTCCTTTCCATCGAAAAAATTTGACCCGCAATGCCAGTTTTATGCTCTAGTGGTAAGTTGAAAGTTACCCCTTCATTTTCTAATCTGCTAATGGAAATTTAACAGCTGCAGGGTGAAATGAATAAAATTGACTATTATATTCATATTTAATCGCACCCCTTTAGAGTTTGTCGTAAAACGGTGGAAGTATAAACAAGATAATAGTGCAAACTCTTGCTAGTTATATAAACCACAAACTATAATGATACACACATTGTCTTAATCACAATATAAATTGTACAAAGGATGTTAACTAGTATCTCAGTTTTATATATAACCCACCACCTGATTTTCCCCCATCCCCACACCAGCACTCCCCCTGTCTCACCTGTATTTCAGTTTCTAGATGGCCTGTCCACTGACCCAGTACAGTCTGTTGATTCAAAGTTTGTGTAAAAACAATTATTCAGTAATTCGATTTAAGCAATTTATTTAGCAACTTTTTAATGAAACAGTCCACAGACATAAAGAAACATACTGAGCCAGGAAGGAAGACATTAGGACGGGCGACTAAAAGCTTGGTCAAAGCGTTGGGTTTAAAAAAGGTTTTTAAAGGTGGAGAAATGAGGTTTAGCAATTAGTTCCAGAGAGTAGGACCAAGACAGCAGAGTGCTCTACCACCAATGGTGGTCAAAAGGAGGGAGGTAATGCAGAAGATGCCTGCATTGAGGAACAGAGAGAGTGGTATGGGATATAGAGCTGCAGGATATTGCAATGAGAAGGTGGGGTGAGGTCAAGGAGGGTGTCGAGAATTTTAAGTTTACTGCAGTGAAAGATGGAGTGACTGTAGATCAGCAAGGATGGGGGTGATTGACGAGCAGAACATGATCGAGCATAGGAGGCCAGCAAGGTGTATGTTGAAATGGTCAAGTCTCGGTGACAAAGGCAAGTATAAGGTACTAACAATGGAGGAGCTGAGGCAATGGTTAGTGTCAGGTGATGTTGTAGAGGCAGAATGTGGTGATCGATGGGATATGGGGTTTAGAGCTCAGCTCCGGCTTGAACAGGATGCCAAGATTGCAAAGTATATGGTTTGGCCAAGAAGTGAAATCAAGTCGGTTTGGGGTTTGAGTAATGAGTGGGTGAGCACTGGCTTTGGTTTTGCCAAGGGTGAACTGCAGTATGTTGTGGTTCATCAGAATATGTCAGACAAGCAGAGAATTACAAGAGGTGAGCACAGACTTGGGAGGCAGCGATGACTTATTCAAGGATGTTGGAGAGAAAGGGACATTAAGGTAATGACAAATATGGGCCTTCTATTTAAACAAACATCATTTCTGAGAAGATTCTTATATTATGGGATAAACAATGCTGCACTAACCAAGGGCTGCTATACCTACATTCACTGAAACATTGATCCTTAACATGCAGTACCACGAACAAAATTTGTGTAATGTATCATGCAGCCACCTTTATAAAGGGTGGGCAGATTGCTGGTGGAGCAAGGGAGCAGCTGAAATTTAGGATAGGTATCCTGTATGTGGCCCTTGTAGAGTTTATTTTTGTTGGGGGGTGATGCAGTAAACTTTGCTTTGCAAGCATCTGGTTCCTTTCAGGGCAGCAGGCTATTGCCAGGGATATTTCTGTAGGTGGTCGTGGCTGTACCAGTGCTATCCTAACCTGCATTGGCTCCAGGTTAAGCAACACCTTGATTTTAAAATTCTCATCCTAGTTTTCAAATCCCTCCATGGCAGCCCTCCCTATATCCGTAATCTCCTCCACGCCTACATTCCTCCAATTCTGGCATTGAGCATCCCCAATTTTAATTGCTCCACCATCGACAGCTGTGCCTTCAGCTGCCAAAGTCCTAATCTCTAGAATTCCCTCCCTAAACCTCTCCGTGCCTCGACCTCTCTTTCCTCCTTTAAGACGCTCCTTTAAAAAAAATAAAGACTTGCATTTGCATAACGCCTTTCACGACCACCGGATATCTCAAAGCGCTTTCCAGCCAATGAAGTACTTTGAGTGTAGTCACTGTTGTAATGTGGGATACATGGCAGCCAATTTGCGCACAGCAAGCGCCCACAAACAGCAATGTAATAATGACCAGATAATCTGTTTTTGTTATGTTGATTGAGGGATAATTATTGGCCAGGACACCGGGGATAACTTCCCCTGCTCTTCTTCGAAATAGTGCCATAGGATCTTTTATGTCCACCTGAGCGAGCAGACGGGGCCTTGGTTCAATGTCTCATCCGAAAGACGGCACCTCCCATAGTGCAGCACTTCCTCCGCACTGCACTGGAGTGTCAACCTAGATTTTTGTGCTCAAGTCCCTGGAGTGGCACTCTGAACCCACAGCCTTCTGACTGAGGCGAGTGTGTGACCCACTGAGCCACGGCTGACACTACAAACCTACCACTTTGACCAAGCCCTAATATCGCCTTGTGGCTCAGTGTCGAATGTTAACACTCCTGTGAAGTGCCTTGGGACGTTTTACTATGTTAAAGGTGCTATATAAATACAAGTTGTTTCCTATACAACTTCCAGTTTTAGTTGTACTTCAGGAAAATACTTGTCCTAGAGCTTGTCTCTTAGTTTGGATTGCCCCCTAATTTATAGGGTCTCCTGGATAGTTTGTCATTGTTTAGTAATTCTTCAGTGTGGGAGGCCATCATGGGATTGTTTGCCATCTGCTACACTATGGGGAATAAAACTGCACTTCTTATAGTCCAGTACTGGATGGAGATAACTGCATTTAAGAACCCTGCCTGCCTACATCATGGCTGTGATCTTATTGAAGGTTTCTCTACTTTGTGCCATGATCTCGCTGCCATGAAGAATTCAATACCTCGAACAAGTGGTTGAAGAAGAATATTCGAACAATGCTTGGTGTTAAATTGGTCCTGGTACACACAAGTCCAATCTGCAGTATTTTAAGTTTTGGCGAGCTCCAGTGCTGGCCAGGATTACTGCAGCAACATTATTCAAAGCAACTCAAGAATGGGGTCTTATATTGATGGGTCTAGTACACCAACTAGAGTTTGTTTTTAAATCTGTATTAAAGTTAATCCCAGTCTAATTAACTAATCAAATGATTAATGCCCATTGGTGAAATGAATAAGACAGAATTTATCACCGAGTGGATGAGTGAAAATTGACCCAACATCTTTTTTTAAAAAATAAACTAAAATCCTCACCGGAGCGGGGAAATGCCCTCCTATTTCAACTCCGAAATCTACTAATCTATGGTAGGAAACTCTACAAACTGTACATGCTCTGAATGCACAGATATGGCTAGTAACTTTCCAACAAGGGAAAACATATCCATTGAAATCCAGGCATTGGAGGACACTAAAGATAATTTAATGGGTAAACCTAATGTTATTGTGAAATGTAATTATTTGATTTTATTGTTGAAAATTAGAAATGTCAATTACTGAAGAAAAAATATGAATTAAATTGGTTCACTTTTTTTGTCATTTATTGGTAGGTTCCCCTGATTTTTCATAAATCCTTGACAGTTTCTCATTGAAAGTTTTCTAGCCACTTTTTGCACTTTTCATCCATATATATATTGGAATAGAGTACAAAAGCAAGGAAGTTATGCTAAACCGTTTATAAAACACTGGTTAGGTCCCAGCTGAAGTATAGTCTAATTCTGGGTACCAGACTTTAGGAAGGATGTCAAGGCCTTAAGGAGGATGCAGAAGAGATTTACTAGAATGGTACCAGAGATGATAGACTTCAGTTACATGGAGAGAGTCGAGAAACTGGGGTTGGTCTCCTTGGAGCAGAGAAGGTTAAGGGGAGATTTAATATAGGTATTCAAAACCATGAAAGATTTTGATAGGAGTAAATAAGGAGAAACTGTTTCCAGTGGCAGAAGGGTCGGTAATCAGAGGACACAGATTTAAGGTAATTGGCAAAAGAACCAGAGGCGACAGAAGGAAAAGAAATTACACAGCGAGTTATAATCTGGACAGCACTGCCTGAAAGGCTGGTGGAAGCAAATTCAATACTAACATTCAATACTAACTTTCAAAAGGGAATTGGCTAAATACTTAAAGTAAAGATTTACAGGGCCATAGGAAAAGAGTAGGTGAGTGGGACTAATTGGATAACTCTTTCAAAGAGCTGGCACGGGCATGATGGGCCAAATGGCCTCCTTTCTATGTATCATTCTATGTCCCCTACCTCTTTAGTTCTGATATGCTACTATTTTATTTTGAATCAGTTAAAACAAATTGTGATGGTAAAAATTTTGCTGACAAAAGTGAGTGGAAAAATTGTGAATGTAGGAAGCAAGGTGAATTAGGAAATGCATGCTATATGAAAGACTTTTATCTTATAGATATATAGTTTGGTAGACGTAATGAAAGAAAAACAGTTTATCTTACAGAATTCTCAAGGTGAAGAGAAGTTTACCTATTTGTGCATTATGTATAAAGGAATAGTTATGCAACAAAAATTAGAAAAAATGGTTATTTTTTCATCACTGTACAAAGGGTACATACCAACAAAGCCACTGCTTTTGATCTCCCTCCCTGTGGGAACTTTCTTATCCATAACTCCAACATTGGAATGCAGTCTAATAGTCTTGTTTCTGGTCATACCAGGCCAGCCTTCCCCAAACTCTCTTTGGAATCTTCAAAGTGAGCATCATCAAAGCTGATTCCCCAGTTTAACTCTTTGGAAATAGACAAATAGAAGACTAAGGCCGGTCTGTTACTACTCCAGATCAATCAGCACTCAGGTATGTTTCATGATAACTGTGAATTCCTGAGTACTGGTATTTTGGGAACTTAATCTACTGATGTGTTTCAGCTAGGGCCGATCCTCATTTAGTGATGCTAATCACTGTATAACTTCGTCTGCGATACACTTGATTAACAAGTCTAGTGCGCTAGGTGCATTATGGTCTGCCACAGTGAAGACAGTCTCTCAAACTTTTTCACTTCATGGTGCCAAATTAATTAAACATGCTATCTGACCGCGATTACATAGTTTGACTTTGTGCTGTAGCTTTATGACTGGTGGGCATTGTGTGGGTTTAACTACCGCATTAAAGTGGATCTGGCGATTGTAATTTATAATTTCTTTATATTTACTTCAGGATTTTAGCTTGGACAGATTGTTTTTGTTAATCCTGTTATCCTTTTTCTTGGCTGATGTGGGGGTTGCTCGTCGATGCTTGTAGTGTGGGGCCAAGTCCACAAGTCTGTGCAAAACAAATCTCTGTGTTTTGGTAGAATCGCAGGACACCTTTTACAGACTGTAATGATACCAGTTTGAATACGAGTATTTAATGATGTTCCCTTAAGGATCAGTGTTTGAATTAAACAATGTTAGATCCAGACTAGAGAACCGAGTCAATTTGCAAGATGGAGTTGATGAACTAGCTGTGAGCTGATTAATATTGCTGCATGTACTGTTTGTACAGCTCAGTGATTGGTGGGATTATACAAAGCCCATCCACTGGGGCAGAAGGAATACTGCTGCACATAAAGTCACTTTCAAGGTTCGCTTTTAATGACAGAACTTTTCTCTGCGTTGAATAGTTCTATAACACAAAATTCTAGTTCAATCTGAGACCCTGAAAGATTTGCTGGTATATCTAGGCGTACTTTATCTGCCATTTTTGACGGCCTTTTTCTCCATAGATAATGCTGTATTAGCGTTCTTTTTAACAGCAAACATATCCTTGGCATGTTTAAAATCAAATTGGAAGAATTTTGTTTTGTGACTCTACAATGGAACTTGGGACCTGGCATCTGAAGTTCCAAATTTTTAAAGCCATGATCACAAGCAATTACTTTATTTCTGTTCATTTTATTAGTGTAATCACCAATTACAATAGAATAGGAACAGGGTAAAATGAATAGGCCAAGTCAATCAAGGTGTTTAATAGAACTAATGTACTTATTAATCACCTTCTTAAAAACTTTGCAGCAACAGCGAGAACTTGCACCTCTATATAGCATGACTTACATGACCAATGTCCCAGGTGCTTTACTTGTGATCAGTGGACCGAGTAGGAAGTAGACAAGAAATTATGGGAGGTGAGCAGATTTGTTGTGAGCAACAAATAGGTGTTGAAGAAGCTTTTGAATGTTGAGAGCAAGGTTGTAAGGTGAAGGGGTTTAGGAAGAGGGTTTCAGAAGGCAGGGGCATAACGGCTCGAGGCTCTGTCACTTAAAAAAAAAAGTGGAGGGAGTGGGAGAAAAACACACAATAGGTCAGAGTCACAGGAGTGGAGGCAGTGGATGACACACAATAGGCCAGAGTTGGAGGGGTAGAGGGAGAAGGTGACAAATAGGTCACAGTTGACAGGAGGGTACTTGCTTGAGCATAAGCTTTGGAGAAGTTTGCAGAGGAAGAGTGAACTGAGGAAATGCAGGTATGAAAATGAGATTGAGGACTTTAAAGATGCATTAGAGGATGGGGAGCCAATAACGGTGAGCAAGTCAAAGGTGATGGATGCGTAGGATTTAATACTTGATTGGATATTGCAGCAGGCTTCTGGGTGGTTTATTTAGGATGAAACTCTCAAAGCTGGCATGAATAGTATTGGGGAAATCAAGCTCAGAACTGATGAAAGCACGGATGAGGGTGATGTAGTGTCCTACCTAGACAGCTTTAAGGAGATCTGAGCAGGCAAGCTTGATGATGGACCGGATATAGGGTTGGAAGCTTAGCTCAAGGTGGAAAAGAACACCAAGTTTGCTCACCATTATGTGCGATCTGACTGACCATTGCAACAAGACTGAATTGCTATTGTCTTTTCAGTAGAATTCATGACTGAAGTAGCAGCTGGTAAAGGGTAGGGGTTAATTTCTTCTCCTGTAAACTATTATGTGTTGCTTCTTCCTAAGTGTCTTGCACAATTTGACCACTTAAGTCTGGTAATCAAAATGCTGCTATACCCATTCATCCACTAGGTGGAGTGTTAGCCAGCCTTGCACAGAGTTTGGAAACCGTTCTTGTGCATTGTGCACTAATTGAGAGAATAAATCTTGTTCAAGTCCCTTGTTTTCTGCTTTGTTTCACTGAGCACACTCAGTGTATTGGATTTCTGTGAAAATTCAGCCCAACTGTCTGTCATCTTTTTCTAGTGTTCAAATGAACTGAAAAAAACTATGAACATTTTAAAAGCTGGGTGGGAATGTTTGAAAATTACCTCTGCTGGACTGTGGAGCTGGCCTTTAAACAGCCACATTGTCCTGGCTATTGAAGGGAATAGACTTTTTGTTGAATAGATTTTTTTACTAATGCTAATACACTGCCTGTGTATGGAAAGCAAAAGGAGTTACTACACTTTACCATCACTGAATCACTTAATTAACTGGCGTGACTGCTCCAAAAGTGAACGTCATGGGTGAAAATAATGTTTCACAGCATCTTGGTGAACCTACTGGTTGGAGTGTAGTGGCCTTGGAAAACTAGTCATGGCCACATACATTTGAGACATAACAAATGAAATTATGAGATAATCAATTGGTGGAAATTATGTGAACACCTTCAATCCATGAAAGATTATTTCCTGAGGTAGGCTAGATCCTTGAAAGCATTTAATTATTGTTCAACGGATTTGAGGCTGCCATCACTGACACCGATTAAATGTATTGGCCAGAAAGATACGCAGCAGACTGATGTTATTTCTTTTGAGGGCTGGTATTTCTGTTCGCAAATAATGTGAGAAAATTTGGCAAATCTGACCCTATTCCTGAGAAAACATGACGAGCTATCAATGTTTGTGTTCTAGATTGCTAATCATTTGCCAAATAGTTCATCATGTCCTGCCAAGAATATTAAATGTTGATTATGTGGATAATACTCTCAACGACTTTCTGCTAAGTGATAATGCATGTAGACATCTTGGGGCGTTCTATACAAGGTACTATATAAATGCAAGTTGTTGATGTAAACAACTATTCACCCAACATGTATTTGACTATCCTGGCTGCAGATTGCATAGCTAGATAAAGGTCAGAAGTGTTGTACAGGAACATTCTTTTAGACTCAGATGAGAAGTGATTAGCTAGGTATGAAAACTTCAAGTATTGACTCGTGGAGTTTTCTCACTTGTGCAACCCCAGCATCATCTCACAAGCTGGGTGTTCTATGCAGGTCCAAAATTTAAAAAAAACCAAAGTCAAATAAACAGCAGGTTTGTCAGCATCAGAAAGAGGAAAGGCGAGCTTGATTTTTTTTAAATCTTCTCTACAGGTCCAGTCGGCTGGAGTTCTTCAAGTCAAATTATCCATACATGATCTTCAATCTTGCTTTCAGAATTGGATCCTCAAAGCCAGTTACTGATGAATCAACTCCGATTAGTGCCCCCTCAGGCTGGGTTGGCAGTGTAAGTGCCACATTGCCAGCTGCCTGCTGAAGGGCTGGGTTGTCTACATCGATCCCTGATCAGGTGAACTGGACATCTCTGCTTCCCATTTGTTACCACAGTTATATTCATTAAAGATCCTGTGAAGAGCAGGGAGTTCTCCTCGTGCCCTTGCCAACTTCTCTTCCTCAACCAACGCCACCAACAACACAGAATAACTAGCCATTCAATTGCTGTTTGAGGGATCTTGCTGTGCAGACATTGGCTGCCATATTTGCCTACCTAACAACAGTGAATGCACTGCAATAATAATTCAGTAAATTAGGAAATTCAGTAAATGTGAAATGCTCCAGGATATTCTGAGGCACTACATAAATACAAGCCTAATATACAGTTATTGTGTGTAGATGAAATATTTTGTTACATAGCTTTGGGAAAACGTTAAATTTCTGATCAGCTTGGTAATGTCCATCAATGTTTTGTCTCCCTTCTGATTTTCTATCCTCTCCTGAAGGCACTGACTTGTGTCTCCATGAGCTCTCGGGCACCTCAGCCAAGTAGCCGTTCATGTGAGCCAAGCAAATGATTGATGGAAAGCTTTTGGATGGTGGGCTGTAGGGTGGGGCGGGTGGAAGGGAAGGGAATGGACATCAATCGAGCCTGACTTGCCCTTTTCCGACGACTGTACGTACTCGCCTTCTAATTGGGTAACTGGGGAGCAATCGGGAGTGGGAACCCTGGCTAATTTATTCCCCCTCTTTGGCCCTGGAGTGCTGACTCCAACTGTAGCATAACTAGTGCCATCCATCGAAGACCAGCTAGTTCAACACAGACCAGAAATGGGACTCGACCTTCTAGTCTGTACGACTTATGTAAACTTTGTCTTCACCAACTTGGCCTTCCTGTGACATTTGGTGACCAGTTTCTGACTTTTGTTTAGCATTATCTGCGGATTTTTCATGTGTGTTTAACGTTTCGTGCCTTCTTTCAAGTTTAACCTAATAAGTGTGGAGTTTCTGCTAGGAGCGCAATGGGGAAAATGTGCTGGACGCTGCGCCGATTTTGCTGAGGTGAAGTTACGCTCAAGTTTCTGTGCAAACCCGTTAACATAAGCCTAACTGTAATATTTCCCATGAACCAACGCAATCAAGCAGCGTAATCGAATGTAATCAATTAATGATGCTCGAGGATGCCTTGTTCCAGTCACAACGAAGAGTGGGATTGTCAGGAAATGAGCTATTCCTCAACTGACTGATTTAATGCTCTTGGTCTGTCTGCTTACTTGGCTTCAATTGACTGCTGGTCACAGGGCTTGTGCATGTTGGGCAGATCAATTTCACCAGGCGTTAAAGGAATAATGATGGATTAATGTGAACACGGGTACCTGAGCTTCTGGGCACAATGTGATGACCACTCCCGAATGGGCCCAATCAGCGGAAACTCACTGGAAGTGCGGCCGAAATTTATGTTTATGGGGGTATTTTATCCTAACTCGCCAGGCTCCGGTGGAACGCCAGTTTTACACTCCACTAAATGTTACTCGCCAGTAACTTGCAGATAAGTAAAGCTGGTGGAGTGGGACCAGTCCAAGGAATTTCACGCCCATGGACAATGTAGTGAATCTGTAAGCCTCTGGCTTGGTTGTTTCCCAGTAATTGGACCGATCATAGTTTTTAATCCATATTACTGTTCCTTTCAGTCCCTTTATGATTTGCATAATGGCATGAGAACCATTTAGCTCTTTACTCCCAGCACCAAACTAAAAAAACAAATTCAGTGGATTATTTTGGAAGGAAGGAGAAGGAGGCTCCCACTGATGGGGAAAAACATGAAAACTGTGCCCTTTACGCTCTGATACACTTACCCCCACGCATTGTCTCTACATAAATAGGGGAAATACCATGTATAATTATAACAGTTGGCAAGGCGACTAGTTTTCACAGAAAAGTGAATGGAATCTGGTCCCCAAAACACAGTGAATAAACATTTACTAGAAACAGAATTTCGCTCCATCCTTGATGATAGCGATTAACAGCCTCTATGTATAATCTAGGCAAAGGCCACTGGTCTTCCATTTTCATAGAAAAAATGGACAGTATTGCGGAATACATTCCCAAGAACCCTTGAGTGATTGTCTGTGGGGTTCTCTGCTCATCTGCTCTAACTCCGGTGGAGGTGCTGTGGAAACCCCAGAAAAATAGCTTAAATGACATTTGCAGCGTTTTTCCAGGGGTATCCTAGGCACTGCTACCAAATATATGGTGGATGAGCCAGAGACCACCCTCCCTGGAAATTCACCCCTCCCATGTCATAGAAACTGAATTTGACTTATTAAGTCACCATAAACCAACGGACCGCCCCACCCAGTGTCCTGGCCAACATTTATCCCTCAACCAACATCATTAAAACAGATAATCTGGTCATTTACCATATTGCTGTTAGTCGGATCTTGCTGTGCGCATTTTGGCTCTCGTGTTTCCCAACATTACAACAGTGACTACATTTCAAAAGCAATTAATTGGCTGCAAAATGCTTTGGGGTGTCCTGAGGATGTGGAAGGCGCTATATAAATGCAAGGCCTTTTCTTTTGCCAGCCAGCCACAATATTTTTGAATGTCTTTGGGCACTAGGACCATGAGCGATACTGGCAATTGTGACAGATGTGCCCCAGAGCACTGATATTTAATTTGAAGGTAGGGAAACTAAAAGCAACTGCTATGCTTCCAAAGGCCCAATTTTGCAAATGCCAGGGAGCCTCGCCCACCAGCCGTGCATATTGGGAAATCAAGGGCAAGCAGCCATCACTTTCTGACCATTTGAATAGAAAAGCCTGGGTAGCGCACCCTTCAATTTCCCAATATGTGTGTCCGCCAGTACCATGCATTCAGGTAACAGCTGTGGCTCAGTTGGTAGCACTCTCACCTCTGCAATCAGAAGGTTGTGGGTTCAAGTCCCACTCCAGAGACTTAAGCACAAGAGTCTAGCCTGTTGCTCCAGTGCAGTACTGAGGGAGTGCTGCACTGTTGGAGGTGCCGGCTTTCGGATGAGACATTAAACCAAGGCCCCGTCTGCTCTCTCAGATGTATGTAAAAGATCCCACGGCACTATTTCGAAGAAGAGCAAGGGAGTTATCCCCGGTGTCCTGGCCAATATTCATCCCTCAATCAACATCACCAAACAGATTATCTGGTCATTATCACATTGCTGTTTGTGGGCGCTTGCTCTATACACATTGGCTGTCGTGTTTCTACATTACAACAGTGACTACAAAAAGTACTTCATTGGCTGTAAAGCACTTTGGGTCGTCCTGAGGTCGCCGAAGGCACTATATAAATGCAAGTCTTTCTTTTTTTATATATCATTGCCCCTATAGAATTAGTGGAAATTAGACAGGAGTAGACATTTCTTTAACAAGTTAAATATTCAGATTATTTCACAAATAATCCATCAGTATGGAGTGTGCATGCCATGTATTTTTCCATTTATTGAATATGTGGAATGATTCTTTGGGGATATTTTTGGAATAGTCCCATTATATTACCAGGAAGAATCAAACTCAGCGATGTCACAGCAGTCTCATATTTTTACTGAAGTAACAATATTATATTGTGCCCTGGTGAAAATATCACTTCCAGATTTCTGTTTCTTAACATTTCATAATCTGCTGCTTAAAAACTGGGATGTCTAGAACTATGCATGCTTTTCTTTTGTGATCCATTACCCTGCCTTAAAGGACAATCACAGAGATCCTGTTGCAAATTTCCTGCCATATCGCTGGCAGCAGAGCAGTCAAGGAAGCAGCCCCAAACACACTCAGTCCTAGCATCCTCAAGCACTCCACAGACTACCAGCCCAGGCTGCCCAAGCAGTGCTAATTTCTTCTCGGACTTGATGTGCCATTGCTACCTGCCCTTCACCCCCCTCCCAGTGCATACCTCACAGCTCCTCCCGAAGCCAGCAATCAGGAATTGGTGGTCAGCCAAGTGTATATATCATATAGATATATAATATGATGAATAACTGCCTTAGTTTCAGTAGGAGCGAAAGTATCAGACTATCTCGTTTATGAAGAAGAATGAGTTTATATCTCATGGAGACAGAATGGGAGAGCATACCAAAAAAAGTCAGACTTTTACAAAGAAACTCTCTTTTTAAATGTTTTGCATCTAAATTCTTTTATAAGCAGAAAAGTGAAATGCTTCATTCCTCAAAAAAGCACTCCATTGAATGGAAAGGCAGTTACTAATTATCAATATACTTTCCTTGGCTTTAGTCCTGGGTTTCCACTATTGGGAGCAGCTGTACATTTTTCCCGAGGTGTAAGGGGGCAGGTGGTATATTTAACATCAGTAATGCAACCATTGGTTATAGTGGGCATTCTTTGGTCCACTCCCAGTGATTGAGAGGAATTTGGAAAGCATCAGTTGTTGAGAAAGAAAGACTTGCATTTATATAGCGCCTTTCACAACCTCGAGACATCCTACAGCACTTTACAGTCAATGAAGTACTTTCCAAGTGCAGTCACTGTTGTAATGTAGGAAACACAGCAGCCAATTTGTGGACAGCAAGGTCCCACAAACAGGCGTGTGATAATAAACAGATAATCTGTTTTTTTTAGTGATGTTGGTTGAGGGATAAATATTGGCCCGGACACCCAGCAGAACTTCTCTACTCTTCTTTGAAATAGTGCCATGGGATCTTTGATGTCCACCTGAGAGAGCAGACATGGGCCGCGGTTTAACATCTCATCTGAAAAACGTTATCTCCGACAGTGCAGCGCTCCCTGCGCTGAAGTGTCAGCTTAGATTTTGTGCTCAAGTCTCTGGAATGGGACATGAACCCACAACCTTCTGACTCAGAGGTGAGAGTAAATATTAAGGTTATTTTCCAAGTGTGTGCTGGCGGTGGGAAATTACTACCCACAATTTTACGATATGCAGGTGAGGTTCCCAGGGAGTACTCAGAAAATTAACCCCTGAAGAACTAATTGCAGGCAAGAAGACCCACCAGTGGAAGTAGACAGTATCAGGAGCCACCTCCTAATGATGTGCTGACAACTTGAAGCCTTTCGGCGCCCGGTGCCTCTCAGATCCGTTTCTAATTACCACACGGAATCCAACACTGTCCACGAGCAAAGAAGCAGCACAAAGGTCATCCAACCCAAATAAAATTACTGCCTTGCAAACCCCCATCAGGAGCTGTCATTATTTAAACCAAGTGTTCTGTTGCCAATAATGGTGGAGGACAGCCTGGGCCCATTTGAGATTAGCGAGGCGGCAGCCTTGAGGAGAGGGAAATTTAAAGGCATGGATGATAGAATAGCCAATGAAAGGTCAGAGGAGAATAAGCTGCGGACATAAAACAGGGCTAATTACTAGTCATAAGTATACCGTATAATTTCCAGTCTCCAGTTATAGAGGGGAGTTTTTATTGAGCGCCAGTACGACAGATTTTAGGATATTTAACAACAGCAATTTGAAAAGGTTCTTGTGGAAAATTGGGTCTATGTACTGTGGATGCTGTGGTGTATTAGCACATGATGGAGCAGGTATAATAGACTGGGGAATCGTTGCGATAAATGTGCAGTCCGGAATTTGAATGGAAAGGTTATGAACCCTGAGAGGAGGGTTACTGAACTTATAAGGTAGATAAATTCAAGAGTATTTTAGAGGGTAAAAGACTAGTACTGGATTCAATAGTCAAGTCACTTCAGGTAAGTGAAGCTGAAGAGTTTTTTTTAAATTTGTTCTTAGGATGTGAGGTCAGATTTATTGTCTATTGCCCTGAGAAGGTGGTGGTATCCCTTCATCTTGAACTGCGACAGTTTTTGTGGTAATGATGCTCCCACAATAGTGGAGTGGATAGTACTGGAATCAATAAGTAAATGACCAGTGATCAGTCAAAAGGAAAAGTCAAATGTTGAAGTAAATAGGAGTAATATATGGGTCAAAGTCAATGGAAGTTCCAGGAGAGGAAAGCAGGTTCGAATGGTTACTCGGATAGTAACTGTAATAAACAGAGACCAGGCTGTGGCCTGTGCAGCAGCTACAGATTAGGATGCAGAGAAAAAGGTAGGCAAGAAGCTGGAGATAATTGATGAGATAAGGGACCACACTGGGAGGCATAGGAAGATAGGAATCCCTCTTGGAATCCTATTGTTCCTGCGCTCTGAGGAAGAGAACAATGAGGACATGGAGGAGGATAGAATGGAAGCCAGAAGAGTCTGGCATCATGCACGCAGGTAACACCCAATACATAGACACCTAAGCCAGGGGTCATCTATGGATTTTCCCCACAGGCAGTGTGGAAGAAGACTGGGGTTTCCCCTGGATGCTGTAAGTGAAGTATACCAGCTGTTGACACCAGACCTGCAGCCTCTTTCTACCAGGGACACAGTTTTGTCAGTGTCTGTAAAGGTAACAGCAGCTCTGAATTTTTATGCCACTGGATGTTTCCAGGCAGCCTCAGGTGAGCCAAGTCCCATAAGTCAATCAGCAGTGCACCACTGTATTAAACAGATGACAGATGCCCTGTTCAGGTGGCCATCAGATTTCATATCCTTCTCCATGGATTCACCAGAGCAGAGACAGCAGGCTTTCAAATTTTATCAAGAGTAATTGTTGCTTCTGGAGAGGCAGCCACAATTGCTTCCATAGACTTCTTGCTTGACACCCTCAATATTACCCTAGCTCTGGGCTTTCATGACTCAATTGGAACTGTTCTGTCTGTTCTCATGCGGGCCATTGGTCCAAATGACCCCAGGCCGAGCACCTATCCTCTTACTCCTTCCTACAAGGCACGCTCAGTGTTGTAAAAAGATTGTGAGATTGGTGGCTGGGCCTGTACTGATGAAGCCTTTGATGATGCTGATGACCTTGCAGGATCTGCTTCGGTGTCATGTTGGTTGTGCATCCAATGACTACTGGTCCCAAGCCAGAGACACATCCCTGTGCTGCCAATGGAGGGGGCTGGAATGATGCAGCAACATTTTCACTATAATGAGAAACAGCAACATCTGTGACCACTCCTTGCAGCCTACTGGTGCTGGAATGCCTTCAACACATGAAAAAAAAAATCCTGGAACTTGACTGTTTCACAGAGTGCATTGAAAGCATATGTCAATATGATTATCTGTCCTTTGGCAAACCTGCGAGTGAATGAAATGTAAAAGTGCCACCAGGTGCAGAATTTGATTGAACTACATAATAAATTATTTTACAGAGAAAGAAACACAGCACAAATCAAATAGGAATGTCCAAAACAGGAAGAGAAGGCCACAAAAAAAGGAGATTCCACAGATGTTATAACGTGTAATGATTTTTTCAGTTCAGTGCCATGGAACCACATGAATTCGACATTAGGTATTATGTAGGTAGCTGATCACACATGGAGTGGACATGGTAGTGGATCAGTATTAAGACAGCAAGTGGCAATAACGTCTCCATGGGCTGCTGGGCCTCTCCAGATCAACGAGAGACCCAACAATTGCCTGACAGAGAGGTGAGTGTTACCATTTTACTTTATCACTCTAATCATCTAAAGATGACTCTTGTTTCGATATTGCTTTACAAGTTTAAAAAAATAGACCTTGTGATGTAAAACAGATGGGTGTTCCTCTATATTGCTACATTATCATAAATTGTTTCTTCCCAGTGACATCATGAATTGAGGCTAAGGGCCTGTGGGCAGTATTCCTAATTCATGATTCCTCTGCTAGGTTGCCTTGAACCATCTGCTTTTAAGCAGAAAATACAGGAAGAAAGCACGTCTCAGTAAGGGTGCAGATATTGCAATTTTCTACTCTGTTGTGGAACATTTTTACATCTACTCATGGCTATGATATTTGGTGGAACTGGTTGAATCAACGTTCACTGGAGCAGGGAGACTGGAAGTGGCCTGTTCCTAGCTTTCCCACTGCAATATAAAGGGGACACATTGGTGCCAAAGCAAGTGACCCCTTTTAGCAAACATAACCAGCACATTAACACACATAATTCCTAATGATGCCAATAGCTGCTCCTTGGTCACTTGCGCTTTGAAAACTCTAGGGGTGTATTAATTTTCAGTTTAAAGTGCAGTACCCCAGTGTGTGCATAGTGTGGACTGTCAGAGCCTATAGAAAACAGAATGTGATCATAACATTCATTTGTGATAACAAGAAGAAAGAATGTGCATTTATATAGCACCTTTTACAACTACAGGACATCCCAAAGCTCTTTACAGTCAAACAAGTACTTTTGAAGTGTAGTCACTGTTGTAAGGTGGGAAACGCAGCAGCCAATTTGTGCACAGCAAGCTCCCACAACCAGCAATGAGGGATAAATGTTAGTCAGGACGCCAACAAACTCCTCTGCTCTTCTCCAAATAGTGCCGTGGGAATTTTTACGCCCACCTGAGAGGGCCTCAGTTTAACGTCCCATCCGAAAGACGGCACCTCCGACAGTACTGCACTGAAGTGCCAGCCTAGGTTATGCGCTCAAATCTGTGGAGTGGGGCTTCAACCCACGACCTTGTGGCTCAGAGGTGGGAGCACTACCACTGAGCCAAGGCTGATCAAACTGTTTATCTTCGAGTAAAATCCAATGAAACTTCAACAGATGAATTGCAAAATGATGGTTAACATCAACATTGGCATACTGCTGTTTTAGTGTGCCGAGCGCAGTCTCTTTCTCTGTTTGGTGCAGGAAGTAGTTTATCTCTCTGTACTGATGGGCTGTATCTAGTGCCATCTTCAGTCACCTGCATCACAGTGGCTGAATGAAGTTCCAAAGGCAGTGAGGATGCAGTTCATGACACACGTCAAACTCCTTTTAGCTTACTGCTTTGTGAAGACAGTTGTAAGGTTTAAGTTACTTGAAATATTTTATTTGTTCCTTCAAAAATTGTTTCACTGATTAAACTTGAAGTTCTCTGATTACGAACATTCAGTTTTATTTTTCACCTGAGAAAGCACTGATTTGCTCCCAGCTGATTTGATTTGATTTGATTTAAATTTAGGAAAAATGAAACCCAAAAATCAGAAAGTCTAAAAATAAACCATTACGTAGTGGGGATATGACTATATCCCTTTCAGAGGCCTTTAGATTTGCTACATTTAATAAATGTATCACATTTTATCTCTTGTATTTTTATGAGCCACGTGCATCCCTCAGTTTTCTCTGGAAGCCCTCCATCTTCTCTAAGGTCCCTCTGGGCATGCACCAGCTGGTGGGCTGCATAGCACTTTAGTTGCCTGCCAGAAAATGCGAGAGATTGTATAGTGGAGATGACTGTCCCTTCAATTTTTCCTTCCCTATGGCAGTCCTTCTCGACTCTGTTCCCTACGGCAACACCCTGAGGTGTGTAGAATTGGGCCCATAGCCCCAGCTTACTGAGTCGCCATGTGCTGGAGTCCCATTTAGCGTGACCCCTCACCGTTTGACTTATGAAATCCTGAAATTGTTATTTCTTTCACAACGTCGAATATTTTTGCTCTCACAGATGGTATAACAGTCCAAATTTGTCACTGTCTGGTCCAGTTACTGTCTGGTCCATTTCTTAACTTTAGTTTTTACAGGTCAAGTAATAGCTATGATGGTGAAATTACAATTTAGCACACATGGCTCCAACCACTGAGTTCCCTATAACTTGGATTAGTAACAATTTTTGAACTGTTTCAGGTATGGAATCACAAGAAAGCTCCCAGCTTGCCAGAAACGCACATTACAAAATCGCAGGCACGGCGCCCCGTTTAATGTTTGAAAGTCATGCAGAGCATGCCCGCAATTTCCCAAAGTGCGCCCCCCATGATCAAGGCTGTATGCCAAGAGTGAACATGTGTAAAATTGGCATTCAGTTATCTAAGGTAATATATAGCCCCTTTAAACACACTCGGGTCATTACATTTTGTATTTGCCACTTCAGACTTTTCCTGTTAATCTTTCTCAAGGATTGAATATGCCAATTTACTATTTTTCCTGGGATGCAAATGTTCCTTGGTTTCCTTCTATTTACATTTTCATTTCCTGGTTGCAGTTTGAGTGGTAATGTGGTTTCTAAGGCCCTCATAGATGAACAAAATAAGGGGAAATTCAGTCTGTTATTCCATGGTGGATTGGCATCCTTGCACCAAGGCATGAGAGTGCACAACTAATGGAATTCAAGCTGGCATTGAATCTAGTCATTTGCTGTGGAGATTAGGAGAGGTTCCGCTTGTACGTATGTTACAATGGGGACTAAGGGAGTCTCTGTTGGTATGACATGTCGCATAATGTGGTTTAACTGTTAACGAGGAACATATTTACAAGTCAACTTTATGTAGATTATAAGCTTCATATGATCTTTACTGTTGGTGCCTGAATTAAGATAAAATGCTTGCAAAACTAGTTCAAGATTAGAAATGAATTAAAATGCATAGTTTTAAACATCTTGATTCAATATCATATACTGTATTGTATTCACTCCTTTTTGTTCTGCTGCCTCATCTCATGTCCCATTCACCAGGTGGAATGACAAACAGCCACTGTCCACTACAGTGCTGCTCATCATCCGAACATTATGAGATATGTAAAAAGCAGCCTTGCTGATTTACCCCTCCTCCGATTTTTTTTTCCCCTTCACTCCCTCTGTGGAATTCACAGGCTTCCATTTGGCAGCTCGCTTTCCTAGTACGATCAAGGTTCGGAACAGATGTGGAGAAATGTGAGCATTTCTCCCCGCCCTCCCTTTGTCATAGTATGTTAAAAAATCAACTTACGGAATGTATCTTATGAAGTTTTCCAAGATGGCTAGAACTGATTACTCAGTGATGAATTTCTCACAGAAATTCCTATGCTTTTTGTGAAGCAGAGCCAGACAATGCACAATGTCTCAGAATTGTTGTATCTATTCCAGTTAAGTCTTTGGTTTTAATAAGCTCACTGCCACTGCATTAAATTTTAATGAAGAACACTTGGTAATACTAGAATGGTGAAGGGAAGGCTTGTAATAAAGCTGTTCTGTGACTTTACTGGTGTCTACAAACATCATGGGAGAACACTGCTTGTACAATTAAGGAAGCAAGCAGTAAGTGCCATAAGTTGTTCATAATAGTGATATAAATGTTAACTGGAAATACTGCATTATCATCTGTAGCCTAAACTGAATAGTAGCCAGGAACAGTTGACAGGAACAGAAAGAGCTGAAGGAACAACTACTGTACCATGCAGGAACTTACTCCAGCTGAGTGGCTCCTAAGCACCGTCAAAAGCCTGTTACCAGTAAACACAAGTAACAAAGCTACAAGACGTAGTTTGATTGTAAGCATTTAAAAGGTCCTTGTAAAATGTTCAGAACTTTTCCATGGAGGTAATTTTAACTTTCAGCAGTGGTGTAAAATGGCTGATTTCAGACTGACCACCCATTATACATAATATAAAAACGGGAATCTCATTTGCCTTTTTATGGTCTTTTCTGCCTCCACTCTCACCTTTAAAGTCTATGGCCAAGAGTTTCTACTTTGGGCACAATCGGTGATCCGAGCGCAAATTGCACTCAAAATTGTGTTAGTTTGAAGAAGTTTTTTTTGGCTCAAGTTTCTGCTCAAATTCATTTGCATATCGGCGAACGTAAAATCTTCCATGAGCCAGTGCAACTGGGCAGTGTTTTAGAACATAATTTTAAAAAATATATATTTTTGCATTAAAAAATAATCTTTGATATATTTAAGAGTGGTAACCTGGTGTACTTTTATTAATATCACAAAAAATAAGAATAATTGATCAGAGTGTCTAGTCCACCACCTGTGAGTAACCTGTTTTTAAATAACTGAAAATGACTTTAAAATACTGTACAGAGCCATTTGCTAGTTGCATTGGTCAGTTTCTTCATAACTTAAAACAATATTTAAAAGCTGTCAAATAGTGTTCCTGCACCTAAAAAAAAAAGCTTCATTTTAAGAGGCTTCTCGAAGGCCCGCAAACGGGCGCAATTAGCGGAAATTCGGCACGGCGATTCAGTCGATCTGGGGGCGTGGCCAGTTTTGTGGGTGGGGCCGGCTTCCTGTGGGCGGGCAGATTGCGCTGAAGAAACCAGCACAATCTAGCGGAAACCTCTAGACCAAAAGCTCACTATTCTTCCACTCAAGAATATTGCTATTTAGGGAACACTTCCTCAAACTGTTCTTTTCCCCAAATGTACTATTTCCCATTTTTCTGCATTGAACTGCAATACAGCTGAAGCACGCCTTGGGACAGTAAGGGGGGAAGCTCTGTAATGCATTTGTCATAAAGCCATATCTGAACCAAAAGTGCTTGAAGCTTCCAATGTAGAAAAATGTTTAATTTTCCTCTTTTCTCTCCCCTTAAAACATACAAGCATAACATGTGCATGTTAAACAATGGGGGTGAGTTGTTGAAAGCATTTTTTGTGATTATTTTAATATAACTATTGGAGGAATTCTGCAGCCCGTCATGCAGATGAAGACTGTTCACTTCGTCCCTTGTTCACTAAAGATGATACGTTAATAATTTCAGTACAATTATTTTCAGATACAGTAAAAATGAAAATGCAAAGCTGAACAATATGTTTCTCGGCATACTCTGCTTTAATTACAACAGGAGAATGTGCAATTCAGAAATGTTATCTTCCAAGCCAAGAGCCAGTTTTATAATGACAACCGGATAAGGGAGGAGTTGAATGGCATTTCCACAACATCTTGTTTATGACTACATACTTACACAGAGTACAGATTATCTTGTATTTTGTTATTCAGAAAGAACAAGCCAGGAATGATCCACTTTTATCTAATACTGTCAGGAAACACACAATTGAAAAATGGAAACAGTTTCTTGCAGTTTTTGTGCATTGGTTTCAGGCGTGGTGACATTTCAGCAGCTTTGATCAAGTAGATTTTCTCCTCAAAATGGTGCTGGTTCACTCTCTCCTATAGCACTTCAAGGTTTTTATTGGAAAGCAAGAGTTGAAATTCCTTTCCCTTCCCCCCCCCCCCCCCCCCCCCCCTCACCACCCAAGTGCTAACAATGATTATTTACTTATATACATTGCTTGGCTACGCAGTAGTTAGGATTCTATTTGGTCTGGAATACATGCTTAGAGTCAGAGAAAAGATTAATTACAGCATAGACAGATGCCATTCAGCCCAGCCTGGGCTGGTGCTAGCTCTTCAACTGGAGCTACCTTTTCCTGGACCCTTTTTATTATTTCCTGTCAAATCATGATACAATTTGCCCCAGTGGCCAACCTGTGGCAAAGTATTCCTTGTTCTAGTAATCCTGTGCAAAAAGTTTTTTCCCTTCATTCGGCACCGATAGAAAATTGGATATTGGGGAGGTGTGGGGGATTGATGAGAAAGAGAGAAACAGAATTGGCAAATTAGCCATTTCTGGGCTGTTCTTCCTAGCCACCCTCAGCTCCTTGTTTCCAATGTCTGCTCATCCTGTGTTTTTGCTGCCAGCCCCATGTTTATCATTCTCGTACCCTGATATCGTGCTGCTAGTTACATTCTTATCACTGTTCTTGCAATCAGTATTATGTCTGTCTTGTGCTCTCCTCAGATTTCATGGGGATTATTTTTATTCTGCATTTTTCACTGATTGCGTCATTTATTGTCTCTGGCTTTCTTGCTAGCAGTACCTCAAAGAAAAATTAATTTTTTTTATATGATATCTATTGATAGCTTCAAGCACTTTTGGGTCAAATATGGCTTTATGACAAATGCAGTACTGTCTCAAGATGTATCTCAGCTGTAAAACAGCACTCTCTACTGCATCAGGGCCATATATGCTGATGTCTCTTGTTCTCCAGTATCTTTCTAATAGTCTTGTTCCTGCCCCTTGGTTTCGATTTAATGGTCCCTTGCCCATCATTATTCTTCTTGTGATTTTTGTTAACAGCAACTCACTGTTGCCTCATTTCACACTTGTTGCTAATGCTGACTTATTCATTGTTCTCATCTTGCAGTTTCTCATTGAAGGCCATTTGATGATTGGCCTCAAACTGTGGGGCAAATGATTAAACATCAGTAAGGAACTATGCAGAAAGAGTGAACCATAAAAGGTGTCTATTACTTGGAATACAGCAATTACATTGTTTATTGAGTGAATACATAGCTCTTAAATAGAAATTTTCATTTTTATTAGCATTTAGGAAAGGCACAGAGAATAACTGGACCGAAACTGTGAAGTGATCAAAACTCTGCAGTTGTCTATGTATAAGTTCCCAAGTTCAGTCATGCCATTGTACAGGGAGGGAAAATCAGAAGGAGTGTCATTATGAGCCACTTTTATATACCATATACCAGGAATCAAAAACTGGCAGAGACTGGTACTCAGTCAGCTGCTGACTCTAAGAACTGTGGATGTGTTGCCTGAAGGGAAGAAAAGTAGAAAAATATAAATGCCTTAAGAACACACAAAGGCAGCCTACAGACAATTTTCATTGTATGATGAGTTGCAACTGGTACTGCTCAACTCGCATTCCACTAGCACCAGCAATTCTCCATTATATTGCCCAAATGGCCACTCTAGACAAGAAGTGGGTGATTTTCAACTGCCAGCCACCCATTTCTCGCCTGAAAAAGAGACAGCCGGTAGTTAAAAATCAGGGTGGGGGGGCACCTCGGCCGCCCCATTGATGCCCAAGGTCTAGACGGTTGTAGGACCCCATTTTCAATTTTCTGGTACAAATGGATTTCCTGCCCATTTGTACCAGGTGTCAGCGGCTTAACCAGCGGCTCTTAAAGAGAGGGGAATCTCATTGAAACGTATACAATTCTGACAGGGCTAGACAGACTGGATTCAGGGAGGATGTTTCCCCTGGCTGGGGGGTCGAGAACGAGGGGTCACAGTCTCAGGATACGGGGTAGGAAATTTAGGACTGAGATGGGGAGAAATGTCTTCACTCAGAGGGTGGTGAACCTGTGGAATTCTCTACCACAGAAGGCTGTGGAGGCCAAGTCACTGAATATATTTAAGAAGGAGATAGATAGATTCCTAGACACAAAAGGCATGAAGGGGTATGGGGAGAGAGCGGGAATATGGTATTGAGATAGAGGATCAGCCATGATCATATTGAATGGCGGAGCAGGCTCGAAGGGCCGAATGGCCGACTCCTGCTCCTATTTTTCTATGTTTCTATGTTTAAAGGGCCTCTCAAGAAAAGGCCCCAAAACATTTTTGGGGAGAATTTTTACTCCCCAAAAATACTACAGCCGTCTGCCAGCCCATGCGTCAAACCCTCTGGGATCACCTAACCGGCCCCTCCCAGGCCCGAGCCAGACAATTTCCTACCCTCCCCAACTGATGAGCTGCAGCGAGGCATCTGTTTGACTCCTGAAGCTCTCCGGTGATGTTCAACTGAGGCCCAAACCCGAAAATGCCATTTCAGGCAGAAGTTGAAAACTGCCTTGAGGTGTGGTCATTAAGCATCAGCATGGCCCATTTGGTTGTACTCTTGTCTCCAATTCAGAAGGTTGTGGGTTCAAGCCCCACCCCAGGTATTGAGAACAGAATCTAGGCTGGCATTCGACTGCAGTGTTGAGGGAATGCTGTCATGTCAGAGGTGCCTGTTTCGGGTGAGACATTAAACTGAAGCCCTGCCTGCCTGCTCAGGTGGATGCAAAAGATCCCATGGCACTATTTGAAGAAGAGCAAGGGATTCTCCTCGTCAATATTCCTCCCTTAACCAATGCCATCAAAAAAAACTGGTCATTCAGCTTCTTGCTGTTTGTGGGATCTTGCTGTGTGTAAATTGATTGCAGAAATTGACAACGAAACAGTGACTGCTCTTCGAAACGAATCCATTTGTTGTAAAGTGGATTGGGTCAGCCTGGTGACGTGATAAATTCTTAGATAGTTATGCCAGGAATTTCCTGCGGCTTCTTCCCACTCTGTCATGTAACATTGGCGGAGGTTCGGCGGTAGCCCCATTTAAGTGCATGTGGGATTTTGCTGAACTTCTGCCAAAGTTACAGCCGAGGAGTGAGGAAAAGCCCAAAGGAAATTCCCGTCATTAGTGTTTTCAGAGTATTTAACTTGTTGGAGTTATCGCAACCGAGCCCAGTCCCGCCCAGTCCCGTCTCCTGTTCTTGTCCAATGTCCACCTGGACGCGGGTTTCAGCAGGGTCACGAGAGAGCGAGGAGGAGTAGGGATTCTGGCTGATTTTCTGTTTCATTCAGTAGTCCAGGCCAATTGTACTACCCCTAAAACAGGAAGTCAGTGCTTGTGTTTATAAATGGGAAATTTTCTGTTCATCAAAGTGAGGGATGCCAGGGTTCCGATCAAGGGTCTACATCTGAAATGGTAACCTGTTACAGGAGCTGATAGACATGATACTTATTTCCAGAGGTTTTGTTTTTATTTCTGATTTCCTGCATTTGTAGCTTTTTACTTCTTATTTCTACAATGGGAGATGTAAAGGTTGTGAATTGGAAATGGATCATTTTCAGAATTTTGTACTTGTTGTCAGCATCAAGCATTCTAAAAGAAAGACAGACTTGCATTTATATAGTGCCTTTCAGGGCCTCAAGACGTCCCAAAGCACTTTACAGCTAATGAAGTACTTTTGAAGTGTAGGAAACGCAGCAGCCAATTTGCACACAGCAAGCTCCCACAAACAGCAATGTGATAATGCCCAGATAATTTAGTGATGTTGGTTGAGGGATAAACATTGGCCAGGACACATACAGATCCAGGAAAACTGCCGGTAAACTATCCCAATAATCTGCCTACAATGTGCACTTTCTACTGCACCAGTGAAAATGTTTCTATTTCTCATCACCAGCCATGATGTGAATGAAAACTGTCAATTTAATTCCACACTGTGGACAGTCTTGTTCTGTGGGACCACACTTAGTAGGAACTTGGTTGAGACTGCTCAAATTCAATTCATGTAGGGCCTTTACAGCTGGCAGAAGTAGGACATGTTTGGGCATCAGTCTCAGCAGGATCGGAACAAGAGTTGACAGTGCAATGTGGTAACTCATTGCATTACCCAATTCCCTTTACCCTATATCAAATACATATAGAAATTTCAATAGTTAATTGTCAGCAAAATCCAGTTGCTCACCAGAATATACTGCTGTAAAGTTGAAGTGCCCATCTTGTAGGGGTGCATTTTTTCCACCAATATAAGGTATTGCTTCTCTTTTATGGATTACATTTTAAGTAGTATGTCAACAGTCACAGTCTCAGAATAAGGGGTCGGCCATTTAGGACTGAGATGAGGAGAAATTTCTTCACTCAAAGGGTTGTGAATCTTTGGAATTCTCTACCCCAGAGAGCTGTGGATGCTGAGTCGTTGAGTATATTCAAGACAGAGGTCGATAAATTTTGGGGAACTAAATGAATTAAGGGATATGGGGATAGTGCGGGAAGGTGGAGTTGAGGTAGAAGATCAGTCATGATCTTGCTGAATGGTGAAGCAGGCTCGAAGGGCAAATGGCCGACTCCAGCTCCTATTCCTTATGTTCTTATTGTGATCACCTTGAATCCCACAGCTGTGTTGTATAAATTTCCACGGAAATTAGCTCTCCAATAGTGGCCAAAGCTCATCCAAATGCTATAGAGTTTTTTCGGATAAGAAATTTCAATGTTCTCGGGAATGGTTCCATACAGAGTACTTGCTATAGGGCATATTTTACAATACTTGTAGATACATAGTTATACATTGGGAACATAGCAGGGCATCTCTGGCCAGGAAGAAGGGCTTGTGAATGAGGCGTAGGGAATGTATTTTCAGTCAGCCAAAGAGGCAGGAGGTCTCTCTGGGTGTTTGTCAGGATTCTGTGACCTATGTCTCAGCAGGTAGCCATAGGGTTAGTCCAGTTATGGGGACATTTATGAAAAGTTTTATAGCATTGATGCACAGTCCAAGCGACAATCAGATTATTTATCACTCAATCTCTATGAAAATATCCTGCAGACTTCCATCAGGCAAAGGCTTGCATAAGTTTCCCTTTTCTCAAAGTTTAGTGTTAGTAAAGGAATTGAAAGTTTTCATGAACAATCCACTCCATTTCTCAAGAGTTTAAGGTTATACGGAATCTTTGACACAAAAAAAGAGAATGAACATTTGGTAATATCATGTAAATAAATGTCATGGATTATGCCATTTTTCCAGAATGCACTGTAGAAAAGGGAAGCAATGCAAGCCCCAGTGATGAAAATGTGCATGTTATGCATTAGAATGTAAATTCAGTGATCCTGTATTCGCAGTGTGGAGCCTCCCTCATGGGAGCGAGGCTCAGAGATAGAGCTCCAACACTATAGCTCCTATGCTCCGACCCACATTCAACAAAACAACGAATTGCATTTACATAACGTCTTTAATGTAGTAAAACATCCCTAGGTGTTTCATAGGAGCACAATCAGACAGAAATCCTGCGAGCGTGGCTTCTGGATAGAGATGCAGGATTGCTGAATAAACTCTTAGGCTGGAATTTTCCCGACCTGGGCGGGTCCGGTGCGGGCGGTGATCATGGCGGGTCGCAACCCCATTGCTGGCTCCATCCCGCTCCACAGAACGACTTTATGTTAATAGGGCCTATTAAGCCTGCCCTGTGCGTTACCCGGACCAATTAAATGGTGCGGGTCTGGTGACGTCATTCATGACACGTTTTCAGCCGGGATCTTTAAAGATACCGATGTAAGAAAACTACTAGGCACTTGGTCTAAGCGTTAAACAAAGCTTTAATCAACTGTTTCATGGAGATCTAGTTGTGTCCTTCACTAGTTCCTGTTGAGGAATGTCCTAAGCAAGCTGGGCCCATGCCCGAGTATTTATACTCTCCCTGGACAGCGCCACCAGCAGGCCGCCCAGTATTACTTCATACATGAATGACAAGATTCATGTCAGATACCATGGCCACATTAGATTTGAAGGTTAATGTAACATAATGCTGTCAGTGCACCACAGCATTGGCGTGCTGCAAACACTTTGACAATGACTGCACAGAGGCAGAGGGCTGCACCCAGGTTCTTCAATGACTCCCTCCATATGCTTATGGAAGGATTCGGAGCACACAGGGAGGTCCTCTTCCCTTCCCATGGGCGGAAGATTCCACCCCAGGAGACCAAAACAGCCTGGTTGGAGATTACAGAGGAGGTCACCAGCAGGGATGTCATCAGGACGACCTGGCTGCAGTGCCACAAACGTTTCAATGATCTCATTAGATCAGGAAATGTGAGTACAAAGCCACACTCAACTTCATCCTGCTGTGCCTCTCATCACATCCCCATCACTCTGCCTTCTCTACCCTACTCCTGCACATCCTTACTCACACCAACATACCTTGCACCTCCACCCATCCCTCTCTATCTACATTATCACATCCCCATCTCACTACCCACCCCTCACACTCACCCTCATCCTCGTGCAATCATACCAACTAACAACACACAAGGAGGCCACTTGGCATTGCCACCCCACTCCATCATAGTCTCCCTCTACACATGTAACTCATCCGTTCCCTACACTCGTTCCATCACTCTCACTCAACCTTCTCTTCTTTCCCTCCTTGCAGGAAAGGAGGGCCCAAAATAAGAGGGAGAGAACTGGAGGTGGGCCTCCATCATTTACAAACCTTACAACAGCAGAGGAGGCTTCTTTAGAAATATCTGGAGTCACCCAGCAGCTGGAGGTGGGAGATGGAGAGAGGGGGACATCTCAGCAACCTGGTGACAAAATTACATATCATACTGCTACGTGGCAGATATCAGTCATTCATATGGGGACTGATGTCAGCAGCCAGTGAATGGTCATCATGTGCATAATGGTATCTGTAGCCATTCTTCATATGACATATCTAACTCATCTCTTTACTCTCCCACAGGTCCATCAGGAGGCACACCCCCCCCCCCCCACCCCCCCACCCACACTGTCCAGGAGGAAGAGAAAGATGACTCCAGCCTCTGAGGGTGCACCGTCACCAGACATAAGCGCACCCAGCACCAGCACAGATACGGACACCTCGGTGGGTCCCACGCGAGATAGAGTAGTGTTGTCACCTGGTGTCTCACAACTCACAAGTGAGCAAGTGCAGATGGTGAGACAGGGACAGCAGTGGAGACTCCTCGCCGGAGGGCGCAGGACATTCCTAGCTCTGCATAGCTGCATGCAGACGCTGAGCCTCGGGGACCATCCAGAAGAGGACAATCCTAGAGGTGCAGGAAGGAGTGCAGGGGGCTCTGACCGGTTTTGCGAGCTTGATGTCTGCAAATGTTCAGAGAATGGAGGAGTTCATCTCCAACATGAGCACCACTGTGTCGCAGGCGATGGCGACTGTAGGCTCCTCCATGGAAAGGATGGCCACCTGCATGGAGCAGCTAATGCACCACTTACAGGAGCACATGGTCTCTATGGAGCATAGATGGCTATCTATGGAGAATAGATGGCTATGTATGGAGAATAGATGGCAGAGGCTCATAGACCTCCTCTCTCAGAGGGATGTCAGCGTAGACGTGGGTTCTCATGGCCCCACTGATGTGCAGCAAGGTGCTCGCCAGTTCCTTGGCAGCAGGGAAGTGAGTAGGCTGCCTCTACCTCTGCTGAAGCCACAGGGATAGCACCTCGTAGAAGCACGCGGAAGAGAAAGATGACACACGGGTAGATTCACAAGGGTAGCCACATGGGTGTTTTATCCAATGTTTATGTAAAGTTTCTGTTAATGTGCTGTCAAACATAAAAACTTTCTTGCCTTGGACACATTTGTGTGGACCTTTGGAAGTGGCTTAGTGAGTTGCAGTGAATGGTGAGACATAACGGTACCCCCCGCAATGGTGGTGAGTGTGAAAGGAATGACTTGGTCATTGTAGGGATGCTTTATGGTGTTGGTGTGGGGTGGTACCAACCTGGTGCATCATGTGGCAGCCATATGGGTGTACAGTGTCAAGTGAAGTAAATCTGGCCTTGATGAGGCCATCCCTGACCTCCCGGGCAGCAATATGCTCGGATGCTGATGCCCTCTGTCCTGTGCAGCATCAGTTGATTGCAGAGAAGGTTGGTGATGGTGTTGTTGGTGCTGCTGGTGTGCCTGGTGCTGCTGGTGTTGGGATTCATTGTGGTCAGATTCTGAGGACCAAGGTGAGACAGCATAAACAGCACCCATGTTGATGGAATAGATGGCAGGTGAAGTTAAGAATGGTGAGAGAGGTCCTTCCAATGAGGTGACACTGGATGGAGACTTTGCTGGAAACACTTGCAGCCTGCAGAATCTGTGCTGGGAATGCAGTGAGCAATAGCTTCTGCCTGAGGAAAGTGATCAGCTGTCAGGTGGGGGCTTTTATAATACATTTCATGCTGTCAACTAATCAGCTGGAGCAATGGCCACTGAACTCCCGCCTCAACAACAACAACTTGTATTTATATAGTGCCTTTAACGTAGTAAAACGTCCCAAGGTGCTTCACAGGAGTATTTTAAGACAAAAAATTTGACACCAAGCCACATAAGGAGAAATTAGGGCAGGTGACCAAAAGCTTGGTCAAAGAGTTAGGTTTTAAGGAGCGTCTTAAAGGAGGAAAGAAGGTAGCGAGGCGGAGCGGTTTAGGCAGGGAATTCCAGAGCTTAGGGCCTTGGCAACAGAAGGCTCGGCCACCAATGGTTGTGCGATTATAATCAGGGATGCTCAAGAGGGCAGAATTAGAGGAGCGCAGATATCTCGGGGGGTTGTGGGGCTGAAGGAGATTACAGAGATCAGGAGGGGTGAGGCCATGGAGGGATTTGAAAACAAGGATGAGAATTTTGAAATCGAGGCGTTGCTCAACCGGGAGCCAATGTAGGTCAGCGAGCACAGGGATGATGGATGAACGGGACTTGGTGCGAGTTAGGACACGGGCAGCCAAGTTTTGGATGACCTCAAGTTTACGTAGGGTAGAATGTGGGAGGCCAGCCAGGAGTGCGTTGGAATAGTCAAGTCTAGAGGTAACAAAGACACGGATGAGGGTTTCAGCAGCGGATGAGCTGAGGCAAGGGTGGAGACGGGCGATGTTACGGAGTTGGAAATAGGCGGTCTTAGTTATGCTGTGGATATGTGGTCGGAAGCTCATTTCAGGGTCAAATATGACACCAAGGTTGTGAACAGTGTGGTTCAGCCTCAGACAGATGTTGGGGAGAGGAATGGAGTCAGTGGCTAGGGAATGGAGTTTGTGGCGGGAACCGAATACAATGGCTTCGGTCTTCCCAATATTTAATTGGAGAAAATTTCTGCTCATCCAGAACTGTATGTTGGACAAGCAGTCTGACAATTTAGAGACTGTGGAGGGGTCGAGAGAAGTGGTAGTGAGGTAGAGCTGGGTGTCATCAGCGTACATGTGGAAACTGATGCTGTTTTTTCGGATAATGTCGCCAAGGGGCAACATGTAGATGAGAAATAGGAGGGGGCCAAGGATAGATCCTTGGGGGACACCAGAGGTAACGATGCGGGAGTGGGAAGAAAAGTTGTTGCAGGTGATTCTCTGGCTACAATTAGATAGATAAGAATGGGACCAGGTGAGTGCAGTCCTACCCAGCTGGACGACGGTGGAGAGGCGTTGGAGAGGATGGAGTGGTCAACCATGTCAAAGGCTGCAGACAAGTCAAGAAGGACAAGGAAGGATAGTTTACCTTTGTCACAGTCACAAAGGATGTCATTTGTGACTTTGATGAGAGCCGTTTCGGTACTGTGGCAGGGCGGAAACCTGATTGTAGGGATTCAAACATGGAGTTGCGCGAAAGATGGGCATGGATTTGAGAGGCGACAACACGTTCAAGGACTTTGGAGAGGAAAGAGAGGTTGGAGATGGGGCAGGTAGTTTGCAAGGACAGAGGGGTCAAGGGTTGTTTTTTTGAGGAGAGGGGTGATGACGGCAGATTTGAGGGAGAGGGGGACAGTACCTGAGGGGAGAGAACTGTTAACAACATCAGCTAACATGGGAACCAGAAAAGGAAGTTGGGTGGTCAGCAGTTTGGTGGGAATAGGGTCGAGGGAGCAGGAAGTGGGTCTCAAGAACAAGATGAGCGCTGAGACGTCATGAGGGGAGATCGGAGAGAAACTGGAGAAAGATGTGAGTTCAGGGCTAGGCAGGGAGGAACCCTAGAGGAAGTTTGGCCCGGTGGGCTAGGGGAAGGAAGGGAAGTGGCAGAGGCAGCTGAACGGATGGTCTCAGTCTTAGAGACAAAGAAGTTCATGAGCTCCTCACACCTGTTGTCGGAGGTGAGGTGGAGGAGACAGGGGAGAGGGGTTTAAGAAGGCGGTTTGCAGCAGAGAATAGGAGCCGGGGTTTATCTTTGCATTCCAGAATGATCCTGGAATAGTGAGCAATTTTGGCAGACGAGAGCAGGGCCCGATAGTGCTTTTTGTGGTCCAGCCAGATCTGAGTGAATGGCTAAACAGTTGTCCGCCATATCCACTCAAGTCTGCAACCCTTGAACTTGAGGTAACGAAGATGAGGGCCGTGCCAGGGGGAACGGCCAGGGTGAGAGAGGGTAATTGTTTTAATAGGGACTAGGGCATCAATGTGGTGGTGAGGGTGTGGTTGAGCAGATCGGTAGCTGCAGAAATGTTGTGAATGGAGGGCCAAAGGCTGGATTTCATAAGTGCAGTTGTAAGAGAGTTGGGAGAGAGTCTGTCAGGTTGACAGACATGGTTCCCGAGCAGCGTGATTCCCGCAGCCATCCAGGTAAATTTAAAATGTAGGGGGAAAAAGGTGCTTAACTGTCTGAAAACAAGGTTAGAATGATTTCAATTAGGTCGCCCACCTCTGCCGGTCGGGTCGCTGCCGCACCGGCAAACACGCTCGAGGGAAAGGCGTGTGGGACGGGATGACGGCGGGTTCCTGACCCGCTCCCAAAAATATCAACTTTCCCACCCGACCCGCCTCCGAACGCGTCCGCAACCACCCCGGAAAATTCCGGCCTCAGATTTTGTCACAACACAGAACTAGTATGTTCAGAATGTGGCCCCTAGAAGATTTTGTTTCTAACTAAACTGGGTCAGTTGGCGGCTGGTGGAACAGTTGGGGTAAATATTGTGACTTGGTGCTCCCAGTTCGGAGCTTGGTGCAATGGGACCACACATCAGGAATTTGGGTAGGGAGGTCAGTACACCCTATGCCTGGACTGTGTGGGCCTTGAATCAGGCACACTGACCTCCGCAGCTGAATTCGCCATATGTGGTCCTGTTTTGTGAAGCTGTGCGCTGGGAGCATTAAACGGTAACATTTACCCCATTGCCACCTGAATGGATTGTACAGTTGACAAAGCAACGAGAATTCCTGCAGTAATTTCCACACTGTTGTAAGACCAGCCCTATGTTTATGTTTTTTTATCATTGAAGTACAGTGGCCAGTATACGGAACAATGAGTGACATTTCAAATAAATAAGTGTGCCTAAAACACAGCACCAGGATGTCAAGATATTCCCTGTACAACATTAATCAATAGAGGGTGTTAACTCCTGCAAATGTGATGTGTAAAGCCTACGGTAATGAATATCTGAATGTCTCCAATTTGATGTAGCATATACTAAGTTTCTCCAACCTCTATCAATGCATTAATGTTTAACAGTTGGATTTATTTCATTGACTGCAATAGACTGAATATCGGGCGCTGTGTATAACGGGTGGCCGATCAGATGCCGCCCGCTTTGCGTCACTGCCCGAGATGAATTTATAGCCCTTTGAGTTTAAATACCTTCATGACCTTGTCCCTCCATATCTCTGTAAACTCCTCCAACCTTTCAACCCTCCTAGAACTCCTTGTTCCCCTGATTCTGGCCTTTTGTGCATCCTCCCCATCACCCCACCATTGATGGCCTGCCTGCAGCCATCTAGGCCCCATTTTCTGGAATTTCCTCCCTATACCCCCTGTTTCCTCACCTCTCTCTCCTGCTTTAACACTCTCCTTAAAACTTATCCCCTTAGGTTATCCCTCTTATTATCTTCTTATGTGGATCAGAGTCTGATTACGCCTCTGAGAAGCACCTTCGGATGTTTTTTCTACATTAAAGGTGCTACATAAATGCAACTTGTTGTCGTAATCCACAGGAAAGCGAAGATCTGCACATTGCGCAGCTCCAGGCCCATATGCAATCTTTCAAGAAAGGTGGGTCCATACTTTTGATAGCAATTAACAGCACCAATCCTGCCGTTTTTCCCTTCTTAACCCTCGACTCAGAGGAGGTCAGCAAACTCCAAGTGGACCAACATTTGAATGCAGGACTTTCCTCCCTTCTCAGCCACTCCCCTAATCATTAATGCTTAAAATCCTCAATGGTCTATAAAGGTATTCCACCAAAGCACCTAGGTAGAAAGATTAAATGGTTTTTGAGTGGGTTCCAGAGGGCAGGTACATAGTGACTGAAAGACTTGCCTTTCATGGAATGGAGGGGATAAGCAATAATCCAGACTTAGAAGACTGGTGGGTTACATGGCTGGAACAGATCACTCAGATAAAGTTGAATGAGGCAATGCAGGGATTTGAAGATGGGAATGAAGATATTGAAGACAATCTGATGGCACACATGGATCCAGTGGAACCTGAGAAGAATGGGAGTGATAGATGTGTGGCACATTGTGTGACAGGTTTTTTTTATTCGTTCATGGGATGTGGGCGTCGCTGGCAAGGCCAGCATTTATCGCCCATCCCTAGTTGCCCTTGAGAAGGTGGTGGTGAGCCGCCTTCTTGAACCGTTGCAGTCCGTGCGGTGAAGGTACTCCCACAGTGCTGTTAGGAAGGACGTTCCAGGACTTTGACCCAGTGACGATGAAGGATCGGTGATATACTTCCAAGTCAGGATGGCGTGTGACTTGGAGGGGAACTTGGAGGTGCTGGTGTTCCCATGTGCCTGCTGCCCTTGCCCTTCTAGGTGGAAGAGGTCGCGGGTTTGGGAGGTGCTGCCGAAGAAGCCTTGGCGAGTTGCTGCAGTGTATCTTGTAGATGGTACATACTGCAGCCACGGTACGCCGATGGTGGAGGGAGTGAATGTTTAAGGTGGTGGATGGGGTGCCAATCAAGCGGGCTGCTTTGTCTTGGATGGTGTCGATCTTCTTGAGTGTTGTTGGAGCTGCACTCATCCAGGCAAGTGGAGAGTATTCCATCACACTCCTTACTTGTGCCTTGTAGATGGTGGAAAGGCTTTGGGGAGTCAGGAGGTGAGATACTCGCCGTAGAATACCTAGCCTCTGACCTGCTCTTGTTGCCACAGTGTTTATGTGGTTGGTCCAGTTAAGTTTATGGTCAATGGTGACCCCCAGGATATTGATGGTGGGGAATACGGTGATCATAATGCCATTGAATGTCAAGGGGCAGTGGTTAGACGCTCGCCTTTTGGAGATAGTCATTTCCTGGCACTTGTGTGGCGCGAATGTTACCTGCCACTTATCAGCCCAAGCCGGAAAGTCATCCAGGTCTTGCTGCATGCGGGCATGGACTGCTTCATTATCTGGGGAGTTGCAAAAGGCACTGAACACTGCGAACATCCACACTTCTGACTTTATGATGGAGGGAAGGTCATTAATGAAGCAGCTGAAGATGGTTGGGCCTAGGACACTGCCCTGAGGAACTCCTGCAGCGATGTCCTGTGATGATTGACCTCCAACCACCACAACCACCAAAGTGACGGAGATCTGAATTAGCTGAAGTTTGTGAAGGGTAGAAGCAGGGATGAAGCTGAGGAGAGCTTTGGAGAAGTGAATCCTGAAGGTAATGAAGACATGGCAACAGACCAAAGAAGTTCAGCTGGGGATCAATCAGGTCAGCAAGGTTGTGTACACGCAGATTTATCCTGAGATGGAAACATGGGATGTTGCCAAAGGCATGCGTTTTGCTGACATTGAATTGAAGGAAATTTTGATTCATCTAGAATGTAATCGAGCTGATTTTACTGGCCTTACTAAGCAGGGAATGCTCAGTTCCTCAGGCACAAAGGGCAGAGAAAAGGGGCGGAGGTACAGCAATCTCCTTTAACTGTTTCTGGGACTTTCATCGGGGGCAGGCAGAGCATAGTCTACATCTGAAGTAGCCCCAACCAATCCATTCTAATGAGGCAGGCAGGCCTATCGCTTCATTTCGCCAAGCACCCTGCAGCTATCCCATACTTTCCTGGCCCTGCCACATGCACTGCTCCTGTCTAATGCTTGGCTAGGACACACCCAGGAAAATCAGCCCTTATAAGAATAGAAATGGACTTGGAGTTGATGATGGAAGTAGAAAGGTAGAGTTGAGTCTCATCAGCTTATATGTGGAAGCTAACCACAAGCTTGAAGACAATGGCCGAGATTTTCCTTACCTCGGCGGGGCCGGTGGGGCCTGGGGTCGGTGGCGGGTCGCGGCCCCACTGCTGGCTCCAACCCGCTCTGGAAAATGAATTTCCCCTGATTGGGCTTGTTAAACCCGCCCAGCGCATTTCCCGGCCCAATTAGAGGAAGCGGGTCTGGTGACATCATTCATGACACGTCATCAGCCGGTTTCCTTAAAGGGACCATGGCCAACTTTATTTTGACATTTGTGCTGTCAGTGTTCTACAGCATTGAAGTACTGCAAACACCGACAAGCAGTGCACAGAAAAAGAAAAAAAGAAATACTTGCATTTATATAGCGCCTTTCACGACCACCGGACGTCTCAAAGCACTTTACAGCCAATGAAATACTTTTAAAGTGGAGTCACTGTTGTAATGTGGGAAACGCGGCAGCCAATTTGCACACAGCTAGGTCCCACAAAAAGCAATGTGATAATGACCAGATAATCTGTTTTTGTTATGTTAGTTGAGGGATAAATATTGGCCAGGACACTGGGGATAACTCTCCTACTCTTCTAACTCCCCTGTTCTTCTTCGAAATAGTGCCATGGGATCTTTTACTTCCACCTGAGAGAGCAGATGGGGCCTCGGTTTAACGTCTCATCCGAAAGACGGTACCTCCGACAGTGCAGCACTCCCTCAGCACTGCACTGGAGTGTCAGCCTAGCTTTATGTGTTCAAGTCCCTGGAGTGGGACTATGAACCCACAACCTTCTGACTCTGAGGTGAGTGTGCTACCAACTGAGCCACAGCTGACACAGGGCTGCACCCAGGCTCTCCCATGACTCCCTCCATATGGGCGGAAGAGACCTCCCCAGGAGACCAACGCAGCCTGGTTGTACATTGCACAGGAGGACACAAGCAGGGAAGTCGCCAGGAGGACCTGGGTGCAGTGGCACAAACCTTTCAATGATCTCATTAGATCACGAAACGTTAGTACAAAGCCACACTCAACCTCATCCTGCTGTGCCTCTCATCAGATCCCCATCACTCTGCCTTCCCTACCCTACTCCTGCACATACTTACTCACACCAACTTACCTTGCACCTCCACCCATCCCTCCCTCTCTATCTACATTATCCCTATCTCACTAGCCACCCCTCACACTCACCCTCATCCTAGTGCAATCATACCAACTAACAACACACAAGGGTAGCCACTTAGGTATTTTATCCAATGTTCATGTAAAGTTTCTGTTAATGTGCTGTCAAACATTGAAACCTTTATTTTCAACACTTTCCGTTCTTGGACCGATTTGTGTGCACCTTTGGAAGTGGCTTAGTGAGTTGCAGTGAATGGTGAGACATAATGGTACCCACCACAATGGTGGTGAGTGTGAAAGGAATGGCTTGGGCATTGTAGGGATGCTTTATGTTGTTGGTGTGGGGTGGTGCCAACCTGGTGCATCATGTGGCAGCCAGGGTGTACGGCATCAAGTGAAGTAAATCTGGCCATAGTGAGGCCATCCCTGGCCTCCCAGGCAGCAATGTGCTCGGGTGCTGATGCCCTGTGTCCTGTGCAGCATCAGGTGATTGCGGAGAAGGTTGGTGTTGTTGTTGGTGCTGCTGGTGTTGGGGCTGATCGTGGTGGGATTCTGAGGACCAAGTTGAGAGAGTATAAAAGGCACCCATGTTTATGGAATAGATGGCAGGTGAAGTAGAGATGACAGAAGCATTCTGTCAATAGTGAGAGAGTTCTTCCAATGAGGTAAGAGTGGATGGAGAGTGGAAAGTGGAAAGCCTACCGAATCTGTGCTGGAAATGGACTGAGAAACAACTTGTGGCTGAGGAAAGTGAAGCTCTGTCAGGTCGGAGCTTTTACTGTACATTTGAAGCTGTCAAGTAATCAGCTGGAGCAATGGCCACTGAACTCCCGCCTCAGGTTCACAGACATGGTCCCCAAACAGCGTGGACCCCCGTGGGCAAGCAGTTAAAGTAAAAGATTAGTTTTAAAAGCCCGTTAATCATCTGTCAACTAGATGCTAATGATTTTAATTGGGTTGCCCGTCGCTGACTGTCAGGTCTGCTCAGCGCTGACAGACCCGACATTGGGAAAGGCGCATTGCAGCGGTTGACAGCGGTTTCCCGACCTGCTGTCAAGAAAAAACATTTTCCCACCCGACCCGCCACCGATCCCGCCCGCTGACACCCCGGAAAAACTTAGCCAATGTCAGCAAGAAGCAATATATAAATAATGGACCAGCAGCAACCAAGGATGGAGCCTTAGGGCACACCAAAGAGATAACTGTGCTGGCACAGGAGGATAAATTGTTTGAGGAGATGTAGTGACTGCACCGGCATAGATCTGAGTGGAATCAAAAGCACGGCGTGTCATGGAAATGGACTTTGGAGGAGAATGGAATGGCCGACCATGTCAAAGGTGGCAGAGAGGAGGTACAGCAAACCATGGTTACAAATGTAGCAACAGAGGATAAATAGGTGTCTCCTCCTTACATCATCGACTGCAGAGAATAGCTGGTAAGTTTCATTACAAACCTATGACCTTTACAAATAATTCAACAATTTACATTAAAAATGTTATCAGCCTGCATTTAAATGAATACTGAGCAGCCTGTCACAAAGTCCCCAAGTAATGCAGTAGCCCCCACTTCACCCAGGCTGATTACACGAGTAAGCCACATGATGTAGGAAATCAAGTACGCTTGATGAATGTTTGCTGGTGGGTGTGGAGTACCGGGGGTCGTGTTGCAACATTGCAAAATGGCTGAAAGGAACAGACTTAATGAACCAGCTGGTCTTTCTCTGTCCAACTTTTTCCTATGTTTGTATTGCTTTTGACTGAACAATACTAGGAAGATGAAGCACCCTGAGCTTTCACTAGTTTTGGCAAGAAGTCGGACTATGCCAATTTGAACTTCCTTATAGGTGAAGTCCAGTCGGGCTGTTGATTCAAAGGTCCTGTTATTATTTAGTCTGTCTTGTTCCTCAGAAGTGACTAAAGAGCTTATTGATGCCAAAACCGGTTTGTGTCTTTGGCCAATCACTGCTAATTTCTGAAATTTAAAGCTTGCTGTAATATTTTTTCTACACGGTTCAATAATTATTTCACTCTGCTGATCTCCCTTGTTTCATGTAATGGATTGTACGCACTTACAAAGTTGCCAGTGACTGATTTATAATAACACTGTAGTTGAGGCGTGTTCAAAGTAACACACTTTTCAAATTAATCTGTGCTAATGTTCATCTTGAATGCACATGTTTGTTCTTCAAACCCTTCTGTGTATATGGTTTGTTGGCTCTTTGCAAGCTGTAAGTCTTAATTGTTATTGGTTCTGTACAGAAATGTAAGCTTCTTTCAGAACCAGCAATGTAAGTGAATACTTTGATTACTCTGAGCTTGACTTCAACAGTTGCCTGTTTGCCAAAGCAAGCTCGTTCTTTTAGGGACTTGTGCAAGTGGATGAGTTCATTTTACCACAGTTATTTCATTTGATTCCCCACAAATGTTGAATTGCATAGCGTCCCCTTGATTCTGGAAGAAAACTGTATGACAAAGTTATTATTCAAGGCTAGACTTTCCAAGACCTTGCACATGGTGAGGTGCCTAGCACTCTGTGAGAGGGTATCAGAAAATCACACTTATCAGGCCTGAAAGCGTCCTTCTTGCCCTCAAGGGGCTTGAGGGTGGGGAGGAGTTGCAGAGGAATGATTAGAGGGAGGTCCACCTCAATCTGAGGTGGGGCTGCACAGGCGCATTGTTAACCAGTATGTGGGTCCGCAGACTCCATCAGAGTTACTAGGGCATGTTGTTAGAAAGACTTTCTTTTGCCACCTAAGCTTCACTAGTGAGGCCTTTCTGCAGGTTGGTATTGTGCCCTTGAATTATGTGGCATCTTGTTTTACAAGCAGAAAAGTAGTCCCGAGATACTGTAAATTGGGGAACACACTGCAGGACACTCCCTCAGTACTGCACTGTCAGAGGTGCCGTCTTTGGGATGAGACATTAAACCGAGACCCCATCTCAGTTGGACGTAAAAGATCCCATGGCACTATTCGAAGAAAAGCAGGGGAGCTCCTGGCCAACATTTATCCCTCAACCAACATCATTAATATAGATTATCTGGTAATTATTACATTGCTGTTTGTGGGACCTTGCTGTGTACAAATTGGCTGCTGCGTTTCCTACATTACAACAGTGATTGGCTGTAAAGCGCTTTGGGACATTCTGAGGTCATGAAAGGCGCTGTATAAATGCAAGTCTTTCTTTTTCTTTATGTGCGTAGTCATGGTAACGCGCCCAACCTACGCGTGAGCCTGAGTGTCAGCAAGTGGCCCCCTTTGTGGACTCTTACTGCTAAGTGGTCACTCCCTTTATATTTCAGCTAAAGCATGATTTCGCGACTCCTCCCTGTTAGACTAGCTCCTTGTACAAGGCCAAAGCTCAGCAGCCAGTTATGAATAATTATGCAAATAAGCTGACCTCCTCAAAATCGCAGGCAGTCAGCTCACTGCGCAGTTGGCTGGCTTTTCACCAACAACTATGCATTCCAGGCTAAACTTAGCCTGGACCACAAAGTCAGCCGTACTGTTCCCATCAGGGGAGAGTAATATCTTAAAGTAGCAGAAAAAACAAAATTATTAAAAAGCCTTGAGAGAATGCAACGGAAGTGCTTTACCACAAGTGGCTATCAAGGTTGGAAGACATTCTTAACACATAGGCTTACTAGAATCTGGAATATATGGCTACAAACAGACAATTGAAACAGAGACTGTAACATCAGTTACAAGGGAGCTGGATAAGCATATGACAATGCAGAATATGGGGAAAGGGCAGGAACATGGGATTAGAGTAAATAGCTTCAGTGGAAGAGCTAGCACCGTCACAGTGGCCGAATGACTTCCTTCTATGCCACAATATCTATGTTCAACTAAACTGGGAAGTGAAGAAACAAAGTGAGGGTAAAGATACAGATTTGAGCTGAGAGGTGTTAATAATAAGATACTCTAAGGAAACTGAAAAAAAAAGAGTTCCTCAAAGAAGCAAATTGTGGTGAGGGGAGTATGTTAGTTTTACCACCTTGAATTATAAAGACTTTGTTCGGAATGAAAAACTGTGTCAGATTCAAATGACTTAAAAAAAAAATTGATCTGGGTTGTGCAGTTCTAGGGCGGAAAGTAAAAATATATAGAATCATAGAAATTCCAGTGCAGTAAAAGGCCATTCGGTTCATCGTGCCTAGGCCACTGCTAGCTCTTCAATTGAAGATACCTCTGTGTTGCCACCGAAGAGGAAAACCCCAGCCAAGTCTAATGCCATTTCTCTCCCCTGTCACCATATCCTTTAATAAGTAGTAAAGCAACATCAAAAATTAAGAAAATAATTTTGGTTTGAAGACATAGGCCGCTATTTTACTAATGGAGGCAGGTTGGGGGCGGGTCAGGTGGTCGGTGGGTCCCGCTCCCGCCTCCGCTGTCAGGCGGGATAAATTTGCGATTTTGCCCTAATTGGGCAATGGATTCCCTGCGTGTGCGCTCCCCTGGCCCAATTAGTCTTTTGGGTCTGAAAGTCGCCTCTGCTGACGTCATTTATCAAGCTGCTTTTAAGGGCTCCAAGCAGCCTTGGTTCATTTTCTACCTCTGTACTTCCAGAGTGAATACTGTGCTAATTGTTTGATACTCCTGAAATGTCTAGCTCAAGGCCCAAGGCCTCACCTCGCTTCGATGATGACTCCCTCCATGCTCTGGTGGAGGGAGCCAGAACTCAAAAGGAGGTGCTCTTTCCTTCCTCTGGGAGGAAAAAATCTCCCCAGCAGACCAAAGCTGTGCGGCTGCAACTGGCACAGGAGGTAAGCTCCAGATCGATATGCAGCAGAACCTGGCTGCAGTGCCGAAAGAGGTTCAGTGACCTTGTCCGCACAGGCAAAGTGAGCATACCATCACCTTTACCCTCATTCTGCTCCCCATCTCCTCTCAGCTCCAGCACTCTGCATTGCCAACCTATTCCTACACATCCCACTTTACCCTTCCATCCCTTGCACCCTTAACCATCCCTCTCTCTCTATGTACACAATCACTTCACTATTCGACTATGCTGCCCTCACACTCCCTATCACTGTTATGCAATGACAACAACTAACAACACACAGGGAGGCCCTTAGTCTTGGGACCTCACTCCATCCTTGTGTCCTTCTAAGCATCTATGCTATGGATTCTCTACACTCACTCCATCATTCTCTCTCAAACTCCACTTGTGTCCCTCATTGCAGGAAAAGAGAGCCCATAATAAAAGGGAACAGGCGAAGACAGGAGGAGGGCCACCCTCAATAGCCCATCTAACCAGCGCTGAGGAGGCGGCCCTAGAGATCGTTGGAGCCGAGGAGGATCTGGAAGTGGGGGACGGACAGACGGGCGCATCAGAGCAAGCTGGTGACAGAATAGTTTGCATCTCTCTCATTTACATCGCATGAGTGACTGATAATGATTCTGATGCTCAAACAGATTGACTTATGATCATCTGCACAAGTCCATATGCATGCTACGTTAATATCACATGTCTAACTCATTCCTTTACTCCCCCCACAGGACCATCGACAGCCCCCCTCCCCACTGTCTAGCAGGGAGAGCCGGAGCCGGAAGACTCCTCAGAGGAAGCTGCAACCTCTGAGGGCGCAGCGTCAGCAGAATTAAGCGCACCCAGCACCAGTGCAGAAACGCACATCTCAGTGGGATCTTCGGGAGATAGAGCAGCATTGTCACCTGGTGTATCACAGCTCGCAAGTGAGCATCAGCAGATGGTGGAGACAGGGCCAGCAGTGGAGAGTCCTCATCGGAGGCCGCAGGGCGCTCCCAGCTCGGCTCAGCTGCATGTGGAGCCTGTGCCTCTGGGTCCATCCAGAAAGAGAGCGGTGCTGGAACTCCAGGAACAGGTGCAGGAGTCTCTGGCAGATTTTGTCTCCAGGGTTACTGCGAGTGTGGAGAGGATGGAGGAGTCCATGTCTAACATGAGCAGTGCCTTTGTGGAGGCAATGGCGCATGAACGCACCACCACGGAAAGGATGGCAACCTCCGTGGAAAGGCTGGCTACGGCCATGAAGGAAATAAGTCGCCAGAGTCAGGAAAACATGGTGAATATTCAGAATAGACTGACATCTCTGGAGGAGCGATGGGCAGCTCTTGAGCAGAGAAACCAGAGCTTCATGGAAGTCCTTTTGAGTAGGACTGCCAGTGCAGATATGGGTCTTCATGGCCCCCCTGATGTGCAGCAAGGTGCTGTTTAGAAGAATGAGAGGTGATCTTATTGAAACATATAAGATACTGAGGGAGCTCAACAAGGTAGATGCAGAGAAGATGTTTCCCCTCATGGGGGCATAGTTGTAGAATTCGCAATATATCGCGATTTTATAAATAAGGAGAAAACACATAGGCCCAAAAATTCATCGCGTATTCCCTCTGCAATTGCCGGTTTTCTGCATGCCCTGCGCATGCACTGAAAACCGGCAATTGCTCTTTTGAAAAGGGGGCGGTTCCTCGGTGCATCGCGTGCGCGCTACAGGCTGCGCGCACACTGTGCACTTCATGCTTTGGATGCGCAGGTAAGTACTGAAGATTTTAGAAATGTAAAAAGGAGGAGTAAGACCCACTTTTAACAAGGTAGGTAGTGAATTAAGTATTTTTTTGAATTTTTTTTTACAGGTATATCTTTTTTAGAGACTTTAAAGACAGGTAAGTTTATTTTTATAACTTTTTAAAAGATTTTAAATTTTTTCAAAAATTTAATTTTTTATTTAAAATGGTTAATTTATTTAACTATACTTATTTTATTAATGTGATGGGTTTTTTTTAAATTTAATTGAGGTTTAGCTGTTATTTTGGGGGGGTGTAAGATTCATAGATTTCACAGCACGTATGTGAAACTTATGAATGGAAGATAGTGTGCTGCCATTGGCTCTAACTGAGTCACGTGATCCCACAGCTCGCACGAATTCACTACGCCGGTGGGATACGCAAGCACTGCCCGGCTGATGTCTGGAACATCAAGTTCGTGCGAGCTGGATCTGAAAAAGCACAAGCAAGGTGAGAGATCGCGGGGAAGGCTTACCCCCGCGGGAACAGAGCGAGATCAATTTCTGGGCCATAGTTTCGTTCAAACAGCTTTATTTCAGCAGAATGCTGTCAGGTTTTCAAAGTGGACACAAGCAGCCTGTAAAATGGCCGCCACGCCTCGTGGCAGAACATTCTAGACTTTTTCGATAAGCAGACAAGATGGCGTTCCAACAAACATTTGTGCAAGATCGATCAAGACTCAGCACATTTGAGATAATACACGAGACATTATGGGTTTGCAGTATACACATAAATACTGAAATCGGTCTCCCAGGTGCGAATAAGGGCTATTGTACCAAGCGATCAAGAACCCATCCAAAGACATTAATATGCAAAATCCCCACGACTCTACGATGAGAGAGCCGTTTGCGGGTAGTTACAGAAAACATTTGGAAGCCCCAAAACCCCTCCAGGGAGAATACTGACCGGTTACACATTGGGAAAAGTATTAACAGGTACTCAGACAGTTACGAGTATCCCCGAAACCCATTAAAACGGAGATCACCCTATACAAGAAGTTTGAGCGCCAAAACCCTAACAAAAGAAAAGACATTAAGGTTGGGCGGGAAAAGAAGAGTTTCAGCACTATAACTGTAAACTACAACCGTCCATCTTTCTCTTATTCTCCTGCCTCTTGCCGCCTGCATCGTGCCTCTGCCTCTTGCAGCTCTTGCTGTTTGACTTGCTGAAAGACTGTTGAACTTTCTGATCCGCCAGGATCAGCCTCGTGGCTTGCCGCGAAGATCTGTGTGGAACTGGGCTGTGAAGCCTTGAAACGGGCACACCATCCCGAGAAGTCGGTAAACGGTGTTGGAACCGAAGGCCCGAGATGAGATGAGATGAGATGAGATGAGATGAGATGAGAAGAGAAGAAGACGACCATACGTATCGCCACGGTCAGTAAGCCCCGACCGCGCCGGTAGGTCGAATAGACACTTTCCTTGCCCAGGAAGACTATCTTTTGAGTTCTACAGAACTGGCATCGGAAGACCATTCTTCGAGTTTTATCGCATCGGGGCGAGGGCACAGGAAGACTATTTTTCGAGTCGTGTCGGAACTCCGAGGACAACACAGATCTTCATGACAGCAGACGGTCCAGCCTGCTAGCCGGAGCAGAAACGAGTAAACAAGTGGGGTACAGAGACCCCTGATCAACACGTGGGTGATCAGGTGCTGCGGTAAAAACATCCGAGCAGAGTTTTCGGAATTCTCCGAGTTATCACGAGTGGTGAGCATGAGTCTCGATCCTACAAATCTAGTTTAGAGCAGGTATTGATAGGGGAGGGTTTAAGTTTTAAGGATAACTGTAATGTGCGCCCCCATTTACGATGTGTCGTTCGTTCCTCGTTTCCCTGAAATTAGTTACATAACTGCGTGTAAGATTGTACTGTCATTAATCTGTGCTTATGACATGTATTTCGTAATCTTGAATAATATGCAATAAAGATTTTCCATTTCGTACCATTCAACCGGGTCTACCTGAGTTTTCTCTCTATTATTGCTCTCGCATCTAAGTCCAGTGTCAGAACCGTAAGGGCGAGTGGGTCGAACCACTCACAGGTGTCTAGTGCTCCCAGACTGGCTGGAGACCAGAACAGGCAACAAGGCCTAACCTCGCACTAGCACCCAGGCTGAGCACAGAGCCACACGGGTCAAAACCCTTACATAGTTTCAGAATAAGGGGTCGCCAATTTAAAACTGAGCTGAAGAGGAATTTCTTCTCTCAGACGGTCGTAAATCTGTGGAATTCTCGGCCCCAGAGAGCTGTGGAGGCTTGGTCATTGAATATATTTAAGGTGGAGATGGACAGATTTTTCAACAATAAGGGAGTAATGGGTTATGGGAAGCGGACAGGGATAAGGAGCTGAGCCCAAGATCAGATCAGCCATGATCTCATTAAATGGCGGAGCAGGCTCGAGGGACCAAATGGCCTACTCCTGCTCCTATTTCTTATGTTCTTATGTTCTTAAACCACTTGCTAGCACTGAAGTGGGGCTGACCCATGAGAGGGATGTTGGTGGCAGGCAACAAGGAAGTGGGGGCTCCTCTCCAAGCGCTCACACTCCCATGCCACTGAGTAGCCCTCGGTCAGAGCCCCACCAGAGTCCTCACCCAACTGAGATGGGCGTCTCAGCCCCTGCACAGACGCAGGAGGAGCAGACTGTTGCCGAGCCCTCACAGGCTCGCAAACCCAGAGGACGCCCACCAAAGGTGTCGAAGCAGGAGCAGCATAAAAGTGAGCAAAGTGCCTCCACATCTGCTGAAGCCACAGGGGAGGCACCACGTAGAAGCACGCGTAAGAGGAAGATAAAGCACAATTAGTCACAAGGGTAATTACTTGGGTGTTCTGTTCTGTTGTCTTTTGTTTTCTTTATTATTTGACAATCCTTTTGTGAATGGATTAAACAGAAGTGATGGCAAACAGTTGAAGTTCTGGCCTATGTGATCTCGGAAATGGAAGTTCCACATTGAGGGCGCAGGGCGACTTGCATTTGTAATGATGGTGGTGAGAGTGATAGGAACCCACATTGTGTATGATGTGATAAGAAGGTGCATCCCTTGCATCACGGGTAGCAATGTGCTCACGTACTGCTGGAACTGGCGCATCTGCCTCCACAAGGTCTTCCTCCTCCTCCTCTCCTCCTCCTCATCTGAGGAGGCTATGCGCTGAGCCACTTGTTCCTCAGGCAGCTGCAAGCCACGATGCTGTGCGATGTTGTGCAGTGCACAGCAGACCACGACGATGTTGGAGACCCTGGCTGCTGAATACTGTAGGGCTCCACCTGATCTATCAAGGCATCTAAATCGCATCTTCAGCAAGCCGATGGTTTGCTCAATAATGGATCTGGTGGAAATGTGGCTGGTATTGTAGCGCTCCTCAGCTTCGTTCGATGGCCTCCTCAATGGCGTCATCAGCCATGTCTTCAGGGGATAGCCCTTGTCTCCAAGTAGCCATCTGGAAAGTTGTGTTGGCGGATTGAAGAGCGGAGGCACACTAGACTGGCGCAGGATGAACGAGTCATGGCAACTGCCAGGGTACTTCGCGCAAACATGCAAGATGTCCTTCCTGTGGTTACACACCAGCTGCACGTTGAGGAAGCCCTTGCAGTTGACAAAAACAGCTGGGTTGTAATGGGGTGCCCTAAGGGCCACATGTGTGCAGTCTACGACACCCTGCACCCTTGGCAAGCCTGCCATATTTGCAAAGCCAACCGCACGAGCGGTTACACTTGCTTGATCCGTGGAGAAGTGGATGTAATTGTGCGCCTTGGCAAAGAGGGCATCGGTTACCAGCGTGATGCAAGTGTGTGCAAAAAGTTTTCCAAAACTTGAAAAAACAAAGTTCTGCCACCTGCAACTGATCCTTGTTGAGAGCTCCGTTTTTATGCTGGAGCTGCAGCTGTCAAGAAGGCAGCCACTTGTGAACCCGACACAATTAGCTGGCGTGGTTTGGGAACGACGTGGAACACCCTGAAAATGTGCTAAAATTTGAAAGGGCAGGTAAAATAGTATTACATAGGCAGTTAACAACCAGTTAACTGCCTTAAGGGCCTATCCCGCCGCTTGGTGGCGGGACTGAACGGGAGTCTGCAAGTCTTGCACAGAGGCGGGTTGACGGCGGGATCGGAACCCGCTGGCATTTTTAGCCATTTTACCACCTGACCCGCCTCCAAATCCGTCTCCTCAGGGCTGGTAAAATCGAGCCCATAATTTTTTTTTTATTTGTTCCTGGGATGTGGGCATCGCTGGCAAGGCCAGCATTTATTGCCCATCCCTAATTGCCCTTGATAAGGTGGTGGTGAGGCGCCTTCTTGAACTGCTGCAGTCCGTGTGGTGAAGGTGGCCACAGTGCTGTTAGGGAGGGAGTTCCAGGATCTTGACCCAGTGACGATGAAGGATCGGTGATATACTTCCAAGTCAGGTTGGTGCATGACTTGGAGCTGGTGGTGTTCCCATGCGCCTGCTGCCCTTGTCCTTCTAGATAGTAGAGGCCGAGGGTTTGAGAGGTGCTGTCGAAGAAGCCTCGGTGAGTTGCTGCAGTGCATCTTGTAGATGGTACACACTGCAGCCACGGTGCGCCGGTGGTGGAGGGAGTGAATGTTTAAGGTGGCGGATGGGGTGCCAATCAAGCGGGCTGCTTTGTCCTGGATGGTGTTGAGCTTCTTGAGTTTTGTTGGAGCTGCACTCATCCAGGCAAGTGGAGAGTATTCCATCACACTCCTGACTTGTGCCTTGTAGATGATGGAAAGGCTTTGGGGAGTCAGGAGGTGAGACACTCGCCACAGAATACCTAGCCTCTGACCTGCTCTTGTTGCCACAGTATTTATGTGGCTGGTCCAGTTAAGTTTCTGGTCAATGGTGACCCCCAGGATGTTGATGGTGGGGGATTCAGTAATGGTAATGCCGTTGAATGTCAAGGGGCGGTGGTTAGACTCTCTTGTTGGAGATAGTCATTGCCTGCCACTTGTGTGGCGTGAATGTTACCTGCCACTTATTAGCCCAAGCCTGAACGTCATCCAGGTCTTGCTGCATGCGGGCATGGAATAATTTTTCTGAATATGTGTGCACCAGGAGTATTCCCCATGGTTTTCTATCCATAAATTGTTGGGAGTGTGGCCACGATTACAAGGAGCAAGCCTTCAAATTACCCAGGGTATGGTCCTAGTGGTTATGGTATTGGACTTGCAACCCAGAGTTTCTGAATTCACAATCCACCATGGCACGTTTTGAAATTGAGTTCAATAATCTATCTGGAGTTCATTTGAAAGCTGATGGATTGTTGTAAAAGCCCAACTGGTTCACTAAAGTCCTTTAGAGAAGGGAACCTGCCACCCCTACCTGGTCTGGCCTACATGTGTCTCCAGTCCCACACTACAAGGTTAATTTTTAATGCCCTCAGGGAAACTGGGAATGGGCAATAAATATTGCCATGTCAGTCTTGTCCACATCCCAAGACCAAATAAAAAAAGAAGCATATTAAAATAATGTATTATTCCTCTTCACTCAGTGCACAGTTTAAAAGTATGCAGGGCTATGGGGAAAGAGCAGGGGAGCGGGACTAATTGGATTGCTCTTTCAAAGAGCTGGCACAGGCACGATGGGCCGAATGGCCTCTTCTGTGCTGTAAGATTAAGTAACATCTTCAGCTGTTGCCAAACTTGTACCTCCAGTGATATCAGCTAATTGACTGCTAATTACTTCAGGATTTCTCCTCTTTGTTTTTTCAACTGAACCTATTGATTCCCTCGAAGCAGCCCTAAACCAGCTGCAATTGATTGCAGCACCGTTTGGCTGAAATGAATCTGGTGTGTCCTTGTAAAGAGCTTCTTAAAAACAAAGTTACAAAAGGGAAAGCAAAAATCTGCCGGGTTCTCAGCAGCCTGTAATATTCTGTAATCACACTCTATTCAAAGATGGGAATGATGTCCCACAGGGTACATTAGTACTCATGGGCAGGGTGTGCCTGTGGTTGATCAGCATTTGTTCCTGGCGTTTGACTGAGGACGCATCCACGTGGCAAATTAGTGACGATGTTGAGGGAGCGGTGTGTGGTCAGGGAGTGCCTTCTGTCGGGCAGCATTGCTGGGAACAGAGCAAGCACAATCAGGAAGGAAAGCATTTTCAGTCATATAAGGGCTGATTTTAACTCATGGTACGAATCGGGGATTTGGGAGGTGAAGCGGGCAGCAAACTGTCCATTCACCGCACCCCCCCCCCCCCCCCACCTTTCCCGGAGCGTGAGTCCCAGGAGATTTTAACTCCCAAGCCTTGTGTAGTGTAGTTCACTGCAGGAGCACTTCATAATCAACCTTTCTATGAAATACTGTCAGACACATCAGGATCATCGGAGTGGGTAGTAGCACTGTTAATGGCGCAAATTAAATCCCTATCTGTGATAATTAGCACAAGAAAACTGACAGCTAGTCCTCCAGTGAATCCACATTAGATTCTTTTGTGGCCTTAGTGTTGTCTTCACCGTCAGTGCACATGCACACGCATTTAGCTAGGGTTTTCACAGGCTGTAGCATGTCACGCATGATAAAATGCACCTTTGAATACAGAACCTCAAATGTTGCGTTGACCATAACTAGGAGAACCAGAGAAGCTGGGAGGATACAATGGCCTCTCGTCTTGCCCATGATTGGGTGATTCTGCAATTACCACTCACGAACAGGGGTGGTGTTTGTAGGGAGTACATCACAACAACAAACACTTGTATTTATATAGCACCTTTAACCTAGTAAAACGTCCCAAGGTGCTTCACAGGAGCGATTATCAAACAAAATTTGACATTGAGGGGATATTAGGGCAGGTGACCAAAAGCTTGGTCAAAGAGGTAAGTTTTAAGGAGCGTCTTAAAGGAGGAGAGAGAGATAGAGAGATGGAGAGGTTTAAGGAGGGGATTCCAGAGCTTAGGGCCTTGGCAGCTGAAGGCACGGCCGCCAATGCTGGAGCGATGAAAAGCGGGGATGCTTAAGAGGCCAGAATTGGAGGAGCGCAGAGTTCTCAGAGGGTGTTAGGGCTGGCGGAGGTACCACAGGCATGAGTGGGTGTCCAGTCTGTGATTTTCTGTTCATTCATTTTCCAGAGATGGACTCCCTGTGAATGCTACTCCCTGCTGGAAATGTTGCATTGCAGAATCACCCCTATTATCTCAACACAAATTCCCCAAGTCTTTCTTCAAAGCAGTTTTACAGCAGCTTCTTCTGAGACTGGCTGCACACTGGAGAAGAAGCACTAGGGCTAAAGATGGAGAATGGTGCAGATCTTGGGTTCAGAGATTCATCCCTGCTAAATGGCTTGCTTGGTAGATGCACTACCCGGGGTGGAACTGAGGCATAAATACAGGGATAATCTTGGTTTGATAACAACAACAACTTGTATTTATATAGTGCCTTTAACGTAGTAAAACATCCCACAGTGCTTCTCAGGAGTGTTATAAAACAAAATTTGACACCAAGCCACACAAGGAGATATTAGGGCAGATGACCAAAAGTTTGGTCAATGTCTTAAAGGAGGAAAGAGAGGTAGAGAAGCGGAGAGGTTTAGAGAGGGAATTCCAGAGCTTAAGCCTTGGCAGCTGAAGGCACGGCCACCAAAGGTTGAGCGATTATAATCAGGGATGCTGAAGAGGCCAGAATTTGAGAAAGCGCAGATATCTCGGGAGGTTGTGGGGCTGGAGGAGATTACAGAGATAGGGAGGGGCGAGGCCATGGAGGGATTTGAAAACAAGGATGAGAATTTTAAAATCGAGGCATTGCTTAACTGGGAGCCAATGTAGGTCAGTGAGCACAGAGGTGATGGGTGAACGGGACTTGGTGTGAGTTAGGACACGGGCAGCTGAGTTTTGGATGAGTTTAAGTTTACGGAGGGTAGATGGTGGGAGGCCAGCCAGGACTGCATTGGAATAGTCAAGTCTAGAGGTAACAAAGGCATGGATCAGGGTTTCAGCATCAGATGAGCTGAGGCAGGGGCGGAGTTGGGCGATGTTATGGAGGTGGAAATAGGTGGTCTTACTGATGGCGCGGATATGTGGTCAGAAGCTCATTTCAGGGTCAAATATGACACCAAGGTTGCGAACAGACAGGTGCAAAATCAGCCACGGTCCTTGCTCCTGATTACTGTCCAGGGACCCTGGCTGGAATGTTTGAATATTGGGTGAGGACAGGATTGACCTTGATCAAAAAGCCTGTCAATCTTGGCTTGCATATGGACACTTGGGCAAGATACTTTAAGACGGCCAGCACCTGTGGTTCATAACGCAGCCTGAATCAGTAGCATAAGGAAAGGTGGGGAGAAAACTGGACCGAAAAGAAAAAGCTCCTGCGGAAGACCCAAGAGATGCCTTTTCCAAGGTACTCTGGATTCACGATGACGACCTTCTCGGCTTGTTTGAGGATTCCCAATGCATTGAACTGAAGAAAAAAAAATCTAATTGGCTCTAGAGGGAATTGCTACAGACATGTTAGTGGAGCCTTCTTAGAGCTTTCACACATAAGAATCCAAAAGGTTGAGATAATTGCTCGAGTTTCCAATCTGCACTGGCTGCTTCCAGGCCCAATTGGTGGTGTGAAATGTTCCCCAAGGTCTCTTACATTATGCAGACCTTATATATGAATATGACAAAGAAATTCTCCACACATCATATTGCAGCGAAGCAGAATGATCTGGCAGGTCTCTTCATGCCCAGTGAGCTGAGATGCTTCTGCACCAGGTCCTGGAGCAGTAGGGTTCCTTCTTAGAAAATCAGCTGACCAGGGCATTCAAGTATGTATTTCTCCGATTTATTTTTAATTCACAAATCCAGAATCTAACTGGGAGCAGGAAACAGTGATCCTCATTGTTTCCATTTGGCATCAGTAACCATTGTCCTCAGGCCTGCTTTCCTTGTTGGAGAGAGACAGCCTTCTCTTTAGCGAGAAGGGAAATATTGGCAGCTAAGTATGAGCACGATCATGTTGATGGGTTGGCTACTGTCCAGAACAAATGAATGGCTCAAGGCATATGAGAGGACCAAGATGATGCCTAGAGCGAGTGATGTCGGCAACAGCAAATTGAAAAGACTTGAGTTTTTTTTGATGCAACGACTATGAAAAGGATTCCATACCGCGTGAGATTTCTGTGACAATGAATAGTCTGCTGGATCCTGGACTGCGGCCCAGTTTTGTCAGAGTATATGTAGCAGCTGTTTTATGTTTCCATGTGTCTTGCCAAATGAAAGGGTTCTTCCCATGTCGTCATGTTTGTGAAAGGATTCTGCAAGTTCAGACATCCTCATAAGGTCATTCCTATTCAAAGTAAACTCAATCCAGTTCTCCAGAACCTCACAAAATCATAGAATCAAACAGCACAGAAGGAGGCCATTTGGCTCATCGTGCCTGTGCCGGCTCTTTGAAAGAGCCATCCAAATAGTCCCACTCCCCTGATATTTCCCCATAGCCCTGTAAATTTCTCCAATTCAAGTATCTATCCAATTCCCATTTGAAAGTTACCATTGAATCTGCTTCCCCCACCCTTTCAGGCAGTGCATTCCAGGTCATAACAACTTGTTGCGTAAAAAAATAATTTTCCTAATTTCCCCCCCTGGATTTTTTGCCAATTATCTTAAATCTGTATTCTCTGGTTACCGACCCTACTGCCAGTGGAAACAGTTTCGCCCTACCTATTCTATCAAAACCCCTTATAATTTTGAACACACCTATCAAATCTCCCCATAACCTTTGCTGCTCTGAGGAGAACAAACTCAGCTTCTCTAGTTTCTCCACATAACTGAAATTCCTCATCCCTGGTTCCATTCTAGTAAATCTCCTTTGCACCCTCTCCAAGGCCTTGACATCCTTTCTAAAGTGTGGTGCCCAGAATTGAACACAATACTCTAGCTGAGGCCTAACCAGTTTCTCATGTTTAACTAACTCATGTTTTCTACTTTTAATCCTATGCCTTGGAGTAACCCTGGTTGCTATGAGGGTTCCCTGTTATAACTTTCATTTACCAACCCTTATCACCTCAACTAGTCTGGGCTCATGATCTCAGAAATTAAGGTGCAAGAGGCGCACTGGGGTCATTCCCTATGCCTGAATTACTAGTCCCGAAGCTCCCCAGATATTGGGCCTTGGGCCTTATTATAATGGAGTCGGTGAGGCGTAACAGCCGGCCGGCGAATAGCAGTGAAAAATTGGGCCTCTGATAGAGTTGCAGTGGTCCTCAGATAATTGGATCTGGGGGTCGGGGATCTCGATGGTTGGAAATCTGGGGGGGGGGGGGGCGTTGGGGTGGGGGTCGGGGTCAGAAGATCGGGGGGGTGGGGGGGTAAGGAGATCGGGGTCTGGGCTGAGAGGTCGGGGCTGGGTGCAGGGGAGATCGGAGCCGGGTAGTGGGGGGGAGCGGGGGGGCATTGTGGGGGTGGTGAGCTGCCGCGATCGGTTCTTTTAATGTGGGGTCAGGAAAAGCACGCCTGCTCCTCCTGGATCCACATGCAGGTAAGTTACTTACCTTCTTGGTTGGGCCTAGCAGTTGGTCCCTAGGCTTGGTTTCCCTGAATGCATTCGGTGCTGGCGCCAGCTGCTTCAAGGCAAACCAATCTTGCCGAGGGGGCCTGAGACAGGCGTTAGGCCCGGTATTTGAATACGCAAAGGGCCTAAAGCCTGCTTCAGGCATGGATAAAGGACACATATTACTTGTCCTTACCCAATATGGCGGGCGGTGCACTTCTGGCTGGAAGTGTGCGCCGCTTCCTGCCCACCATATTGGGGCCTTAGTAGTTCGAGTAGCACCTGAAAAATGGGTGCTGCATGGAATATTTTCGAGGCCATGATCCCTCACTAAGCTAGTTTTTAATTTCCAACTTGACCACCTCTTTCTTACTCCCTCAGGTTCCACAATACTGGTTGGAAAGTTCAACTAATCTACAGTGGGAACTGAATTCGAGAGGACATTCCAAAGAAAGCCTAAGTGATCTTATCCCAGGCTACCAGGTGGCAGGGAAAATAATTTTCGCAAAAAAGTTACTAATCAAAGTGACGATACCTTGAGCCAGCCTATTTTAATAGTACTCAAAGCCTGTGCTTTACGGTGATTGAAAAGCCAGATTCCATTTTTATTTCATGGGAGTCCAGATTTTTATTGGTGCTTTGGGGCTCACATTTCTGGGCTTGTGCCCTGTTTTCTATGAAAATGTCAAACCAGTGAGCTGGAGGATATCTACTAAGCACCATTTGAAGCAGCATCAGCGCCTTTCTCTGATTTATTGCCTCGCTTAATCCTTGTCCAAGTAGCTGCCATTTGAACAGGTTTCAGGATTTTTCTTTGTGACTTTCGAAACCTTGTGCTGTTGAGTAAGACACTGCTGTGTCACCTGATCAGCTCTTCTATGTTCTCCGCCTAACAATTTCTGGCCCCATCATTGGACAAAGCTTCTCGCAGCTGGATTACCACCCAAGGGAAATATGCATCACGGCATCAGTGAGAGCGGAAGAAGTATGGAGCATGAAGACGTTATCTAATGACAGCACTCCACCAAGCCTGACCCACTCTTCCTCCAGTTCAAGGGTTTTTTTCTGGCACCCAAAGGGAAGGTGAGCCTTCAAAAAACAAGATCACACCAGATCGTGTTGGTACTGTTAACGTGAATTAAAATTTGAAGCCATTGGAATTTTCTTCTTTTTGTGGTGCAGCTGTTTGTTAAATTTGAAAATAATTAATGGTTGCCGCGGGTGGATTTGGGCTTACTTATTCTGTAGACTGAAATTCAGTGGGGGAGAAATTCCCTACCTTAGCGCCACCTGTTAGCACGGCGTAATGTCGAGAAAGTGGTGGCCGTCTGCCGCTCTTCCGCCAGCTGGTGGCGGGTCCCGCGGCGTCCTCCATTTTCAAAGTCCCAGTAGCGCTGCCGTTCTGAAGTAGCGCCCTGCAAACAAAAAATGGTGGAGTCAGCGCTGGGTCCTAAGCACACCAGGTAAACCCAGTGTGCAAGCAGATTGACAGAGGCGCTGTCAGCAACTCTTAAAGGGGCACACACATCTTTCAGGTAAGTTTGCATTTAAACTTTTGGACTGGGCTTTTTGATTTTATTGAAGTAGTGGCTTGCTGCAATAGATGTCAAAAGATTTTTAAGTGTGTAGGGAGTGCTGCTGGACGCTTGCAAGGCCTCAAATGGTACAGGAAGGCCTCTGAGAAGACAGCAAATGCTCAGTAGGTCAGGCAACATCTGTGGAGAGAGAAACAGAGTTCACGTCTCGTGCCGAGATGCTGCCTGACCAGCTGAGTATTTCCAGCATTTTATGCTGTCATTTCAGATTTACAGCATCCGCTCGCAGAAGGAAGAGGAAGACACAGAAGAGGAGGAAGCAAAAGAGGAGGAAGCAGAAGGAAGGATGCAACCCAGACAGCCCCTTTCTGGCCAGGATATCCGGGGTGGAATCATCCGCCTGCGGTCCCAGTGACCACAGCCCCAATTCCTCTTTCAAAATTTGTCCCACACCTTACCTTCCCTCTGTTACTGACCATCACAGCGTCCTCTTGGCCACGATGCTGAAATAAAAGCCACCACAAAGCAAACTTTCCAATCCAACTTTATACATCTATCCATCCAATATGACATCAAGAAATCAACTCATCACCCTTATGCATTCCCTTAGTGACTGTCTTGTGTGTGCCTTTGCCTATCCTACTGATCTCACACAGTGCTACCCCAGTGGCTGCAGCATGGCTGGTGGAAGGCTGCTGACTTTCAGTGGGGACACTGCAAATGGCCTTGCTGGTCGACCTTGAGGAGCTGGTGGCTGGGAGTGTGAAATCAATCTTCTTCTTCTTCTTCACTCTCCTGTCCCTCTTCTTGGTCAATCACTGGCTGGGCAGACAGCATTTCTTGGGTGTGTGAAATGAGGAAGGCACATGGGTGGAGTTGTGGTGTGGGGAGGGCAGGAAAGCAAGAGGTGCATGCCAGAAGGAGGATAACGTATGAGGATACCAGCATCTTGCATCCTTTCAGCCCCACCACTGGCCAAGGGCTCAGTCATGCCCCTGCCAAGGATGGCCTGTACTGTCTCCTCCAAGGGCGTGAGGTAAGGCTAAGAATGGGAGATGTGCCTCGTGATTGGTGCAGAGCGTTGGTAGGTGAGTGATTGGGAGAGGGAGTCATGCATTGAGCAGTGTGTGAAGCTAGTGATGCAGTTGATAGGAGACAGCTTTTGAAGATGCATTCACTGACCTTGACCAGTGGTCTGAGATCATGAAGCTTCTTTGGTCACTGGAGCCAGGTGGTGGGGGCAACACTTCTTGCAGTGACAGCCTCAGTGATGTGGTCCCACATCGTTCTTTCTGGAGGGTCTCCTGGCCCCTGTGGGTAGAGGACCTCTCTTGCAGTGTTGACCCCCTGCACAAAGCTGGAGTGCAGTGTGCTAGGCCCTGGGTGTCCCTTCCCTGGCTTGCTGAGCCATTTGTGTTAGTGCTGAAGCATTTTTCCCATTTTTTGAGGTTCAGAAGGGAATTCAGCTTTAAGTGCTGAAGACTCCCGTTTGGGACTTCTTTTCAATGGTAATTTTTTGTTTGAAAGGCAGTAAGAGTTGAAAACTGCATTTTTTCACTGCATTTGAATTTTTATTAGTTCTGAATGCATCGCCCTTTTAATTGCCCACAGTTCATTGCGAACTCCACAGCCTCGCTCCCAGACGCTGTAAGACAGGAACTTCGGGTCGGATGCCTCCTCTAACACTACCAGAAGGGCGTTACATGGTAAGTTGGCGCTGCGCTACAAATCTCCAGCCCCCAGTGCAAATTTTTGCCTGGTAGCACTGCGGCCATGTTCAGTGGCCATAAACCCGAGGCCACAGTGACATCGGCAGGTTTCTGTCGATGTCCAACTTCTAGGCCAATAACTTTAGATCATAACCACCGCTCCCATTTTCTTGGACTGCAGGTGCTGGTAATGGTTCTGCTGTAACCATTCACACCTCCTCTGGACCCATCTTCTGTTTCTCTATTGTCCCATTACCACCCCCTGTTGCCTCGCACCATCATTCCTTTTGTCATTTAAACTCTCCTGCCCACCACCCTATCATAAACCTTCCCCTTTGTTCTTTCTTCCCCGACCACCCCCACCCTCCCTTTACCCAGGCTCTGTACTTGCTTATAAACTGTTCAATCTCTAACTTCTTCCAGTTCTGATGAAAGGCCATTGATCTGAAACCTTGGGGGGAATTTCTACCTGGGTGAGCTCGTGGCTTTGGGTGCGGGTGGCAGGTGAAATCCTGGAAAAATGCGAGCGATTTGGGAAGCCGACTCCAACACGCCGACTTCCGCATTTAACTGCAGCGCGTTAGGTTGTGTGCCCCTCGGGAGAGGCGGATTGTCAATTTCAATATGTTAATCGTTCAATTACAGCGATAATTACGTGGGTTTTAGAGTACTGACTAAGTTGCTTTCTTACCTGATTCTGTGAAAGGGTTTGTTCACAGTACAGGAAACTCTTTATTAACCGGCACCGACGGGACCGGCGTGGTGCCGGTTAATCAAAAAGTCCGGATAACGGAGAGTTATATCTCCCAACGTACGAGAGCCCCGTACACATTGACATGCACCTGCATTCGGAGCTCCGTCTCCCCGGGGACCGCCAGCTGACCATCTGTCGTGTCCGCTGCCTACCCGGGCTGCACATTCCCCTCCCAATCTACACGCTCCGATACAAGGCAAACGCCTCGGGGTGTTTTTTAAAGTTAATTTTAAACGAGAGATGAAGGAAAACCCCGGTTACCTACTCAAGAATTTTGCCGGTTAAGAGAGATTTCCGGATATTTGGGTGCCGGTTAATAAAGAGTTTCCTGTACTTGTGCTAAGAGGTTACTTTACACACTTTGGAGGTAGCTTTACACACTTTGGAGGTATCATCTTCACTTTGAAGGTTAGGAGGTCTGATCTGCACTTTGGAGCTCTGCTCTATCACAGCATGGGTGCCGCTTACGCTGTGTTACTTTGGACCTCAGATGAGGACCAAGCTGACCACCAGCAGCAGCAGCAGCAGGAGCAGCAGGACCTGCACCAGCAACAGCCTCCACAGGAGAGAGGGGATCAGCAGAGAGGTGCAGCTCGCAAGAGGCCATACCCGGCACACAGGGTCTACAGGCAGAGGACAAGCTTCCTTGCCAGCCAGCAACCAAGAATAGGCAAGACATGAAAGTGGTGCAAAAGAATAATATTTATGTGGCTCACATATAAAACAAAAACTTAAACATTCGAACAACATGTAACTCGCCCATGTGCATACCCTTGTGTGACTACAAATCCTCACTCTTCCTTTTCCTACCACTTCTCCGAGATGCAACCCCTGTGGCTTCAGCAGAGGTAGAGGCAGGCTGCCTAGATCCCTGCTCTGACAGCTGGGATGCTCTTGGCCGACGTCCTCTGCGTTTTGGAGCCGTGAGGGCCCCCGTCAAAGATTCTTTGGCTCCCAGCTCCAAACTCCTTCAAATTGCATGTTTGGAGTCTCCCTTTAAATACTGGAGTTGAAATCGCGTCATCATCATGTCCGCTGACACTAATTGGCCGAGAAACCTGGAATTGATATGGTAATGGGTTAAAAAGCCACTGACAGACGCACTGCACCGACTTCCGGGTTCCCCTCCCTCCCGCTCCCAGCATGTCCCAAACTTAAAATCCAGCCCCTTAACTCTGTTTCTCTCTCCACAGATGCTGCCTGACCTGCTGAGTCTTTCCAGCATTTTCTGTTCTTATTTCAGATTTCCAGCATCCGCAGTATTTTGCTTTTGCTATTGTGATGTCACTTGTTACCAGCTATTGCCTATTCTTCCTGGTTATGATAATGTTTCTGCCTTCTCATGGGGACTGGAGTGGGAACAAGGCCAAATCATAGAATAGAAGGTTACAGCACAGAAGGAGGCCATTTGTGTCCTCTGGTTACCGACCCTTCTGCCATTGGAAATAGTTTCTCCTTATTTACTCCATTAAAACCCTTCATGATTTTGAACACCTCATTAAATCTTCCCTTAACCTCCTCTGCTCGAAGGAGAACAACAATCAGGCCTTAGTACTGAATCAATTTAGTAAATTTTATAGATTTTATGTGGGATGTTAGTTACAATAAAACTGTTTGTGGTGTTTGATAGTTAAATGAAACGATATTTTCAAAGTCTGCCAGACATTTCTGAAAAGTGTTATTTGTTCAGCAGGAGTGGATACAATTGTTCTGGTTCCTCTCACTATAGTTCAGGGTGGGGTTTGTGGGAGTTTATATTCCCACAATTACATTACAGAGTCAAAGGAAGGAAACTGTCTATAGACCCAGCCAGCGAGCTGTGATCAGATTTAATATTAAAGTGGCCTGGTGAAAAAATCTGTACAAATCTCTGGTGCTATGTTTTAGTGGGATTCTACATAACCAAACGTTTCAATTATTGGGAAAGAAAGGGAAATATGAGTTCCTATAAACTGTATTTCTAGAGCTTATCAATGTTTAGGGATATTATAGTATTCGTGGGAATGATTAGGTGGCACTTCTTGTAGTGATTTAAATCATTGTAGAATAAAACAAAAGTACAAAATAATGTTTGTGTAACTGTGTTTGCATTAGTGTTGTTGAAAGTCCAACTGTGCAGTCTATATCTATATATATATATATATATGTGTGTGAGTGTGTGTGTGTGTGTGTATATATATATATATATATAATGAGCCACACCCCATAAGTTTTTCAATCTAATTCGCTTCAAAGGAACTAACCTGGTAATAATTTGTGTGTTTAACACTGATTTATTGCGAAAATGGGTCTGCACTTATCAAAGCTAGCATTGTATCAGAGCGCCAGTACTGCTAAGTATGGTTATGTGCATGAAACAATGATGAATAACCATTTTTATGAATACAGGTTAATCTAATTTAGTCACTGTTGATTTGTCTCCAAATGTGACAACATGCTGGTAAACACAGACTTAATTAGTAGCTGGTTCACGTAATTAATGTATCCTGTGCCGCTGTCTGGGGGCATGAAAGACAAATTGCACCCTAGCAGTCAAGTCGTTTTAATGATTACCCGTATTTCTCTTCATTTATTTCTTTGCTCAGAAGGCTTTTGCACTTTCTTATTGGGCCAGCTGGATCCAGACTGCATGGAACCATTTATTTCTTGTAGGAGTTACTGGGGTCAATTTGCATCTTCTTAGCACCTCAAATTGGAGCACGAAAGGGGCCATCGAGTTCAGCAAATTGAGTGGAAATTAGTTCCTCTGGATTTCTGCTGGTTTTGGGCCCTGCTGCAGGCAGAGGTTTAACTAGTGTATGCAAAAAGGGGACAGAGAAGGATGCACTGCCATTTTCTGGCCCACAGGCATGCCAGATGCTAAGTCCCCAGCACGTCCAGTGATATCTGATGGTAGGAGGCTTTGGGCAGACCTGCAGGCCGGTTTGCAGCCAGGCACCAACGTTTCCGTTGGGAACGGGCCCGGCAAGGACCTGAGATGTGCCTGTAGTGACACAGGCACAAGTCGGCCCCTTGAAAACCTCTACCTTCGCAGTGCTCCAGCTCAATCAGGCTGGAGGACATTCGTGAACATGACCCCAATGTAACTGCCCGGATTGCAGCCCGAGGATTTTAGGGGCTATTGTTTTGAGATGTGATTTTTTTTGTGTCGCCAAATGTTTGTGCTCGGGCTGTTCAGTCGGGCTGGGGTCGAGAGAGTTGATGGTGAGGTAGAGCTGGGTGTCATCAGCGTACATGTGGAACCTGACATCATATCCAGATGATGTTGCCGAGGGGCGGTATGTAGATGAGAAATAGGAGGGGGCCAAGGATAGATCATTGGGGGACACCAGAGGTACTGGTGCAGGGGCAGGAAGAGAAGTAGGAGATTCTCTGGTTGCGACTGGATAGACAACAGTAGAATCAGGCGAGGGCAGTCCCACTCAGCTGGGCAACGAAGGAAAGGCTTTAGAGGACGATGGTGTGGTTGACTGTAACAAAGGCTGCAGACAGGTCGAGAAAGATGAGGAGGGCTAGTTTACCATGGTCACAGTCACAGCGAAAGTCATTTGTGACTTTGTTTAGGGCTGTTTCAGTGCTGTGGCAGAGGCAGAAACCTGATTGGAGAGGTTCAAATATGGTATTGCAGGAAAGGTGGATATGGATTAGGGAGGCAACAATATGTTCAAGAACTTTGGAGAGGAAAGGAAGGTTGGAGATGGGGTGGCAGTTTGTAAGGACAGAGGGGTCAAAGGTGAGTTTTTTTTAAAGAGGTGGTTGATAACCGAAAATTTGAAAGGGAGAGGGACAGTACCTGAGGAGAGAGAACCTTTTACAATATCAGCTAGCATGGGAATCAAAAGGGGAAGTTGGGTAGTCAGCAGTTTAGTGAGAATAGAGTCGAGAGAGCAGGAGGTGGGTCTCATGGACAAGATGAGCATGGAGAGGGCATATAGGAGAGACACGAGAGAAAGATGCAAGTTCAGGTGTAGGACAGGGGGGAGCCTTGGGGAAGCTTGGCTTGCTGGACAAGGGGAAATGGGATATGGCAGAGGCAGCTGAATGAATGGTCTCAATCTTATTGACAAAGAGGTCCATGTGTTCCTTAAAGACATTTTGAACTTATTTAGACATTGTTGTCATATAGAGTTTACAAAATTAGTCACATTTTTTGTTATAAATTAACTTCAGATTACTTTGAGATCTATTCCTAGCCAACTGTTCTTGTGTCTGCACCAATGCTGATCTGTAACTGCTGACTATTCACAAGTCAGCTCATTCTCCAATTTACCTTCCATCTTGAAGGGAAGCTCCTAACATCTGCTTGTTGGTTCCTTCTCGCAACCCAACTGAGATCAGGAATTTACCTTGCTGGAGAATACGGCCATTACTCCACATTCTAAATTATCAAGGCACCCACCATTGGTAAATCAACCTGTGCCACCTTGCTACCCATCAAAATTATTATTCACTTCCAAAATAGACCCAAACAAAGTCAGCAACGTTATGCACAGACTAACATTACAGTCCATTTCATGCATATTAGCAGTGAATTGAATGGAATGTGGAACTTAGCAGTTTTGTAAATTGAAGAAGAAATTGCTTGTGTCTTTTGGCATTTAGTTATAATACTATGCCATTCAAATCTGGACTAATTAGACTATCAACAATTGCAATGCTGTAAAAATGCTAAATTAGTTCAAATATCAGAGTCAAGGGAGTTAGTCTATGAACCCAGCAAACTGCGTGAATGTGAACTAGGAATGAATTCCAGGTCATGAGAGAGCATGTTTTTGGCAGTTACTGCTGAGAATGTAACAATTATTTAATCATGTTCTTGATTACATCTGCAGTGATCGTTGCTTTTCCCTTTTCAAGTATATGCTGTGAGTGACTGTCATCTTCAAGAATGTAACTGATGTCATTCTGAAGGATTCTGTAGGTTACATCAAACACAGTTCTGAATGAAGTTGGGACTGTCAGTACATAGGTTTGGAATTTAAGTAATTACATTAGCCATTGCAGATGTGTTTCTGGGAAGGAAAGAACTTGCTTTCGTATCATCGTATGATGTACTCAGACCGCCCCAGAGCACTTTACATCCAATGAATTACGTTTGCTATATAGGCAAATGTTGCATCCAGTTTGCAAACAGCAGACCCGCAAACTGATCATTTGATCTGTTTTTGATGGTGTTAGTTGAGGGAGGGATATTCAGCACTGGAAGCACTCCCTGCCCTTCTTTCAATAGTACCAAGAGTATCGTGAGCAAGCAGAGGGAAACTTGCGGCTGAATTTTGTCAATGGGGGCGCGTTGGGGGCGGGACTGCTGGTTTTCGGGGTTCAGTCCCGCCCCCAACAATGTCTGGCCAACCCACGCTATTTTCCCTTGATTGACCTTGTTAAGCCCGCCCAGCGGGCTTAGCCAGCCAATTAAGGGAAAGCCGGTGACAGAGGAGGTCAGCGTATGATGTTTCATCTGTGGAAAATTGTTTGACAGATGAATTGTCAGCGTTTGACAGCTTTGAGAAGCTGTCAAACACTGACAACCTCTATTCTAAGGTGAGCCCTTGCACAAAGACTCACCAAAACCTCTCTCCTCAGCAGAAAGCAGAAAGAAGTGTTAAAAAAAGTCACGAGAATATAAATCAATTGACAGTAAAGTATGTATTGATTCTGATTAGTTGATCTTGAGCATTGCCATTATTGATTGATAGTACTAAGTGAAATGGAATACTCTCCACTTGCCTGGATGAGTGCTGCTCCAACAACACTCAAGAAGCTCAACACCATCCAGGACAAAACAGTCCGCTTGATTGGCACCCCATCCACCACCTTAAACATTCACTCCCTCCACCACCGGCGTACCGTGGCTGCAGTGTGTACCATCTACAAGATACACTGCAGCAACTCGCCACGGCTTCTTCGGCAGCACCTCTCAAACCCTCGACCTCTTCCACCTAGAAGGACGAGGGCAGCAGGTGCATGGGAACACCACCACCTCCAAGTTCCCCTCCAAATCACACACCGTCCTGACTTGGAAATATATCACTGTTCCTTCATCATCGCTGGGTCAAAATCCTGGAACTCCCTACCTGACAGCACTGTGGGAGCAGCTTCACCACACGGACTGCAGCGGTTCAAGAAGGCTTCTCAAGGGAAATTAGGGATGGGCAATAAATTCTGGCCTTACCAGCGATGCCACATCCCATGAATGAATAAATAAAAGATAAAAAACTAGAAAGAATAGTTTTATCTGGGTATCTCAGGTGTGACCTGTCTTCATCACTTCCATTTCACAAGGGAGGCCATCACTGAGCGATGCTGACTATGGAGGCTGGCCTCAAGACACCTTCTACCATAGGGATGGCTATTCTAGTGGGTGTGAGGGTGGCAATAAACATATACCAAATCAGTCAGGCAGTTTTCCACAGATGGATCAAGCAAGTGACAGAGACCTTGTTCGCAAGGGGCGACATGTTGATCACCTTCTCTGTGGAAAGGAGGCTTCAGCTCAACAGGGCACAGAACTTTTTCCAGGTTGGCAGAGTTCCCAAGAGTGCAGAGCATTATAGGTGGCATCCATGTGTCTATCTGGCCAGCAGGTTCCTTCCCCTCCTCTGCCACACTACTTTCTCCTCCTTAGCTGTGCACTCTGCTTCAACGAGTAATATCTCTCATGCTTATTCTCAATCGTTGCATCCTCTGAGATATGTGTGACTGTGTTAGTGCTTGCAAACTTCAGTGAGAGGTGCTGTCTTGTGCAAGTCCACTGGCAGTGCTGAGAGATTGATCTTCCAGGCCTACATGGGGAAAAAGTGCTAAATTTTAGAGAGCTTCAAACAGAACTAGCATTGTTTACGATGTGTATATGGTTCTGTATATGCCTGTATTGTAGCGAGTGAGAAACGAGACAAGACGTAAGAGCAGGATAATACTATGCCTGAGCTTTGGGGCCTGTTGCTACTACTTTCCCTACTTTTTCTTGCTCTGATGTGTACTGTCACGCCAGGATGTCCATTATGGCCTCTTCCAAGGGAGTCAAGGACCTGTGATTTGTGAACCGTTCTCCATTTGGGACGTGCTGCTTTCAATTCTGTCCTACCTTGTGGTGCAAGCAGAAAAGTAGTCTTGTAATGTAAGTCGAAGGAGTACATGCACAGTGACCGACATGTACTCAACCTGCTGGCCATCATGGAAAGGCATCATGCAACTAGGTTTTGTTACAATGATATGGTGTGTGAAGTCCTTGGAGATGTAAGTGTGGCAAGGGTCTCAGTTGTAAATTGCATCTTGAACGTGTGCTCTGCTGAAGTGTGGGCATGTATGAGATATAAATATAGAGCTGTAAGATTGTGTGAGGGTTGTGACATGAGCAAGTCGTAAATGTGGAACAAGTTGACAGGCAACATCTTTGACCTAGTAAGTGGTACCATTGAGTAGTCTTACCTTTAGTGTTTCTTAAAGTGTACTGTCTTCTTATACTTCTATTCCCAGATTCAGTGCGTACAATACAGACTGTTTACCATCTCTTGACGGGCATAATATACTGGCTGTCCTCTCTCTTTCTCTCTCTCTCTCAAGTGTTATGGAGTATCAAAGAGAAAATTCTTCTTGATCCATCTTATGCAGCAGCCATGCCCACTTTGCCAGCCAACAAATAGGGATTTTAAGTGCTGTACCGCACCGTCACAGACTCCATTTCATGCCTCCACATTGGGTTCCCTCTCACCTTATTTTTACCCAGCTCACACTGCCTTGGCAAAGGATGACACATATTTGAAATCCATTTTGAGCCTTTCTGAAGGCTGGAACAATATTTACCCCCATATGCAGCCACTTCCTTTTATTTGGGCATGGTCATTTACATTTGAGCCTCTCGCCAGATTTTCCACATGCCCAATAAGCTAGGCCCTGGCGCCAGGACCAAGCTGTGCACATGCTAACTATTCAAGTGAGCTGACCACAGAAAATTACAGGCAGTCAGCTCCTTACGCTTTTGGCCAGCTTTCCGCTGGCAGCCAATCATTCCTGGCTTCACTCTGTCAGGGTTGCAACATCGGCCCTCTGGAATCAGAGGCTTCAATTCCTTTCCTAATGTTACTTCAGAACCGAAGCACTTTACAAAGCGATTTTGAACTATCCTATTTTTGAAGAGTCGCCATTTCCTTTTGTGCTATTAAGCAATTAAAAAATGAGAGCAGTAGTGCCAGCAGTAGCAATTAGAACAATATGGGTGAGTGTTAAAGCCAAAAACAGAGCTCGAAAGGTTTAATTGTATCGCTATAGGGAGTGTTTCTTTCTCTCTTTAGGCTGTGTGTACAACCTTGTGTTAATATTTTGGTGATTAAATTACTTTTTTGGGAAGGTACAGTATGCATTAGTATCGTCTGTACAGAGGCTATTATGCAGGGTGTGAAGATTTGACATCTGTTGAGTAACAATGGCGCAAGTGTGTATTTAGCCATTTCCTCCTGAGTTAAATTGCTGGTGTTAGTTAGGCTGCAGTAATTGCTTCAGACGGATAATAAGGAGCCACGCTAGACACGAGCATGGGTCGGAGATAAGGCTACAACATTGTAGCTCTGGTCCCCCACCCACTCTCATCACTAGCAAGGCTTCACGCCAGGAACTGAGGCTTGAAACATCACCCCTCAGGAGTTTAAGTAGATCTTGTTGGAGAGGGTGTCAGGATAGGGTCAAGGAAAGTTTTGAGTTAGACTGATAAAATAGTGAAACATGGACGTAAAACATGATTTGAAGGTTCAATTTAAAACAAAAGAATACAGATGAGGAAAGAGAAATGCCACAATACCCTGTATTGATCACCATGGCAGCGGTTAGGCTCATTATAACAGTTATTGGGAATGGCACACTTGCCAGCTGTAAAAAGAGGTATACTATAGCGAGTGCCCATTATATGTAAGGGTTGATTATCCAATCCTGTTACAGTGCCAGCACTTTGTCAGGCAAACTGATCTTGTCAGATTTTATACCATATCATGATAATAATTTGTAGTTTCTCCCTGCACACATTGGATCAGGCATTGTATACATAAATGGGATATCCAGCAACCCAGCAGCTCTTAAAGGGCTGTTGTTTGCATTTAAAGAACTGCACTATAGACTGAAAAACAAAATTTAGGTTACAGAAGAATATAGGGGCAGAAGGCAAAAGGACAAGGAGTGTCCCATTTTCCCAATGTTACCCTTGAAGTATTGCAACAGTTTCTGCAATAAAACAAAGTTAATCTCTTCATAGGGGTATCCACTATCAGGAACAACATTTAAAATACCTGGGTGGAGGTGGCCAAGAGAGTGAATTCAGTCTCCCGCATCCATAGGTCATGGGAGCAAATGCGAAAAAAACTTTTAAGGCGTCAAGAAGATTGCCAACATAAGAATACTCAGAATTTGCCTACGTTAAGTATATGGCCACAGGATGTATGGCTTATAGGGGGCAAAATTGGGTGCCTTTACGCCTCCCGTTAGCACCCCCGAAGGGCGCTAGAGGGGCACAAATGGCTTTGCGACCGGGCGTGGTGCTGACATCGACTCCTGCCATATTCGGTGGGAATTTTGCGGCGGCGCTACAGCATTGCACCCCGATCTCCTTCGCCCAGAGATCGTGACATCATTGCCGTGCGCATCGCCCTGGTAGCGCCCCAGACCCAAAATTGACTTCCGCCCCCTGCAGCAGCGTCGGGCGAAAACACTGACAGCTGCAGGAGGCGTGCATCGGGCGGCCGGTCGCTTTGGGGGCAATGATTAAAAGCGAGGTGGCCGAGGTAAGTCAAAAAAAAACTTACCTTTCTTGTTCCGCTTTTTCTCGCAGGTTCCTGCCCGCGATCAATCAGCCCGGCACTCTGCTTGAGTACCGGGCTGATCGCGCTGGATCACGGCTGCCTTGGTGGTCCAGGTAGGTACTTTTTAAATTGCAGGGGGGGAAGGAGCCTCGGATCGCGGCAGCGCTGCATGGCCCAGTGTGCAGCGCTGCTGAAGTCTCCGCCCCACCTGCTGCCGATTGCACTCCAAGAAGGAAGTGGAGGCTCTTGATTTAGCATGCACTTCCTTCTTGGAGCACAAAACCGAACTTTTTAAAAGTTTGGAAACATTAACGCCCCAAACGGGGCTATAATGAATTTCTCCCCATAGAGTTTTTTCTCAACCTGGTGCAGCTTCACTGAGGCAACATGCAAAGTACTCAGGCAATCTTTCAGATTTTTGACACATGTATGTGCATACCTACTTTGCACTTGGGTACGTTTTCTTATTGGCACTGAAATATGCTACTAATGTTGCACATAAATCTTGCAAGTTGTGCCCACCAAACGCACTGCCAACAGAAGCCACTTGCATGCTGCATGTTCATGGACTCACATATATAAGCCCTGGAGTGGGACTTGAACCCTCAACCTTGTGACTGAGGAGAGAATGCTACCACTGAGCCACAGTTGGCACCTAAAGTTATGATTCATTTTCTTTTTATTATAATTAAATAATATAATTTCATCACATAATTTTTAGTTTGGTGAATTTTGTGCCTATCAGGGTGAGAGATCATAGCATTGGAATTTTTTTCTCTGCTAAGCCTATTGTCTGACACATCATCATGTGCAAGAGATTCAGAATCAAGTTACTGAGAAATCCAGAGTTTCTGTTTGCCTGAAGGAGAGTGGACACTCTTTTTCCATTAGGGACAACACCCACTTACCTAAATCAAGAGAGCTCAGGTACAGATAAGCAGATCCAAGCTTCGGGACCCCCAGGTGTATGCAGAGGTATCATTGGAGTTTAACTACCTAAAACTGCACAGCTTGCTAATACAGAGTAAGCTCCCCACCATTTGTCCCTAGGGCCACCCTATCTGTTCGAGCATTAGTTTGGAGAGTTGTCCGGAGCTAAGTGGGAAGAATCCCAGCTCCAAGTGACAGATTTACCCCTCTGGGTTCCATTAGTGAGCTAGACTGACGAGTCCACCATCAACAGTGCCCTGGAATAATGCCTGGTTCAGGTATCAGATTATCAAGTCTGTCATGGACAAATGACTTAAATGCGAACTTCTATCAGCAGGCCTGTCATCTTGGAGTGATTTCAACCTAAAGAGACTCCTCTTACCAGTGCTGGGAAATGAAACATTATTTTTTGTTTCAGGTACCCAGTACTAGATTGAAGCACTCCCAATCAGATACAGCCTCAGCCCCAGTATCAGAAGAGCACCACATAATACATGTGTAGATGTTTTTGATTTCCTAAAGCAGCCACCCTGTGACCTCTCTCAGGGAGAGCTGTGGCTCATGCGAAGATACGAATTAGGAGCAGGAGGAGTAGGCCACTCGGCCCCTCAAGCCCGCTCCGTGGCATTTCTTAAGCAAAATTACAATACAAGCTCAGTTGGTAGCACACTCGCCTCCAAGTCAGAAGGTTGTGGGTTCAGGTCCCACTCCAGGGACTTGAGCAAATAAAGCTAGGCTGACACTCCAGTGCAGTGCTGAGGGAGAGCTGCACTGTCGGAGGTGCCGTCTTTCAGATGAGACGTTAAACCGAGGCCCCGTCTGCTCTCTCGGGTGGACGTAAAAGATCCCATGACACTCTTTCGAAAAAGAGCAGGGAAGTTATCCCCGGTGTCCTGGCCAATATTTAGCCATCTATCAACATCACAAAAACAGATTATCTGGTCATTATCACATTGCTGTTTGTGGGAGCTTGCTGTGTGCAAATTGGCTGCTGCGTTTCCCACATTACAACAGTGGCTACACTCCAAAAGTACTTCATTGGCTGTAAAGCGCTTTGAGATGTCCGGTGGTCATGAAAGGTGCTATATAAATGCAAGTCTTTCTTTGTCAGTTTAGTGGAGGTTTCATATTGTGGGCCCATGTCTATTAGGAGCTGACCTCAGACTACACAAACCCATAGCACCATAGAACCCTTAGAGCCAACACTCAGAGGGGAAAGGTCAGTGTGCCAACTCACTGTGCCACCCTGTCTCTACAAATAAGAGTATTTAATTCAATATATTTGATGAAAAAATTCTTTCCAATTTTATAAAAATAACAAACCTCTTATCCTTTTCAGATTTGGTACAGTAAGCAGGGTACTGTAATTGCAAATAGTAACACTGTATTTAGGAACACAGCTGACTGAGCATTTTGTAGACACTGGCCCTTCCAAGAGAAATAAAAGATTGCAGACATATGGCTTATGGCTTATTGTGCAAGCATATTGATTCCAGACTTTACCATATAGAGAATGGTTTAAATAAACCATTTCCTTAATCATACATAGTCCCTCTCACATTTACATTCCACTCTGGTTGGGCTGTGCTATCACAGTCTAGAGTCATGGCAAATCTGTCATATGGCAACTTTCTGAAGTATGTCTGAACATCTAAAATTAGACCATTTTCCATTCAGAGAAATGATTCATAAATAATAACGTTTTGTAACCAGTGCCCTTTTGTCTGTCGGAGCTAACATTAGCAAATAACTCCATTAAAAAATAGTGTGGAAAGACTGTATTGTAATTTTGTTTAAGAAATGCCAGATAACGGACAGCTAAGCGAGAGTCTAAATTCAGCAACACAAGCAGGGAGTATACATCATCTTATGAAGATTAATACCAAAAGGAATATTTTATTTGCCTCATTTGTATCTTGCAAAGAACAGACAGAAACTGCAATCCAGTGAACCACATTTTGAATTTATTTGGTGGTGTTGAATTAATATTAATATCTACGATCAAATTTGTTGTGCTCTTGTGAGAGGTGACCTTATTGAGCTATTGAAGTTAATAAATGCATGGAAAGGTAAGCTTGGAAAATTTCTTCAAACTAGATTGCAAGAATAGGACAAGGAGACACAGGTTTAAACTAGCAAAAGGCAAATATGGGACTGATGTCAGAGAGTTTGTCACAAAATAAGTGCTCAACGGGCGTGATCTTGCCAGCCCTGGGGAGTCGGGTTTGGAGGCGGGATTGCCAGGAAAATGGCAGAATCTGGGGGCAGGTGACCAAATCGCCCCCAACCCGCCTCCGTGCCATCTTGCCAGGAGGCGGGTAGCCGACCCGCGCCGGGTCCTGTCTCCTTGGAGGCGGGAAGGGGATTACAGCCACTTAACTGCCTGTTAACAGGTAGCTAACAGGCAGATAAGAGGATTATCCCCATTTTACCCACACAAGTGTGGGCTTCCCGAAGGCTGCGAATCCCGACAGGGTCACCGAGGCGAGCAGTGGGTCTGCGGGGCTCGGAGGGGTGCAAAAGTGCGCTGTGAAGGTAAGTGATGGGTGCAAGTGTGGAGAGGTGAGTATGTGAGGTAAGTGGAAAGTGTCAGTAAAAGTTTACTTACGTTTGTTTCTTCCTGCAGGCTTCAAGAGTTGGGTATGTGGAGAGTCTCGCACCTCCGCGGCAGAGATGACAGATGGCCGTTGCATTCTCCAATGCAACAACCATCTAATTTCTGCAGAAGAAAGAGGTTTGATGAGGTCTTGAATTCAAGAACTCATCAAACTACAGAGAATGTCAGTTTTTGACAGCATCACAGAGCTGTCAAATGATGACAATTCATCTGTCAAAAATTTTTGACAGATGAAATGTCATAAGTTGACATTTTCTGTAACCGGCTTTCCCTTAATTCGCCTGCTAAGCCCGCTGGGCAGGCTTAACAAGGTCAATCAAGGGAAAATAGCGTGGGTTGGCCAGAATTTGATGGAGGCGGGACTGAAACCCGACAAGTGGGAGTCCCGCCTCCAAAAGCTCCCCATTGGCAAAATCCAGCCCATGGAATGGATATCCTTGTCGGGTAATGGAGGTTAAAAACCTGGAGGTATTTAGGAAGTGATTAGGCACTGCAGTGAGGAGAGAGTACGGTCTGTCTGGATGGATGAGCTAAGATGGGCCGAATGGCCTTGGTCATCTGTGGTTATCTTGTGATCTTGTGACTTTTTTTATTGGTATGGCAGAATTCTGAGTGTCGTGTGCAGTGGAAGAAAGCGCCTGAGCGACACAACAATTAAACATCAAATTTCCTCCTTGGATGTGGGATACGAGAAAGCAAACCATCTTTTTAAAAACTGCAAAGAAGCTGCGCCATATTGGGTCAGATATTTGAGGATAAACTTTACGCTTGTGTGCTTTTGTCTTCGAGCCACACCCGCCTGGAGAGCATAGTGAAAAATTGCATAGGCACAGCCTTGATTTTCCAGCTGTCCATTTTAACGGGCGGATGCTCAAGGGCTGCACTTGTACAACACAATTGCAAGGGTTTCGAAAAGGAGGCTCACCACCTTCCATGGGCAACTAGGGATTGGCAATAAGTGTGGCCTTGTCAGTGTTGACCACATTCTAAGAACAAATAAAAAAAATACTAAGTGGCATAGTGAAAGTTAATCTTGGGTACTATTTCAAGTGAATACATGAACACAGCCAGTAAAAGGCAAGTTCAGGACCTGAAAACCTATAGGTGTGCAATGGAATCTTCAGCCAGAAGTGCCGAGTGGATCCATCTTAGCCTCCTCCTGAGATCCCCACCATCACAGAAGCCAGCCTTCAGCCAATTCGATTCACTCCACGTGATACCAAGAAATGACTGAGCGCACTGGATACAGCAAAGGCTGTGGGCACCGACAACATCCCGGCTGTTGTGCTGAAGACTTGTGCACCAGAACTAGCTACGCCTCTAGCCAAGCTGTTCCAGTACAACTACAGCACTGGCATTGTGGTAACACAATACAGCTTCCTGTGACTCGAACTTTATTGCATCACTTCCTGTGATTAGTCCAGGATAAATACTGGACTAAGCAGTTGGATCCTGGAGAGGCATAGAGTAAGACCTCTTTTGTATGTAGCACCTTTTTAGTTGATTAAAGCTTACTTTAAGTTCACCACGCGTAAGGCTCATTCTTACGACAATTTAATCAACTTTGAAAAACTTCGCACTCAAACTTTTTGGACGAACTCGGAACTAAGGATCCAGGGAATCACCCATCATGGAAAACATCCTTAAACCATCGCGTCTTGACTTGGACCCAAACACCCCAGCAGCCGGTAAGGTGTGGAAACACTGGTATCGCACGTTTGACAATTTTCTCGAATATTGCAAGGCTGATGATGACACAAAGTTGCGGATACTCATCAACTGTGTCACTCCGAATGTATTTCAGTATGTTGAGGAATGGGGCAGTTACGAGGAGGCAATTCGGACGCTTAAAAGACTATATACTAAGACACCGAATGAGGTCTATGCCAGACATCTACTAGCTACAGCCCAACAAGGACCGGAGTAATCCATTGATAAATTCCTCCAAGAGCTTCGCAGACTTAGTATGGACTGTAACTTTCAGGCGGCCTCAGCTGAGCTGTACCGTGAAGAAATGATCCGTGATGCTTTCATCTGCGGGCTTGCCTCCCCATTTATACGCCAGCGTCTACTGGAAAGTAAGACACTTGAGCTTCAGAGAGCTTATGACATGGCTTGCTCTCTAGATCTGGCAAAAAGGAATGCAGACCTTTATACAGTGCCCAGACCTCGGTCTGCTGCCTTAACTACAGTCAGGCAATTTAAGAGGCCACAGGTGAACTCTATTAGGGAGGACTTTATCCCTGACGATCAATCTGATGACTTCACTGATGAAGAGGATGATGACCCCACTGTGGCAGCCTCTTGGCAATCTAAGAAATGCTTCTTTTGTGGTGATGAGTTTCACCCTCGGAAATTCTGCCCTGCTCGCAATGCGTTTTGCAGTCATTGCAACAAAAAGGGTCATTTTGCAAAGGTTTGCCAATCAAGAGCCTCTACGAGGGCTTATCAAGCTAAGTCCTACCGAACTGCCCCGGTAAGGGCCTATCAAGATGTTCCGGCTAAAATCTACCGTGCTTCCTCTCGGGTTTTCTCTCGAAGAAACACACCTAGAGTTTCAGCCACTCTTTGTGCAACGACACCAATTACAGCTGCTTGTCCTCAGAACCTATTCCATGCAGCTACAAAAGCATCAATTAATGGACATACTTTAGATGCCTTAATTGACTCAGGTAGCACTGATAGTTTCATTAGGGAACAGATTGTTGCAGAGTTAAAGCTACATGTTTTTCCATCGGACCAGGCAATTGCGATGGCTCAGTCATCACTTAATACCAGAATTTCTGGCTTTTGTATGGTTGAAATAACACTTAATGGTCACAGGTATCCCTCCACCCGGCTTTCGGTGCTCAAGGACTTATGTAGTGATCTTATCTTAGGGCTGGATTTTCAAAAGCAGCATAAGAAGCTCACCATTGAGTTCGGCGGATCCAAACCTGAACTCACTATTTCTAATATACGACCTCGATTACCGTTCTGTGCATTGTCAGCAGCTTCACTGGATGAACCCTCACTGTTTACCAGTATCCCTCCTCGATGCAAACCGATTATAACAAAGTCACGACGTTTCAGTCAGGAAGACCAGTCTTTTATTGCGGCTGAGATTTCTCGGCTTTTAGCAGAGGATATCATCGAGCCTTGTTCGTCGCCATGGCGCGCCCAGGTCGTTATTGTTAAGAACCCTCTACAACCTCACAGGAAACGGCTGTGCATTGACTATTCACAGACCATCAATCAATATACGGACTTGGATGCATACCCATTGCCGCGCATCGATGATATGGTTAATAAACTGGCTGAGTACACGGTGTTCTCAACATATGATCTGAAAAGTGCCTATCATCAGGTACCCTTGAAGGTCTCAGACAAGCAGTATACGGCCTTTGAAGCCAATGGACGGCTGTATCAATTTCGTCGCCTCCCCTTTGGGGTCACTAATGGAGTGGCTGTCTTCCAGCGAGCAATGGATGACCTGGTCAAACAGGAAGACTTGAAGGATACGTTTCCTTATCTGGACAATATTACTGTCGCAGGTCGCAATCAGCGGGAACATGACGCCAATCTCCAACGATTTTGGGATGCACTCCAGCACCGTAATTTGACATTAAATGCGGCTAAATCCATTGAGTCACAACCAACCATCAACATCCTTGGCTATTGTGTGGGCAATGGCATCATTAAACCTGACCCTGAAAGGCTTCGCCCACTCCAAGAGCTCCCGTCACCTAAGAATCCGGCCTCCTTGCGCCGGGCCCTCGGCCTGTTTGCATACTATGCTAAATGGATTCCTAACTTCTCGGACCGAATCCAACCTCTACTGAAGGCCAGCACATTCCCACTAGACACAGCGGCTGTTGCAGCCTTTAACCTCCTGAAAAAACAGTTGGAGAAAGCGGCTCTTCACTCCATCGATGAGAGTCTTCCTTTTGTTGTTGAGTGTGATGCCTCGGAGGTGGCGATCTCGGCCACTCTGAATCAGGAAGGTCGTCCGGTGGCATTTTTGTCCAGGACTTTTCAAGGGGCTGAGCTACATTATCCTCCAGTCGAGAAAGAAGCTACAGCCATCATAGAGGCAGTACGGAAGTGGACTCATCTCCTAGCTCGCCAGCACTTTACCTTAATCACGGACCAGCGATCGGTCGCCTTCATGCTCGATAATCGAAAACGGACCAAAATTAAAAATAATAAAATCCAGCTTTGGCGGCTGGAATTGGCCTCTTTTGGTTACACCATCCACTATCGACCTGGCAAGGAGAATGTGGCTCCGGATACCCTCACACGAGCATTCTGCTCCGCCATGGCACCCTCTACGCTCGTAGACATCCATGATGGGTTGTGTCATCCGGGCGTTACTCGCATGCTACACTTCGTGCGGTCCCGAAATCTCCCATTCTCTACCGGGGATGTAAAGAAGATGTGCTCGGACTGCAGAGTCTGTGCGGAATTGAAACCTCAGTTTTTCCGCCCCTCGGGTGGTATACTCATACATGCGACCCAGCCAATGCAACGGCTTAGCATCGATTTTAAGGGGCCGTTGCCCTCTTCAACTCGCAACACTTATCTATTGACCATGGTCGATGAGTATTCCCGTTTTCCGTTTGCCTTTCCCTGCCCCAATATGCTGACGACCACGGTTATCAGCTGCCTTGAGCAGGTATTTGCTTTCTGTGGCATGGCATCCTATGTTCATTCGGATCGGGGCCCTTCTTTTATGTCAGGAGAACTCAAGGCCTATCTCTCGGAACGGGGTATTGCTGCCAGCAGAACGACGCCTTATCATCCGGTCGGGAATGGGCAAGTCGAGCGTTTTAACGCTATCATCTGGAATGCGGTACGTCTGGCTTTGAGATCTCGGGGCCTACCCAACCAGCAATGGGAAGCAGTACTTCCAGACGCATTACACTCCACACGGTCCCTCCTTTCGACCGCCACAAATACGACGCCTCATGAACGGTTCTTCCGATTTCAGCGTCGCTCATCCTATGGGATATCTCTCCCGTCGTGGCTGACTGCACCGGGACCAGTGCTACTCCGAAGATATGTCCGGGCGTCTAAGAATGACCCCCTGGTAGATGAGGTTGAGCTCACTGACGTCAACCCTACCTACGCCTATATTCGATATCCTGACGGTCGGGAATCTACCGTGTCATTGCGGGATCTGGCTCCCTGCCCGCCGAAACATAGAGGGACACCAGGGGATGATATTGTACCAGGCACATCTCTGGGCTCGCCAGGTGCCTCTCATCACGATCTGGATCTGACGCCGGCTGGTACCTCACTCTAACGTGCCGACCTGGGGCAGACTGACTATGAGCCCGTCGGGGCTCGCACGCGCAGCCACGATCAACCCCGTACCATACGCTCGGAAACGGATCTGCCACAGCCCTGCCCGACACCCGTTCGGGCACCAGTACACAGTCAGGATCGTCCTGACCCCTCACAGAGCGGGCTGGATCACTCGGACTCTGGTCCACGGCCCGCGGCGGGTAAACGGGCTAGGGGCCCTCTACCGCTACGAGAACCCAAACGGGTGCGGCTCTCCCTCGTCCGGCGGCTACGAAATTGAGGGAGCATCCCGGCCTCCTAATCTTTTGGGGGGGGAGAATGTGGTAACACAATACAGCTTCCTGTGACTCGAACTTTATTGCATCACTTCCTGTGATTAGTCCAGGATAAATACTGGACTGAGCAGTTGGATCCTGGAGAGGCATAGAGTAAGACCTCTTTTGTATGTAGCACCTTTTTAGTTGATTAAAGCTTACTTTAAGTTCACCACGCGTAAGGCTCATTCTTACGACAGGCATCTACCCGGCAAAGTGGAAAATTGCCCAGGTATGTCCTGTCCACAAAAAGCAGGACAAATCCAATCTGGCCAATTACTGCCCCATCAGTCTACTCTCAATCATCAGCAAAGTGATGGAAGGTGTCGTCAACAGTGCTATCAAGCAGCACTTACTCACCAATAACCTGCTCACCGATGCTCAGTTTAGGTTTTGCAAGGACCACTCGGCTCCAGACCTCATTATAGCCTTGGTCCAAACATGGACAAAAGAGCTGAATTCCAAAGGTGAGGTGAGAGTGATTGCCCTCAAATCAGCACTTGATTGAGTGTGGCATCAAGGAGCCCGAGTAAAACTGAAATTATTGGGAATCAGGGGGAAAACTCTCCACTGGCTGGAGTCATACCTAGCACAAAGGAAGATAGTTGTGATTGTTGGAGGCCAATCATCTCAGTCCCAGGACATCGCTGCAGGAGTTCCTCAGGGCAGTGTCCTAGGCCCAACATTCTTCAGCTACTTCATCAACGACCTTCCGTCCATCATAAGGTCAGAAGTGGGGATGTTCGTGGATGATTGCACAGTGTTCAGTTCCATTCACAATTCTTCAGATAATGAAGCAGTTTGTGCCCGCATGCAGCAAGACCCGGACAACATCCAGGCTTGGCCTGATAAGTGGCAAATAACATTCACGCCACACAAGTGCCAGGCAATGACTATCTTCAACACCACCTCATCTTGACATTCCAACCACCTCATCTTGACTTTCAACGGCATTACCATCATTGAATCCCCCACCATCAACATCCTGGGGGGGTCACCATTGACCAGAAACTTAACTGGACCAGCCACACAAATACTGTGGCAACAAGAGCAGGTCAGAGACTGGGTATTCTGCGGCGAGTGACACACCTCCTGACTCTCCATCGTCTTTCCACCATCTACAAGGCTCAAGCCATGAGTGTGATGGAATAATCTCCACTTGCCTGGATGAGTGCTGCTCCAACAACACTCAAGAAGCTCGACACCATCCAGGACAAAGCAGCCCGCTTGATTGGCACCCCATCCACCACCTTAAATATTCACTCCCTCCACCACCGGCGCACCGTGGCTGCAGTGTGTACCATCTACAAGATGCACTGCAGCAACTCGCCAAGGCTTCTTCGGCAGCACCTCCCAAACCCATGACCTCCACCACCTAGAAGGACAAGGTTAGCAGGCACATGGGAACACCACCACCTCCAAGTTCCCCTCCAAGTCACACACCATCCTGACTTAGAAATATATCATCATTCCTTCACTGTCACTGGGTCAAAATCCTGGCACTCCCTACCTAACAGCACTGTGGGAGTACCTTCACCACACGGACTGCAGAGGTTCAAGAAGGTGGCTCACCACCACCTTCTCAAGGGCAATTAGGGATGGGCAATAAATGCTGGCCTTGCCAGTGATGCCTACATCCCGTGAATGAATACATTTAACAAAAAAAGGAAGGGCCAGGGATTAGACCATAACATGAATGCACTGGGCTCTGGCCTTTCCCCCGCAGTTTTTGTGGGGCTTCATTTTGAGCAGAGCCTCCGCCCACACCAAACATGCCCGCAGCATGGGAGGGGGAACTGTTGTGGGGCTAGGGACTCACAGGCCCGACAGTTCCCAAGGCCCATAGGCTGAGTGATACCAGACATACTTCGCTGGTGACAGTGGGGCCCACCTGGGGCTCTAGCCATGGGTCGTGGACCACTGAAGAAGAGACAAATTACTTATGGGCCCCCTTACAAAGGTGGATTCCGCCAGATATGTCAGCCTCCTTTGGCGATCAGTTGCTCAAGATGTGTCTCTAGTAAAGTTGGCTATTTAAATTAAAGGACCTCCCCGAACTTTGGTGGGTCATCGCCAGTACACCTTGGCCAGCAGATCCAGCCAGGATATCAATCCCGTAGGTTGTCTGTTCCAGAGTCACTCATACCTGGAATGGTCTTGGTACTTCAATGGAGGCAAAAACTGCAGAGTCATTCAAGAGGCAGTTAGACACTATCATTGGGGGCCGTAGGTTTCTATGGAAGGATGAAACAACTGGGCCATGTGACCTTCCTCATCTCTACTTGCCTTTGTGAACTTGCATTTTACATTTTCAGTATTGTTTTCTTCAGTCCAGTTTTGTGATGACACAGATTTCTAACTGCCAGAGCAGGGTGGATTATTTTGCAAATCGTGAATCTTCCTAACTTTATAGACATCTTGAGCCTATGATTTTATTCAATGAAAGGTTTGTGTGCCAGTGGAGAATCGGACTATTAGCCTGTTCCCGCTAATGACTGGGTTATAAATAATAGCAAAGTATTGAAATGAAAATTTCACATAATGGTGGCATCTGTTCTAAATCCTATTGCTGGTGCTATGAGATTGCATTGGACTAAAAATAAAATTGAAAAGTTTGAAAATTACTTGCAATTATTAAATTATGTTACAACTGTCCCCTTGCATTAACACTGCAAGCCATTAACCTTAGTCAAATCATTGTGTGGGACCTACACATGAGTAATGGCCACTTGGGCACAGTACTGGAGGACAGCCAGCCTGGATTAAACTGTTCGGCCATGACTTCAGGAAAGGAGAGGAGAAAAGTATATATTTCTGATCTCGTAAAGTATGACACCTGCATCTTGGTTAGGTCACCGTTGGAGCATTGCTTGTAATCTCTTACCCATTCTGGAGACAGAGATGTATTATCAGACACAAGAACCCAAGAAAGTCTCATTTTTTTTCAGTCCCATGTAATCCCTGGAGCTGCTTTAAGTGCAAAGAATTCTTAATTTTTTTCTCATTGAATGCAGCACCTTGTTGATCAAGTCCATGAAAGGAAAGGCATTTATATAGTGCCTTTCACAACCCCAGTTTTAAAATTACTTGCAGTTATTAAATTATGTTACAAAGCCAACCAGCAAGCACAATACAAACACAAATGGGCTCGCACCATTAGATCTGTATTAGCAACAATCTCCTTGCATTAAGACTGCACACCATTAACCTTAGTCAAATCATTAAACATTTCTAGAAACTGATTTTGAAAACTAGTAAATGTGAAGTGCTAGTCCGTACAAAAAGTTATTCTTGGTCACATAACCGTAGAGTAAATCTAGACTTAAATCAGTATGAAGACTCGGAATGTGTTTTGTTTATGATCAATAGTTTGTTTAAAAAAGGGGAAAGTTGAAAGTCTGCAAGCTTTACAAGTCTATTGACAAGTCTTGTTCAATATACTCGCACAAATCATTTCAGAGGGTTCATGGTTTAATGGATTATATAAATTAATTCCTGTTCCATATGTAACTTTTATAAGTTTGTAAGTTATCTGAAGACAAGTTTATTCCATGTAAAAACCACACCCACTTTAATATCGTGTCAAATAGTTACTTTGATCAGTGGAAACAGCAGAGTGAAGTAAATAAACAGTCAACAGAGGAACACTTAATTAACACAAGTTGTAAACAATTTGCTGACTGTTTCTAAGTGGCGTTATTTTAACACTGACCATCTGTGGGCTAGCGCTTTCTGTTTCCATAGCGAATTGAAGCAAATATTTAAAAAATAGTACGAAATCAGGAAGGGCTCTGCGGGAAGTGTCTGTTCTCAGAGTGCAGTGAGCTTGCAAGTCCCCACGTACACACAGTCTGAATCTCAGCAGGCTTCTGCAGAGTCTCCAAGCGAAGCTGATTGATTATTGGTGACCAGTCCACCTTTATAATGAAAATGCAAAATAGTCCTACGGGCCAAATGTAAAGATGATGCACCAAAGTGGAACAGGAAAATAATAATAGATTAGGTAGTAAGTTCAGAAAGGTTTGTGTCTGGGAATGCAGTGTGTATGGAAGTTAAAAAAAAAACAAATATTACCAGACTCTGTGGGAAAAAATCCCAAGGAACTAGATTCAGACTTATAACTGATATAACTCTACCAATAAAGGGTGAAAGGTGGAAGATAACAGTGCAAAGAAGTGTACATATCTTATTGATTTATTGAGGCCAAGGAGACAGGAGATCAAAGAGGTTGACCAAGTCTGACTATAGGTGATTGGTTGAATACCAGGTCTGAATTTATAGTAAATTAAAAAAATATATTGCTGAAGGCTATTGGTAGCATTGCCTTCCAGCAGTGTACAAATTAGGACAATACAAATTTGCTTTATAGTTAGAGGTTGCATAATTCAATCAGTTGAGTTGCGGTCAGAAGGTCTGGATTTGGACTCAGCCTCTCCACCTCCCAAGATCCGTAGAATAGGTACCATGTCTTAGGATATAGAGAAGAAGCAGAAGACTGCGGGGAATATTTGGCACTTTGCTGCAGTATTGCCTGCTGATTCACCAGTATAATGACTACCTCCAAAGGTGCTTTCGGCAAGTTACGCCCAAAACACGCCCGACACTGCGCCTGTCTGGTGAAATTGCACCTAAGTTTCCGCACAAACTAATTAACATGAGCCCGCACGTAAAATCTCCTGTGAATCAGCACAATCGACCAGCGTGATCGAGCCTAATCGATTTGTGACTGAAACAGAACCAATGGGGCCTCAAGGTGCTCGGGTGGGATAGTATAAAATGTGAGGGGAAAAAAATCCCATCAGGTCTCAGCACTTCATCCTCTTTAACTTAACTAACTGCTCTAATAGTTTCCTTTTATTTATCATAATATCTCTCATCTCGCTTTTAACCAGTTCAGGATTTACCTCCTCTCCAAATATCCTTTTGTTTTGCAAACACTGATGCAAAATACTCGTTAAGAATTCCTACCAATCTCAATTTACCCTTTACTAACTCACTATCCTCTCCTCTCAAAGGTCTCACATTACATTTAACAATTCTCTTTTTACTGATGTATTTGTAGAATTTTTAATATTTTTTGCGATTCTGATACTCCCTCCTTGCGTTCCTATCTCTCTCTTGACACATTCCCTTCTGTCCTCATACTCTCTCTTGTTTTTATGGTTCAGCAGTATATACATTGCTATTCATTAATATGTCTAGCAATGGTTAAAAAGTTTTAAAATTGCGTTTAAGATACAAGTATCACTTGTTCTGCCCCCAGGATGAACTACTGCTTCCCTCCATTATACTGAAGTGTAAACTAGCCACTGAGTGCTTGTGCAAGCACCATTCAAACAGAAACATTTTTAATGATGGCACTGGGCTGAATTCGCATCACTTTACACAACCTACATTTTATTAACAAACCCCCCACTGGCCTCCATTGTAGTGTAAAATCGCGCGTTTGGGGCAAGCTGCCAGAAAGTAAAACTTGTGCATCTTACAGACCAATAGAGAAATCAAATCTTAGGGCTTCCTGAAAAAACCCCCCAAAAATGCTCAACCCTCTGAGTGTGAATATTTGGCACATTTCCTGCCATATAATTTGGGCTACGAGACTAAGCAATTGTACATTATTGTGGCTATGTGCTTAATGTTTGCCAGTTTAATTGATTGAAAGTTCTGAATCAATACTTAGGTAGCAGTGGAATTCTATCTGTCCCTAAGTTGAAAACTAACTTTAGAACGATGGCAGAAGACCAGGTACTGGTACAGTGCTCCAGAACTCAATCCCTTCATTTGTGGCCCCATTATTTATTGAGTACTTCCGAAGTGAACAGAAGGTAAAACTATTTGGCACTTAGTCTTGTTGAACTAAACATAATTGCATATATTATTCTATCATTATACACCTTACTGTTATATGAAATGTCAGTTGTGGCTCAGTGGCAGCAATCTTGACTCTGAGTCACAAGGCAGTGGGTTCAAGCCTCACTCCAGTGACGTGAGCACGTAATCTAGGCTGATACTTCAGTGGAGTACTGAGGGAGTGCTGCACTAGTAGAGGTGCTTTCTTTCAGATGGAATACTAAACTGAGGCCCTGTCTACCCTTTCAGGTGAATGTAAAAGATCCCATGGCAATATTTGAAGAAGAGCCGGGTGTTTTCCTGCTGTACTGGTCAACATTAATCCCTCAACCTACGCCAATGAAACAAAAGTAAAATACTAAGGGATGCTGGAAATCTAAAATAACAACAGAAAATGCTGGAAATACGCAGCAGGTCAGGCAGCATCTGCGGAGAGTGAAACAGAGTTAACATTTCAGGTCGGTGACCTTTCATCAGAACTATTTTATCTGTCTCTATAAGATCACCTTTCACATGTCTCCTGTATAGTCTGAAAAGCCCAAGGGTGTGATTTCCGCTGAATACTTTAGGCACTAAAGAGGTAAAGAGGTGGCCAAGATGGGGGCTTAAGCTGAAATGCCGGTTTAGCCCGCGTTTAGTGCAAGACGCCACCTTGGTAAAGGAGTTGAAGCCAGCACTAGAAACGATTTGTTAAACAGCTGATTGATACTTAAATTGCCGGCGAGCATTCATTAAAGAGGCTTCACGACATTTTCGTGGCCAGCACGTCAACTAACGCCTTCGCCTAACAGCAATCAGCTGTTTGGGAGTAAACACAGCGTTGATGTCAATTTAGAGCACTACTTAAAGGGATACTTGCCACTTAAAGGGATACTCACTATTTCATGGTCATTGCTGCTGGAGCTGTGAAGCGGTCTTCTGAAACACATCGAGATACTTTTTGGGATACTTTGTCAAGACTTCACCAACACCAACATTTATTCTGGAAATTTTCTGAGGACTTCACCTAAAATGAGTGAGTGCTGTGTTACTTCACCTTATTGGGCACCTTATAGGAGTCACCAGGAGAAAGAGAGTGCTTGGTCATCGGCATCTTGCTAGGGGTCTCCCTTGGTCTTGACGAGGAATGGGAGGAGGACATGAGACTAGGCAGAGCAGCACCAGCTGCTGCAGGAGAGAGGGACAGGAGGGCGAGGTGGGCGAGGTGGCATTCTTCAGTCCCGTGGGCACAGGACATCCCTCCTCCTCTGGACCTCCTCCACCAGGGCCTCCTGTGCCGCATCTGAGAACCTGTGAGCCCTCTCCCTCGGCCCCTGAGCCATCACAATTTACATTAACGATTTAGACTTTGGAATCAAAAACACAATTTCTAAATTTGCGGATGACATCAAATTGGGGGGGATAGTCAATACTGAGGAGGACTGCAACAAGTTACAGGAGGACATTAATAAACTTGCAGAATAGGCATATAATTGGCAAATGAAGTTCAACACAGATAAATGTGAGGTATTACATTTTGGTAGGAAGAATAGGGAGGTCACTTATTACTTGGAGTGTATGGGCTGGATTTTGATACTGGGGTGGGTTGGGGTCGTGTCATCCGCATTTCGTGTTATCCACCCGACTGCATTTGGATGTGGGAGATTGATGCAATTTTCATTTAATTGGGCAATTGAGTTCCAGCATGTGGGAACCCATGAACTAATTAGTGGTTTCAGTCTAAAAGTCGCCTCTGATGATGTCATCATTGCTGCAGCATTGCAGGTCAGGTCAGAGACTGCCTGGCTTTTGGTGTGAGTGGACCTGGATGCAAAATGAGCAGCAGCTCTGAGAGAGAGAGAGAGAATTTTTTTTGCATCCAGGTCCTCTCACAGCAAAAGCCAGGCAGTCTCTGAAGGCATTCAATGCAGCAGCATCAGAGGCGACTTTCAGACCTAATACTACTACTATCTTCATCACATCTCTGTTGTAATAGTGGACCTGCAGCTGATAGTCAGCTATCCACTTGTGCTCCCGCCAGGTTTCACTGGCGTGTTTCACATCAGGCGTGCTTCACGTCGGAAAAGGGTTAAACTAGCTAAAATGTTTCAAAATGGCATTACAGAGCCAATTTAGGGCTTGTTAAGGGCTTTAATGGCCTCTCCCGCCTCTTGGAGGCGGGACGGAGTCGGGAACACCGCACACGATTTTATCAAAATTGCGTGGAGGCGGGTTAGAGCCGGGATGGGGTCGGGACCCCCGAATCTGCAACTTTAACCCCCCACACGCCTCCAAACCCGACTCCACGGGTCATTGAAAATCCAGCCCTGTGAGTCTAGGTGGGGTAGAGGAACAAAGAGATCTCGGAGTACAAATACACAAATCACTAAAAGTTGCAACACAGGTTAACAAGGCCATAAAAAAAGCAAACCACGTACTATGGTTTATTTCTAGAGGTATAGAATTGAAAAGTATTTCAACCTGTATCGAACCTTGGTTAGACCACACTTAGAGTACTGCGTACAGTTCTGGTCGCCATATTATAAAAAGGATATAGAGGCACTGGAGAGGGTGCAGAGAAGATTTATAAGGATGATACCAGAAATGCGAGGGTATACATATCAGGAAAGGATGAACAGGCTGGGTCTCTTTTCTCTTGAAAAAAGAAGGCTGAGGGGTGACCTAATAGAGGTCTTTAAAATTATGAAAGGTTTTGATAGAGTGGAAACAGAGAGAATATTTCCACTTGTGGGAAGAGCATAACTAGAAGCCATCAATATAAGATAGTCACCAAGAAATCCAATAGGGAATTCAGAAGCAACTTCTTTACCCAAAGAATGGTGAGAATGTGGAACTCACTACCACAGGGAGTGGTTGAAGTGAATAGTATAGATGCATTTAAGGGGAGGCTGAACAAGCATATGAGGGAAAAGGGAATAGAGGGTTATGCTGATAGATTTAGATGAGGAAAGACGGGAGGAGGCTCGATTGGAGCATAAACATCGGCAGGGACTGGTTGGGCCGAATGGCCTGTTTCTGTGCCGTATATCCTATGTAATCCTGCAACGTGCTGCTGTGTGCCAGCCAGAGCACTCCACTCCTTCAGTGGAAGTGGGTGCGAGGCACCTATATATACTGCTCCACGAAAATTGTGTTAGCACCTCCAGGCAAGTTCAAATTATGGTAATCAGCAATTAGGACCAAAATTGTGTGGTAAATCCAGACTTTTAAACAGGCTAATCTTATTAGCACTGCACCCATTTAGCACCTGTTGGCCAAAAATAACCCCCTTTATCCAGTCTTTCCTCATATATCTGACACCAGGGTTCAGCCACTTAGCTCTCCACACTGCCTCCAGTGCCTGTATCTCTCCTTTGTTTCCCGCAAACAGATCTGGACACAGAACTCGAGGTGCGGTCTGACCAGGGCACTGTATAGTTTGATCATGACTTCTTCAGACTTAGATTCTACTGTTTTAACTGCGTAGCTCAACATTTTATTGGCTTTGTGGATTGCTGCTCTGCATATTTTTGGATATGTTGAGTGTCACGTCTACTAAGACTGCTGGTATTCTTTCAATTTCTTCCTTAACTATTTCAACATCATTCATGAAGTACATGTGTTGCTTATTATCCTTCCTAGGTGCAATAGTTTACGTTTGTTAATATTAAATTTCATCGGCCATTTTCCTGTGTGCATGAAGATTCTGTCTAACATATTCTGTATTTTCTGAATTGCCTCCTTTGAGTCCACTGTCCCTCTTAGTTTGATATCATTTGCAAGTTTAACTAATTTGCATTGAGATTCTGAGTCCAAGTTGTTGATGTAAATTAGAAACAGCAGTAGTACTAACGCTGAACCCTGGGGCACCCCACTCCATACTTTCCCCCACCCTGACATAACTCCTCTAACAAGCACCCATTGTTTTCTATCCTTCAACTCAATTCTTATCCATTCCAAAGATCTACCCTGAATCCCTACAGCCTTGAGCTTAACTAGTAGCCTTTTATGTGAAACTTTGCCAAATGCCTTTTACAAATCTTAAGTGCAGCATGTTGGAGGGTTTCCCACAGTCCACTTGGGTTGTCACTTCTTCAAAGAGGTCGAGGAGGTTTTGTCAGGCAGGAGCTCCCACCAGTTGCGCCTCTTGCCACCAAGCGTACTGTGCAGCTTGCACGAAGTAAGTGCGCAGTACTTGCCAGGACCGCATCCTGGCATAAGTGGGGCCCATGGCATACTGACAGGCTGGTTTTCTTACAGCATGTCGGTCACAAAGCTCAAGGATTCATTTCTGAAAAAGGGCCAGTTTTTAAACAAACAAAAAAATCCTCTTCATCCGATCTGCCGGCACTCTTCCCCAGCGCTGATTTCCGCTGATCCACTCCACCTAATGGGTTTTCCAGGTGAACTGCTACTGGTCTGGACACCAACCAATTGATGGAAATTCCCTTGAACCCCAGAGTCTGAAGAAAGTCAGGGGCAACTGGGACCAATAGACGGGAGTCATGCTCTCCCGTGGTTATGACAGCATAGCGGGTTCATGGATTTTCACGGCCTGATACTTGGCTGCTTGTAGAATTCTCCACGTTACCCACTCTGATTTACAGTAGCAATTTGGATTCCAGATCAAAAGTAAAGCAACCAATTGTAGTATTTAGGGGGAAAATACCACATATATTCTGCTCTTCATCTTTATAATTGCCACAAAAATACCTTTAAAAGGTACAGTCTCTAATAAGGAAATACGGTTTGCCAGCTGCCCTTTTTGCACTATTTTCCCAAAGCTATTTAATTTTTGTTGGCAGCAGGATATATTACACTTCTGGCCATAAGCTTGCCCATGACTGCCAGCATTGTGCTCTTCATCTAAAGTAGGGCTCTATATAGTCGAATACTTTCGTTAACTCTCTGGAGAACTGGGTAGACGCATTAAAGGAACAGGAAAGCTTTGGCAGATTTCTGCTTCCCTTCCAGTTTCAACTGCACCTCCGTCACCCACTCATATTTATGACCAGCAGACTCCAGTGAATCAATCTGCAACATATGACCAGTGACAGGATGTTTGATATCATTTTAAAGCTGGCTAATCAAGGCTATTGAATGGAGTCAAACTGAAGTTTTAACTATTATGTCCCTTATTTCAGAATTCATAAATGTTGGTGGCTCTCATGTAGGATTGCTCACGGAGCTGGAGAAGACTGGAGTATTCTATCTTACACCACCCTATACTAGCAGATCTCTCATGGTGTTGCTCATGGTGAGTCGCAGAACACACCGCCCTATAAAAATGAAAGCGGTGTTAATAATACAATGTGACAGGGAAAGTGTTACAGGAAGTAAGTGTGACACCCACAGGAAGTCTGCAAGACTTCCAATATATTACAGGTAATTGCCCTGCCATTAGTGACAAAGGAATCAGGGTGGATCTTGACTTTGTGCGATAGTGTAAAATGGGTGATAGCGAGTCGGCAGCCCATTTTACATCGCTCGCTATTTTTAGTTCCATTGAAATCTCAGTTTATAATAAGACACCTAGGCCTAAAAATTGGATCACACTACGCTGGTTTTACAGGTGTCAAACGGGCGCATAAGGGTCCAATGTAGTGAGCAGCGTTAACGCCACCCACCATATTGGTAAGGGATCCTGTATAAGCATCCAGGGCACGCACCTGAAACCGGTGTTAGGCCCCCTATTTGTGTATGCAAAGAGCCTAACGCCTGTTTGATGCCCCCCTTGCAATATTCATTGACGACTGACTGCGGCATGCATGTGCATGCAGCGGTCTGTATTCTCAGGTGCTTGGCAACCCAAACCAGCGATCCTTAAAAGTAAGTTTTAATGATTAACTTACGTTATTGTGGAACCAGGGGGACCAGGCATGCTCCTCCCGTCTCCACATTAAATTCGCGGGCTGCTGCTGCCCACTGCTGGCCCCTCCCGGACCCTCCTTATGACTTCGGCCGGCCTCTGAGCTGGGCGCCCTTGGTGCCTCTCAGGACCGGCGAGCTGCCTCTGGGTGCCGTGACTCGCTCCCACCGCCCCCCCGGCAATAAACAAATCTGACCCGTGTCCTGCCGCCAGCCTCACTAGGGCACGCGTCGCTTGCGCAGCACGGAGATCGGTCCCAATTCGGGCACCATCCAATTTCTCGGCCTTGAATAAAACCAGGTGTAAGTTTTTTTTAATGAACTGCAGCAAGGAGTTTAGGGAGGGATGGTACGAATTAGCATTGCTGGTGCAGAGCTGAAGTGCACATTGGGAATTCGGGTGCAGAGATCAGCACCATCCACATGATTTTTCAATCGTTAAAGGGATGAAAATTTCCACACGCTATACTGACCTCCACACGTGAATTCCCAAAATGTGCCCCAGTTGTGTGATGCTGTGTGCCAGGAATGCTAATTGATGAAATCTATCCATAATTCATTTGAAAATGATATTCCATCAATGGGTATTAGGAATGAAGCGAGCACTAACTTGAAGTATACAATGCAGCCAGTATGCTTATTAATTACTAAATGCAGCAAGTAAGTGAATTAATTATGAAATTCCAGCAGTGATTTATTAATTATGTATTTCAATATGCTAATGACGTTTAGAGTGTAATATAATTAATTATTAAACACTTTATTGTAAAATGCAGAACTCTGAAGCAACGCACGTCAGTCTCACAAGTATTGTGGCAAAATGGAGTTCTGAAGTAAAAGGAAATCCTATTGTTTGCATCCATTAGTGTAACAAGAAGGCACGTGATGTAAATAACTTTTAAGACCCCCGCGCCCCCCCCCCCCCCACCCCGCCCAAGGCAGAGGCTGAGAGTAATGACTGGTAGACTTGGGAAAGGTTAGAGTGGAGTTTGGTCGGACTCAGGAAGTGCAGTACCTGACAAAAAAGTGGGAATACTCATTTTGGGGCATTATGGAACTATTGAAACCTTGGGAACGGATTAGAGTGGTGAAAGAGGGTAAAAGCAGAAAGGGATTGAGTAAAGTAGATGAGCCACTTTGGGCATTAAGAGAATTGAAGCCTTGGAGTTGGAACAAACTTTAAGGATGGAGCTGGCCTGAGAGGGAGCTGGGAGAGCCTAGAAATAGTTGTGCATGTGTTGGGTAGGCCACACAGTGACTACTGAGAAGTATAGTCTGGGGCGTGGGACATAGTTAACATATGAAAGGCTAGAATAGCCCACTGAAGGGCCGGCATGGATGTTGCTGAGCACTGAGGTTACGTGCGAATAGAGGCCAAAAAAGTATTGGTTGGGAAAGCTCAGCAGAGGATAGCAAGTTCCAGGAAAGGACCATAACTCACGCCCCAGACCTATCAGAGACGATAGGCTCGTGGGAGCAAAACTTAATGAAGCGATTTCCAACAGTACATTGGTAATTCTATGACAAAAGCAAAATACTGCGGATGCTGGAAATCTGAAATAAGAACAGAAAATGCTGGAAATACTCAGCAGGCCAGGCAGCATCTGTGGAGAGAGAAACAGAGTTAACGGCCCAGAAATTAAACATCGATGGTTCCCGCGGGGGTAAGGATTCCTCGCGATATCGCACTCCGCGCCTACCTTTTTGTTTGGGGCCCACACGAACTTTAGTTTCAGAGCCTCTCCCTGTTGCAACCGTGCAGTGCTTGCGTGTCCCAGAGGCGCAATTAGTTCGTGCGAGCTCTGGGATCACGTGATTCAGTTAGAGCCAATGGCAGCACACCATCTTTCATTTATAGTTTTGACAGCAAGGGCTGTCAAAGCTATGAATACTACAAACCCCCAAAAGAACAGCTAAACCTCAATTAAATTTTAAAAAAAGCCATCACATTAATAAAATAAGTATAGTTAAATAAATTAACCACTTTAAACAAAAAATTAAATTTTTGAAAAAATTTAAAATCTTTTTAAAAGTTATAAAAATAAACTTACCTTTCTTTAAAGTCTCTAAAAAAGATAAACCTGTTGAAAATTTTTTAAAATAACACTTAATTAACTACTTACCTTGTTAAAAGGGGGTCCTACGCCTGCTTTCTTTATGTGTAAAATCTTCACCACTTACCTGCGCGTTCAAACCTGAAAAAAAAACTAAGTGCACTGCGTGCGCACAGCCTGTAGTGGGCACACAATTCACTTAGGAACCGCCCCCTTTGCAATTCACGAAGTGCCGGTTTCCCGCGCATGCGCAGTGCATGCAGGAAACCGGCAATTCGGGACCTAATACGCGAGAGTACACAGTGCGTACTCTCGCGTATTAGGTTTAATTTTCGGGCCAACGTTTCAGGTCGATGACCCTTCGTCAGAACTGTGGGTAAGTTTAAATATTTTTTGTGAACTATTTGTTTTGAACTCTGAACTTCCAGTGAAAATGGAGAGAGCCATTTTAGGTGAACGTGTTAAGTATTTGCAGTTTCAGCATCTGTGTGTTTGTTCTGTTATAGATTTTCTTTTCAATGTGTTTACAGTCTTGAATGTTATCACCTCCCAAATCCCTGCCCGTCTTTCCCACAATTCCATGTTTGAATTTCTCCAATCAGGTTTCCACCCCATCGCAGCACCAAAACAGCCCTAATTAACAGCCTCAGTTGCGGGGGAGGGATCGCGGGAGGGGTTCTGCGATCGGGAGGGGGGCCAGCGATCGGGAGGGGGGCCAGCGATCGGGAGGGGGGGAGAGGATCGGGGGGGGGGGGTTGCAGGATCGGCAGGGGATCGGCAAGCGATGCGGTGTGGTCGGAGGTCGGCAGGCAGGCGGGGATCGTGGGGGGAGGGATCGGAGATCGCGGGGTGGTGGGGGTGGGGGTCGGCCAGGGATTGGGGGGGGGGCGCGGAGGTGCGGAGGATTGGCAGGGGGGCCGGAGGATCATGGCCGGCCTCATCATCATCGTTGAGGGTGGGGAGGCCTGGGAGTGGAGGGGGGGAGGCCTGGGTAGGGTGATTGGAGGCCTCGTGCTGGGGTCTCCGATCGCGGGGGGTGGGTTAGGTAGGGACCCTGGATCCAGGAGGTAGGTATAAAGCCACTTATCTCCTGGATGCAGCAGTCCCCACCTCAGTTTAATTGCCGGGTTTCAGGAATTGTGTGAAACATGTCCACAGGCAGTTAAACACAAAATGGAGGGGAAAATAGAGGCCCCCAGTTTCATTACAATATTTAAATTATGGTCACTCACCCCCTGCCCCACAATGACCCGCCTCCGGGGAAACCGGAAGTGGGCGGGTTGGAGGCGGGATCAGGTCAGGATTCACATTTTTAACACTTTAACTGCCTCCACGCTCCAAACCCACCCGTTTTTTGATGGGAAAATTCCGGCCATGAGGTCAGTTTATGACACCCATCTATACCTTTCCATCACCTCTTTCGACCCTTCCATTGCCTCTGTGTTGTCAGACTGCTTGTTTGATATCCAGTCTTGGATGAGCTGCAATTTCTTCCAGTTAAACATTGGGAAGTCTGAAGCCTTGTCTTTTGGACCCTACCACAAACTGCTACTCTTGCCAGCGACTCAACCCCTTCATCCAGTCACTGTCTTAGGCTGAACCAGACTGTTTTCAATCTTGGCATCCTATTCGACCTCAAGTTAAACTTCTGACCTCATATCCGCTCCATCACTAAGACCGCCTGATAAATAAGATTGGTGACATTTGGTTGGTGTGGTCAATCAGGCTTTGGTATCTGGTGATTAACCTGGCATGCCTCTTTCATGCAGTACCATTAAAAGCATGGTGTTTTGTGATTGCGGCAATTCTGAAGAACCACCAGCATGATGGTTAGTAAAGCCTTCAAGTACATACGAACATACGAAATTGATGGACAGGGAAAGACCACCTGGTTTATCAAGCCTGCCCCCATATCTGTGCCATCTGGCCTGCAGACACAATCTACCATTAGAGCTGGAACCTCCACATGCACTAATCATTTGTCAAAGCAAGGTGTATTCACCTCTGCCAGCAGGTGGGTCCATAACCCCTCTTGTGCAGCCTGAGCTGCCTGGCATCCTTTCATTGGTTCTTTTCTTCATCTAAGCACCTGAGATAGACCGACTTACATTGGTGAAACCAATTTGGTGCCAGCAATCGTTTGGGGGCAGACCATTTAAAAAAAAATTTGAAACAGGCTCACAAGAATCTGCGTGCCAGCAGAGAAAAAAAAACGAAAGAAGCAAAATGGACCAGAAATAGCCTAAAAACCTAGGCCCCATCAGCTCTCGTGGGTGGACACCAAAGATCTTATGGAACTATTTGAACATAAGCAGGGTGTTCTCCTGGTGTCCTGGCCATTATTTATCATATATACTTATGATTTATTAAGTGCTAGCCAAATATAAGAGTGAACTATGATGTGCAAATTGGTCTTTCTGTCTGTCGACCCTAATGTGAAGTAATATAATAGCAGTAAATGTTTATACAGTATTAACAAAAACAGAGCTCATTTTCTTTCTTTTTTGGTCTTGGGACAGCTGTACATGGGGAAATAAGGAATGTAAAGAAAAATGCAAAGATTGTGCTAATGGTTTTTATGCAGATAATTTAGACTGATTGCTATGTGATTATTTGCTTTTAGAAAACCAGCCTTTCAAATTCCCCCTCCTCCCCTGAGACCCTTAGCAATGCTGGCCCCCATGGATGTAAAGTTTCCCCCCACAACCAGTGTTGCTGTGGTGCAAATGACAGTGAATAAGGTGCATGAAGTATTTCCCACATTTACATGGCATCATATTATGTGGCTGTCCCACTTCTAGCAGAATTTCTGACATGAACCTTACTGGGTCTTGCCCCAAATTCTACCCTTACCCAATCAGATAATTGCATTTCCCCCCCCCCCCCCCAGAATCTTGGGCTGGAATTTTCCTGTTGCTGAGTGTGCGGGTTTGGGGGCGGGTCGGCAGTAAAACTCCTGGAAACATCGAGCCCGTCAGGAACCCGCCCTCATCCCGTCTAGCGCATTTAACTCAGGCGGCTTTGAAGGCATGACATGGACCCGATTGGCAGAGGTGGGCGACCTCATTGAAATCATTAAGTGCTTGTTGAGAGACCCTTATGAGTGATTTTAATGCCAGCTTTTGACTTTAACTGCAGGAACACGGGATTCAGGGAGGTCGGGTGCCTCGTCTGTGAAGGGGAGGCGGAAGCTCAGTGGCCATTGGCGAGTTCATTCATTGAGAGCTGGGAAAAGCACATAAATATTGCAACATTACACCTCATTACTTACCTCATGGAAAGGTTCTTTCTCACACCACTTTGTCCACAGATTTGGGTATCAGCAGTTTGCAGGTCATTTCTGAAACCTTGAAAGCTACTCTCACCACATTGCTACTTACTATCACAACATTGAGGGATTGGCCCACTGATCTCCACTTTACCTGCCATCTACTACATCAGCATGGGTGCCAATTATACTGTTTCACCCTGGTCCTCAGAATCGGACCAAGACGAGTGCCAGCATCAACACCAGCCACACCAGCAGCAGCAGCAGCAGCAGCAGCAACCACAACAGCAGCCTTCTCCTCAACGACCTGATGCTCCAAAGGAGAGAGGGGGGCACCACAGGGCTACACCGCGCCGGAGGCAATACCCTCAACACAGGGTATACAGGCAGAGGATGAGCTTCCACAACATGACTGAGCAACAGTGCCAAAAGAGGCTCAGGCTATCGCGCCGTTCATCGCAGACATTTGTAGCTTGCTGGAACAAGACCTGCTGCCCAGAGGTCCTGGTGGACACTCCTTACCAGTGGCTGTCAAAGTCACCACCGCCCTCAATTTCTTCGCCTCGGGCTCCTTCCAGGGATCTGCAGCAGACATTTGTGGTATCTCGCAGTCAGCCGCACACAGATGCATCACACAAGTCACCGATGCTCTGTTTCACAAGTCAGCCAATTATATCAACTTTGCCACTGATGAAGCCAGTGTTACTGAGCGGGTGCTCAGCTTTGCCGCTCTGGCTGACTTCCCACACGTGCAGGGCGTCATCGACTGCACACATGTGGCCATCAGAGCACCCCCATCATCACCCAGGAGTCTTTGTCAACCGCAAGGGCTTCCACTCCCTCAATGTGCAGCTCGTCTGTAACCATCAAAAGATCATCATGCATGTGTGCGCCAGATTCCCTGGCAGCTGTCATGATTCTTTTATTCTGTGCCAGTCCACTCCCTCAGCTCTTGGCACCCCCAAACAGACTTACCGGCTGGCTACTTGGAGACAAGGGCTATCCACTGAAGACGTGGCGCATGACACCCTTGAGGACGCCAAGTACTGAGGCCGAGGAGCTTGATAATGAGAGCCACATCTCCACCAGATGTGTCATAGAGCAAACAATGGGCATGCTGAAAATGCGCTTCAGATGCCTTGACATATCTGGAAGAGCCCTTCAATATACACCAGCCAGGGTCTCCAGAACCATCATCGTAGCACAGCAACGAGGATTGGAGCTGCAGGAGGAGCAAGGCACTGAGTGCACAGCCTCTTCAGAGGAGGAGGATGAACATTGAGGTGGAAATGGCACCAGCAGCAGCGCCCATTGCTGCCCGGGAGACCCGGGATGGCCAGATTTCATGGCCAGATTTACTTAACTTGCTCCAATGTAGCCACATGGCTGGCACATGCTGTACTAAGATCCCCCCCCCCCCCCACCCCACCCCCCCAGCAACAACACCATAAAGCACGGCGGCATAGTGGTTAGCACGGTTGCCTCACAGCGCCAGGGACCCGGGTTCGAATCCGGCCCCGGGTGACTGTCTGTGTGGAGTTTGCACATTCTCCTCCGTGTCTGTGTGGGTTTCCTCCGGGTGCTCCGGTTTCCTCCCACAGTCCAAAGATGTGCAGGTTAGGTTGATTTGGCTATGATAAATTGACCCTTAGTGTTAGGGGGATTAAATACGTGGGGTTACGGGGATAGGGTGGGATATGTGTCGGTGCAGGCTCGATCGGCCGAAATGGCCTCTATCTGCACTGTGGGGATTCTGTGATCCCTACAATGACCAACCCATTCCTTTCACCCAAACCCCCAGTGCTCAAGGTCACGTAATGTCTCAACATTCACTCCAAGTGACAAAGCCACTTCCAAGGTAGCAGGCAAAATTGGACAAGACCAGAAAGTAGTGCAATGAAAAACATTTATGTGTGTCATCAAAATAACTGAAACTTAACGCTAACATTTTCTGATACACCCATGTGCATCTACTTTTGTGTATTTTTTCTTTTCTGCGTGCTTCTACGAGGTGCAACCCCTGTGGCTTCAGCAGAGGTAGAGGCAGCCTGCTCACTTCCCTGCTGCGACTCGTTAGACACTCTTGGTGGATGTCCTCTGGGTTTTGGAGCCTGTGAGGGCCCCGTCAAAGTCTGCTCCTCCTGCAACTGTGCAGGGCAGACTCGGCCATCGGGATCCGAGGAAGCATCTGGGGCTCTGACTGAGGGTGAGTGCAAAGTTCTCCTCACTAACATCTGGGGACTTGTGTCAAAATTGGGAGAGCTGTCACACAGACTAGTCAAGCAACATGAACTCTCATGGCTTCAGGTCAAGCATGGGCAAGGAAACCTCCTGCTGATTACCACCTACTGCCTCCCTCAGCTGATGAATCAGTACTCCTCCATGGTGAACACCACTTGGAAGAAGCACTGAGGGTAGCAAGGGCACAGAATGTACTCTGGGTGAGAGAACCAACATGAGGGGGAAACCTGCTTGACCTCGTCCTCACCAATCTACCTGTCGCAGATGCATCTGTCCATGACGGCATTGGTAGCAGTGACTACCACACAGTCCTTGTGGAGACAAAGTCCCGTCTTCATACTGAGGACACCCTCCATCGTGTTGTTTGGCATTACCACTGTGTTAAATGGAATAGATTCAGAACAGATCTAGCAGCTCAAAACTGGGCATCCATGAGGTACTGTGGGCCATCAGCAGCAGCAGAATTGTACTCCACCACAATCTGTAACCTCATGGCCCGGCATATCCCTCACTCTACCATTACCATCAAGCCAGGGGACCAACCCTGGTTCAATGAGGAGTGCAGAAGAGCATGCCAGGAGCAGCACCAGGCGTAACTGAAAATGTGGTGCCAACCTGGGGATTACATGCATGTTAAACAGAGAAAGCAGCATGTTGTAGACAGAGCTAAGTGATCCAGCAATCAACGGATCAGATCAAAGCTCTGCAGTCCTGCCACATCCAGTCGTGAATGGTGGTGGACCATTAAACAACTAACGGGAGGAGGAGGCTCTATGAATATCCCCATCCTCAATCATGGTGGAGCCCAGCACCCAAGTGCAAAAGACAAGGCTGAAGCGTTTGCAACAATCTTCAGCCAGAAGTGCTGAGTGGATGATCCATATCGGCCTACTCCTGAGGTCCCCACCATCTCAGAAGCCAGTCTTCAGCCAATTCGATTCACTCCACGTGATATCAAGAAACGGTGGAGCGCACTGGATACAGCCATGGCTATGGGCCCTGACAACATCCCGGCTGTCGTGCTGAAGACTTGCGCTCCAGAACTAGCCATGCCTCTAGCCAAGCTGTTCCAGTGCAGCTACAACACTGGCATCTACCCGACAATGTGGAAAACTGCCTAGGTATGTCCTGTCCACAAAAAGCAGGACAAATCCAATCTGACCAATTACCGCCCCATCAGTCTACTCTCAATCATCAGCAAAGTGATGGAAGGTGTCATCGACAGTGCTACAAGTAGCACTTACTCACCAATAGCCTGCTCACCGATGCTCAGTTTGGGTTCCGCCAGGACCATTCAGCTCCAGACCTCATTACAGCCTTGGTCCAAACATGGACAAAAGACCTGAATTCCAGAGGTAAGGTGAGAGTGACGGCCCTTGACATCAAGGCAGCATTTGACTGAGTGTGGCATCAAGGAGCCCTAGTAAAACTGAAGTCAATGGGAATCGGGGGGAAAAGTCTCCACTGGCTGGAGTCATACCTAGCACAAAGGAAGATGGTTGTGGTTGTTGGAGGTCAGTCATCTCAGCCCCAGGACATCGCTGCAGGAGTTCCTCAGGGCAGTGTCTTCGGCAGCACCTCCCAAACCCGCGACCTCTACCACCTAGAAGGACAAGGGCAGCAGGCACATGGGAACACCACCACCTGCAAGTTCCCCTCCAAGTCACACACCATCCTAACTTGGAAGTATATCGCTGTTCCTTCATCGTCGCTGATTCAAAATCCTGGAACTCCCTCCTTAACAGCACTCTGGGAGTACCTTCACCACACGGACTGCAGCAGTTTAAGAAGGTGGCTCACCACCACCTTCTCGAGGGCAAATAGGGATGGGTACTAAATTCTGGCCTTGCTAGCGATGCCCACATCCCAGGAACGAATAAAAAAATAACGGCATTTCACTCGCTGCTGACATCAGTCACCATATGAGTGACTGTTGTATGCCATGTGGCTTCATGAGATGTGATTCTGTCACCAGGTTGCTGGGGTGTCCCCCTCGCTCTGTCTCCCACCGCCAGCATCTCTCCACTTCCCGACATCTCCAGAGCCCCCTCCTCTGCTGGTGTTAGTTGGGTGAAGACTGGAGAGCCACCTCCGGTTCTCTGCTTCTCCCGCGTGTTCTGGGCTCTTTTCTCCTGCAAGGAGGGAAAGAAGAGAAGTTTGAGTGAGGGTGATGGAATGAGTGTAAGGAATGGATGGGTTAAATCTGTAGAGGGTGACTATGAGGGAGTGGGGTGCCAATGCCAAATGACTCCTCCTGTGGTGTTACTTGCTATGATTGCATTAGGATGAGGGTGAGTGTGAGGGGTGGTTAGTCAGATGGGGATGTGAGTATGTACATAGAGAGAGAGAGGTATGTTGGTGTAAGGAATGATGTGCAGGAGTAGGCTTAGGAAGGCAGAATGATGGGGATGTGGTGACAGGCACATCAGGATGAGGGTGAGTGTGGCATTGCACTCACCTTCCCTGACCTCATGAGATCAGTGAATCGTTTCCTGCACTGGATCCAGGTCCTCTTGACCGCATCCCTGCTGCTGACCTCCTCAGCTATATCCAGCCAGGCCCGTTTGGTCTCTTGTGGAGGTCTCCTTCGCCTGTCATCAGCGAAGAGGACCTCCCTGCGTGCTCTGACTGCCTCCACCAGAGTATGCAGGGATGAGTCTGTAAAATGTGATGCAGCCTCCTGCCTTTGGCTATCCATCCTTGCTACTTTCTAACTTACTCAGGCCTTTGTTTGTCAGGTTCCCCCCTCCTCTGGCAACCTTCAAATGAGTTGAGTGCAAGGCTGTTTTAAATATCGGCACTGCAAACGAGTCATTGATGATGTAATCGGACCCGCACCATTTAATAGCGCTGGGAAACGCACATGCGTCTTTCAATTGGGGCCATTAAGTTAAAGTCGCTCTGAACAACGCGCTGCTCAGAACATCACCGTCCCGACGTGCTACGCGGCCTGCACGCGCCCGACCCGACTCCAAGGTAAAAATTCCGGCCATAGGGTTGATACTTCTGACATTGATTAATAGGAAGGCAGTTTTGCTCCCCACTTGCTGTAGAATACTGCAGTCTAGTGCCACAAGTATTTCTACCAGTATTACTGTCTCTCCACATTTTTTGACAAAGGTTTAAACACAGTGTTAAGCATTTACCATAGGAACATAGGAATCGCTTGACGAAGAAAGACCACGGTCCATCTAGTTCGCCTGCTACCGTCCTGGTCGTTGCAATCTATAACGAGAATGGAGTCGTTGATGAATTTTTTTTTGGTAACGTTCCTGTGAAGCAGCTTGGGGCATTTTACTGCGTTAAAGGTGCTATATAAATGCAAGTTGTTGTTGTTGTTGTAATTAAAGCAATCAATCTCTATCAATTAGTCTACAACAGATGTGGACATGAAGCAAGGAACCCCCCCCCCCCCCCCCCCCCCCACCAGTGATGGAGAGCTTTGGGAACCATAGGCCCAAAGTCACCTGTTCCCCCCAAGCATGTTAGACTTATCACATGTGTCTCAAATTACTCATATACCGTATCCCAAAATGTTATTTTCTGACCACCATGTGGGAGGCCTCTCACCTCATTTTCCTCTGGGGCCCACCGCAATACTGCCTGAAAGCAGGCAGTGTTTGAGCGGAAAATCCAAGCCGTGATCCATCAAACAATCCTTGCTGTTAAATTGAAAGCTTGTTTAGTGAAGGAGGATGAATGGACTTGATAACAGGGAACAAAAGGCAGTTAAGATGGTCATATCTTTAATCAGCAGTAATTATTGAACCATAATCACAGAGATCAGTGCTGGAAGCCCTGTTCATTTATCAATGATCTTGTTACAGTTACTATATGTAGGATACTTAGGGGTAAAAATTCACTTGGTTGCGCCACCCGTTAGCGCCTTAAGAGGGCGCTAATGGGGCGCAAAGCCGCTAACGCCCGGGCGCAGCGATGTTTGCGCCGCTCGAGAACTTAACTTGAGCTTGTGCGGTGGCGCTAAAACTTACCGCTGCGACCACCTGCGCGCGCAGATTGTGACGTCATTCCATGGTGCAACGCCCTTGGGGTGCCCCGTAGCGGAAATTGAGTGGCGCCCCCTGCCTTACCGCCTGGCGCTTCCAACGACCAGAAGACTGGAACGCTATCAATCGCTGTGGGGCTGGGGGGGGCGCTATTTAAAGGGGGCCTCTTCCTGTCTTTTATTGTTGGTGGCATTTTTGAACTACGCATTCTGAGAGAGAGAGGGAGAGACTTCTGGAGAGATTCAACGTTGTGTGAAGGAGTTTTGGGTACTGAGCAGCACTTTGCAGGTTCATTTTGATTTGCCATTCCTTGTATCGATTTAGCAGAGACCGTGGGAGCTGCACTCTGAGCTCTTTGCCTGGTGCTCTCCATTGTTCTTTCCAGCACATTTGATGTGCAAGTCTCTCCAGGCCGAGATTCAAGGCAGCAATGAACAGGATGTGGATGGAAAGCAAGATTAACCATCCCCTTTAAGAACTGGCCCGTGCCATTGTGTGTGTGTTCCATTGCTGACTGACATTACATGAGCTTCGCCAGCGCTCCGAGTTAGCGCCTCACTGCTCGGCCTTTGCGCCTTAAGACAGGTGTGCAGCGCCTGCTTTAGCGCTCCACTCACCTCCCGGGGCGGTAAAAGTGAAGTTTCCAGTCAGTGCCGATAATTAGCGCCAGGCGCTAATATTTGCGTCCGGACGATATTTGCGCCCCAAATGGGGCGCGACCTAATTTCTACCCCTTAATTTTTCAGATGATGTGTGGGAAAGTAGAATCAAATTCAAAGAATTCAACAGACATTTAGTGACAGATAATGGGATATGAGAAAAGGGGTTATCCTCTATGTGTACCTGATAGGCACAGCACACCTGAGGTGTCCTGCCTCTGTGGCTGCCCCCATTTGTCCTCCCAAGGGTCATTTGCATTGTCCTAGCTGACTCCAGGTGCAGGCCTGTCTCCTGCTGGGGCACGGCCCCTGTACGACAGGGAAGAAATGTGAGTGCAGCTGCTGGCCTGGCTCTGGGCCATTGAGACTGGGGGGTTTCTGGCTGCTGCCAGAGGACAGTAGCTCGAAGATCCCAAGTGCTTGACATTCTCCTGGAGGGTGGTTGTTAACTGCAAGTTTGGTACTTGCCTGACACTTCGCCAGCCCTCCTCCAGGCCCCCCTGGACCCCCCAATCCACAGGACTACAGAGGCAAGTCCTGGAGCCACCTTTTTACAGACATAGAAACATAGAAACATAGAAAATAGGTGCAGGAGTAGACCATTCGGTCCTTCGAGCCTGCACCGCCATTCAATGCGTTCATGGCTGAACATGCTACCTCAGTACCCCATTCCTGCTTTCTCGCCATACCCCTTGATCCCCCTAGTTGTGAGTATTATATCTAACTCCCTTTTGAATATATTTAGCGAACTGGCCTCAACAACCTTCTGTGGTAGAGAATTCCACAGATTCACCACTCTCTGGGTGAAGAAGTTCCTCCTCATCTCAGTCTTAAATGGCTTCCCCTTTATCCTTAGACTGTGACCCCTGGTTTTAGTTTTCCCTAACATTGGAAACATTCTGCCCGCATCTAATTTGTCTAAACCAGTCAGGATTTTAAACGTCTCTATAAGATCCCCCCTCATTCTTCTGAACTCCAGAGGATACAAGTTCAGTTGATCCAGTCTTTCTTGATATGTCAGTCTGGCCATCCCAGGAATCAATCTAGTGAACCTTCGTTGCACTCCCTCAATAGCAAGAATGTCCTTCCTCAAGTTAGGAGACCAAAACTGCACACAATACTCCAGGTGTGGCCTCACCAAGGCCCTGTACAACAGTAGCATCACCTCCCTACTCCTGTACTCAAATCCCCTTGCTATGAAGGCCATCATGCCATTTGCTTTCTTGACTGCCTGCTGCACTTGCCTTCCCACCTTCAGTGACTGATGTACCATGACGCCCAGGTCTCGTTGCACCTCCCCTTTCCCTAATCTGCCACCATTCAGGTAATAGTCTGCCTCCCTATTTTTACCACCAAGGTGGATAACCTCACATTTATCCACATTGTACTTCATCTGCCATACATTTGCCCATTCACCCAACCTGTCCAAGTCACTCTGTAGCCTCCTAGCATCCTCCTCATTGTTCACACTGCCTCCCAATTTAGTGTCATCCGCAAATTTGGAGATATTACAATTAATCCCTTCGTCCAAATCATTAATATATAATGTAAACAGCTGGGGCCCCAGCACCGAACCCTGCGGTACCCCGCTGGTCACTGCCTGCCGTTCTGAAAAGTACCCATTTACTCCTACTCTTTGTTTCCTGTGTGCCAACCAGTTCTCAATCCACGTCAACACATTACCCCCAATCCCATGTGCTTTAACTTTGCACACCAATCTCTTGTGTGGGACCTTGTCGAAGGCCTTCTGAAAGTCCAAATACACCACATCTACTGGTTCCCCCCCGTCCACCATATTGGAAACATCCTCAAAAAATTCCAAAAGATTTGTCAAGCATGATTTCCCTTTCACAAATCCATGCTGACTTGGACCTATCATGTCGCCACTTTCCAAATGGTCTGTTATGACATCTTTAATAATTGATTCCATCATTTTACCCACCACCGATGTCAGGCTGACCGGTCTATAATTCCCTGCTTTCTCCCTCCCTCCTTTTTTAAAAAGAGGGGTTACATTAGCCACCCTCCACTCCTTCAGAACTGATCCAGAGTCTAAGGAATGTTGGAAAATGATCGTCAATGCATCCACTATTTCCAAGGCCACCTCCTTAAGTACTCTGGGATGCAGACCATCAGGCCCTGGGGATTTATCAGCCTTCAGTCCCATCAATTTCCCCAACACCTTTTTCCGACTGATAAGGATTTCCCTCAGCTCCTCCCTCTTACCAGATCCTTTGATCTCTTTTATTTCCGGAAGGTTGTTTGTGTCCTCCACAGTAAACACCGAACCAAAGTACTTGTTCAATTGATCTGCCATTTCTTTGTTCCCCATTATGACTTCCCCTGTTTCTGACTGCAGGGGACCTACGTTTGTTTTTACTAACCTCTTTCTTTTTACATATTTATAGAAGCTTTTGCAATCCATTTTAATGTTCTCCGCAAGCTTCCTTTCATATTTTATTTTCCCTGCCCTAATCAAACCCTTCGTCCTCCTCTGCTGAGTTTTAAAGTTCTCCCAGTCACCGGGTTTGCTGCTACTTCTGGCCAATTTGTATGCCACTTCCTTGCTTTTAATACTATCCCTGATTTCCCTTGTTAGCCATGGTTGAGCCACCTTCCCTTTTTTATTTTTACGCCAGACAGGGATGTACAATTGCTGTAGTTCATCCATGCGATCTCTAAATGTCTGCCATTGCCCTTCCACTGATAACCCCTTAAATATCGCTTGCCAATCTAACCTCACCAATTCACGCCTCATACCCTCAAAGTTGCCCTTATTTAAGTTCTGGACCATGGTCTCTGAATTAACTGTTTCCTTCTCCATCCTAATGTAGAACTCTACCATACTATGGTCACTCTTCCCCAAGGGGCCTCGCACCACAAGATTGCTGATTAGTCCTTCCTCATTACACAACACCCAGTCCAGGATGGTCTCCCCTCTAGTTGGTTCCTCAACATATTGGTTTAGGAAACCATCCCTTAAACACTCCAGGAAATCCTCCTCCACCGTATTGCTTCCAGTTTGAGTAGCCCAATCTATATGCATATTAAAGTCACCCATGATAACTGCTGCGCCTTTTTTGCATGCACCTCTGATTTCCTGTTTCATACCCTCCCCCACCTCACTACTACTGTTTGGAGGTCTGTACACAACCCCCACTAACGTTTTCTGCCCTTTGGTGTTCTGCAGCTCAACCCATATTGATTCCACATCCTCCAAGCTAATGTCCTTCCTAGCTATTGCATTAATCTCCTTTTTAACCAGCAATGCTACCCCACCCCCTTTTCCTTTTATTCTATCCTTCCTGAATGTTGAATACCCCTGGATATTCAGCTCCCAGCCTTGATTGTTCTGGAGCCACGTCTCTGTAATTCCAATCACATCATATCCGGTAACATCAATTTGCACAGTCAATTCATCCACCTTATTACAGATACTCCTTGCATTAAAACACAGAGCCTTTAGGCTTGTTTTATTAACACCCTTTGTCCTTTTAGACTTATGATTTAGTATGGCCCTTTGTGTTTCTTGCCTTTATTTACTCGGATTTCCCTTATTGTTTCTCACCCTTCTAACATTTGTTTCTGACTGCATGTTACTTCCCCCTGTTTCGCTACATAGGTTCCCATTCCCCTGCCATATTAGTTTAAATCCTCCCGAACTGCCTTAGCAAATATTACCCCGAGGACATCGGTTCCAGTCCTGCCCAAGTGCAGACCGTCCCTTTTGTACAGGTCCCACTTCCCCCAGAACTGGTTCCAATGCCTCAGATATTTGAATCCCTCCCTCCTGCACCACTGCTCAAGCCACGTATTTAATCTCGCTATCCTGTTCATGCTACTCTGATTAGCACGTGGCACTGGTAGCAACCCAGAGATTACTACCTTAGAGGTCCTACTTTTCAATTTAGCTCCTAGCTCCCTAAATTCTGCTTGTAGGACCTCTTCCCGCTTTTTACCTATATCGTTGGTACCTACATGCACCACGACAGCTGGCTCTTCACCCTCCCTTTCTGGAATGTTCTGCAGCCGCTCCGAGACATCCTTGACCCTTGCACCAGGGAGGCAACATACCATCCTGGAATCTCGGTTGCGGCCACAGAAACTCCTGTCTATTCCCCTTACAATTGAGTCCCCTATCACTATAGCTCTACCACTCTTTTTCCCGCCCTGCTGTGCAGCAGAGCCAGCCATGGTGCCATGAACCTGGCTGCTGGTGCCTTCCCCTGGTAGGTCATTTCCCCCAACAGTATCCAAAACGGTATATCTGTTTTGGAGGGAGACGACCGCAGGGGACTCCTGCACTACCTTCCTGATATTGCCCTGCCTCTTGGTCACCCATTTACTGTCTGACCTAGCCTTTACCCGCGGTGTGTTCAACTCACTAAATGAGTAATCCACAAAGTTCTCGGCATCGTGGATGCTCCAGAGTGAGTCCATCCGCAGCTCCAGTGCCACCATGCGGTCCATCAGGAGCTGCAGCTGGACGCACTTCCTGCACACATAGTTGTCAGGGACACTGGAAGTGTCCCTGATTTCCCACATAGCACAGGAGGAGCACAACACGGTTCCGAGATTTCCTGCCATGACTTAACCCTTATATTACTTTATTAAGTTAAGTCCCTGAAAACAAAATATAAATCGAACCTACCTTTTAAATTTCCTCTATCCCTAAAGGTTAGAGGAGGTGGGAGGGTGGGAGACACTACTAGTGTAGTGTTTCGGGCTTAGCAACAGCTCCACCTATATACGGGTACCAATGAATTGGCCCCGCCCTCTGACTTTGACCCCTGCTGATTGATTAGAAAACTGGTTTCCACTGCCTGCTGTGCCAATTTACTGCTACTGCAGTGTAACCTTGTTTTACTCTTCTTAAACCAACAGAATCCCAAATAGTTAACTTTTCCCCTTCACTTAAACTGCTTAAGTACTCTTATCAAGAATGATTTAAAGAGAACCCTCTGCTGGGCACCCAACAGACATGGTCCCTGGAAAATAAGTCAGGAGGCTGGGAATGTCCCCTTCCACCTCATTAGAATAGGTACTGCAAACAAGCACCTACTGCAGTGCAGGCCAACTTACACTTGTTGGGAAAGCTCCAGGAACTCCTGGGCCAGCATAAAGGTGAAGGGGACCTGATGTAATGGGTCTTCACCCCTATTTTTGCCTCTTCCCTGTATATAGGGAACTTTGATTCCCCAGGCAATCTACCTTGTAATTTAATACACATTGATGACAAGGTTGATAATATATTTAATGGTGAATCAACATGATCCAAGCTTTTAATACAATCCAGGGAATCACTAAGGCAGATGTATAGGCGTGTTTTGTGTGGGAGGAGAATGATTATAAGTTAGAGTCATTGGGGTGGATTATCCGATCAGGCCTCTAAACAAGCATTAGTCGAACAACGTGTAATGAGCACCCATCTGACTGTTAGTGCGCTGAACTTGGCTGATTGTGTAGGTTTAGCTTCATTTACGTAGTGAGGGAAAGTTCCTGGCCCATAGTGGGACTAGCATTGGGGGCTCGCCAGAAGAAGGCAGGAGATTGTGCCGAAGCAGACCTTAAAGGGCTGCCATTAAGGGGGGCATGGACAATTGTAAAGGGCATTGGTTCTTTAAAAGTAAATGGTCAAATTAGAAATGTTGGTCGCAATTGCAAAGGCTGCTGGTATTTTCAACGGGTATTTCAGCCTTTTCAAAAGGTTGTTTGGGCAACAAAAATGCCTGGCAAAACCCAATGTTTGGCATAATAAATGTGGGGCCAGCAAATGGAGTCTGTGGCTAAGTGATGGAGCGCCACAACACTCCAAACGCCTGGTTGATGGCTGGCAATGAGAAGGTGGCACAGAATGAGGTGGCAGCGAGCATTCTGCAGCAGATTGTGTGACATTCTTTAGTGGCAATTGTCCAAGTGGGTGAACTGAAAAATGCTGCACCACTTACCAGCCTGAGAGTGAACTGAACCCGACATTGTTAAAGCCTGCAGGACTGACACAGAATGGCTAACAAGGCTACTGCGTACGGGCACCAGGTGGAACACACCCTCCTCCCTTGCCTCCTCATGATTTCAAACTGGCATTTCCAAGAGGCATGAGCGCCAATCTAGAAAGCTAGCAGAAGCCTGACCACTAGCCTGAAGAAAAAGTTGACACAGCCAACAAAAGGCTGAGAACTCGGGAGCAGCCTTAAACATGAGGCTCTGACAGGTGAAACCAGTTACGTGGGCTTTGTAACTTAAGCTGCGAGTGTACACAACTTTCCTTCATTGTATTCCAGGGAATTAAAACATAAATAATCCAAATGTTGTAGGTACAAAGTTGGTGGAGCAACCTTAAGGGCGTACACCCTTGAAAAATGTTAAATGTTTACATGGAAAATGGTGCATTCTGGTTCATTTTAATCCATTTTATACTTCACAATTGATGGTTTTTTTAATCTTAAGAAAAAGGAAAATAAGTGATATTTGGATTTTTAATAGACCAACCAGCCCATCACAAAGGTTACCTCGACATTCACTCTCTCACATCGACCCCCCTCCCCTGTTCAGAGGGATACTGTAACTCATTCAACTCTTTCACAGAGAACTTCTTTCATCTTCTAACCCACCCATTCACACTGGCACTCTTCTTTCGCTACCAAAGTTCAACACATTTCTCTCCTCCAACCCAGTTCAAATTGGCACTCTTCTTACACTGTAGATGAGGCTGGCACTTTCTTCCCCACTTCAGCCCCCAGTTTGTGCTGGCATTCTTCCTCTCTACACTCTCTCACTTAGAGCTGGTACACTCCTTCCTCCCTCACCCCCGCAGCACTACTCCTAGCTTTGGCCCCCTTCCCTCGCTCCTTCATTGCCATCCAGTTTCCCCCTTCCCGCAACCCTTATCAGAAATTTTCTCCCTAAGCACTACATTACCCCAGTATTGTTGCTCCTAATGAACCAGTCCCTCTCCCAGCACCACCCCGAGTGCTGGGCATTAATGGATCAGCCCCTCTCCCAGCACCACCCCGAGTGCTGGGCATTAATGAACCAGCCCCTCTCCCAGCACCACATCCCTAGTGCTGCTGTGCAATAATGGATCAGCCCCTCTCCCAGCACCACATCCCCAGTGCTGGGCATTAATGAATCAGCCCCTCTCCCAGCACCATCCCCAGTGCTGCTGGGCATTAATGGATCAGCCCCTCTCCCAGCACCATCACCAGTGCTGTGCATTAATGGATCAGCCCCTCTCCCAGCACCACCCCGAGTGCTGGGCATTAATGGATCAGCCCCTCTCCCAGCACCACATCCCTAGTGCTGCTGTGCATTAATGGATCAGTCCCTCTCCCAGCACCACATCCCTAGTGCTGCGCATTAATGGATCAGCCCCTCTCCCAGCACCACCCCGAGTGCTGTGCATTAATGGATCAGCCCCTCTCCCAGCACCACATCTCTAGTGCTGCTGTGCATTAATGGATCAGCCCCTCTCCCAGCACCACATCCCAAGTGCTGGGCATTAATGGATCAGCCCCTCTCCCAGCACCACATCCCTAGTGCTGCTGTGCATTAATGGATCAGCCCCTCTCCCAGCACCACATCCCTAGTGCTGTGCATTAATGGATCAGCCCCTCTCCCAGCACCACCCCGAGTGCTGGGCATTAATGGATCAGCCACTCTCCCAGCACCATCCCCAGTGCTGGGCATTAATGGATCAGCCCCTCTCCCAGCACCATCCCCAGTGCTGGGCATTAATGGATCAGCCCCTCTCCCAGCACCATCCCCAGTGCTGGGCATTAATGGATCAGCCCCTCTCCCAGCACCACCCCAAGTGCTGGGCATTAATGGATCAGGCCCTCTCCCAGCACCACATCCCTAGTGCTGTCCACTAATGGGATGGGGTCTCTCCCATTGCTGCACCACAGGTACTGCTGCTAATAGAAGGGACTCTTGCCTCTGCATACTGTAGGTGGGGACTTCTGTTCCAACGAGAGCTCCTGCCTGCAGTACGCAGAGGCAGGAATCCCTTCCGCTAACAGCATTGGGAATCTACGCTGAGAAGTGGAGGGGCCAACACTGAGGGGAGAAGCATATCCGGCCATTCTCAGCGGCTGCAGTGTGACACTTCTTCTCTCCTGAAATCCAAAGTGGATATGCAGGGGCAGATTAATGCACGGGCCTATGGGGGCTGTGGCTAGGGGCCCCCAAAACTTGCCATAACACAGATAAACTGCAGACCAATGCTGAATCATAATATCCCAGCATTCAAAGATACTGTCAGAAGGGGTGAGGCAGAGCTGGCAGATTTGTTACAATATAAATACTGACACTCGCCGTTACAGTTTGCATTTGTGTTTTAATGGATCGGGGGGGGGGCGCGTGGGTTGGAGAAGGGGTTGTATGGTGTTGCGGAAAGGTCACTAAAATTCATGGTGCCCAGGGCCCCCAAGAGTTCTTAATCTGGCTGTGTGGATATATGGCGTGTACACTCCTATGCACAGCTAGAAGTTCAGTTCCCTGCGCTACTGGTTTGCGCGGAGCCCAGGGAGCAGTCACCGTGCTGGGACTGCAGTATTGGCCCCAGCGTAGTACACACCCTCCCATTGGGTTGGAGAACTAATAGAGAACATTGGGGGAAAAAAAGCCTCCCTTCGAGAAATTGTTTTGCAATCCAAAGAGTTTCAACATCTTTGAATGACTCAACTCTTACAAGCTTAATTTACTTGATTTACTGAAATCATTATCATTCCTATGGAATTTGTTCCAAATGTGTCCCATTTTTGCGTCCCGCGAATGTCACATGCCAAAGCACTTTGCCCTTGCACATTCTTTGCAGTAGAGCCTGGCATTGGCACCCTTGGCTTTCGCTGCATCTTTAATTACTTCTAAATGGGACGCAAAAGAAAGGTCAAATTTATTCAAACAAATGGAAAGTTTATGATGCTAAGTCAGCTGTAATTTATACAGCAGTTTCACAATTTGTTTATTGCAGTTGGAAGAATTTGTATGTGTAGATGATTTAGGGCCAGTAAAAATAAAATATTTCCATTGGACTTTACGACTCGTCCCATTTCTCCTGTCCATTCGACTCCGAGCCAGTAAAGAGAATCACAACACACAGTAAAATTAGCAATTCTCTAATCAGACCTGCGTGAACACAGATCTCTGTGTACCTAACCCATTCCCACTCAAACTGGCCTTTAGCTGGCTGTGAATTCGATTTGAGAATATACTAAATCTTGTTATAATGTGGTGTTTGGGAGTCGGCCAAATCCTGCGTTAATACAAGGGATGCGTTGTAACAAATGTCTTGGGGGGATGGTGGGGTGGGGGGGTGGGGGAGGGTCGGGAATGGCATTAAGGTATTAAAGGAGGTGGGAGTAGTGTTTCAATAATGTCTTGTCCGTGGAGTCGGGGGAAAAAGCCTCATCCCGCTATCCCTTTCATTTGACTACTGCTCCAATGTTTGCATTCCTGGTTTGTACTAACTGCTGCTGCTTTCTGTCCCTCTACATTGCTGCCTCTGTTGTGTTTTTGTGTTGATTGGATACATCGTGCATTAGCTATTGTGTTTGTATTTTCGAAGCAACAAATCTGAATATACTCGCAAACCTCTTAAAACAAGAAGGCTAATTTGTGCCAACATTTTGAGTGGCTGGGCGCCATATAAAAGCAAAGGATGGGTCTCTGCCAATCAGCTGAATGATTGTGTGCAAGATGTCTTCAGGAGCAGACGTCATTTTAATATATGTAACTCTTAATCTTGGCAGGTAATGCCAGGATATAATGAATAAAGTCAGGAATCAGGAGATGGGCCAGTGCGGGAGAGCACAATAACTAAGGAACAGCTGTAGTAGGGATTCTGAACAATCGTATGTGGAGCAGGATGAGCGGACTTATCATTGAGGGCATCTAGATCTTAACAGAATGTGCACAAGAGACGACAGCAACACATCAAACAAATCAGCTGGGGTATCGCTGTCAGCCTGGTTTAGTGTTCAATAGGGATGAGTAGTGAGTAAAATTCAGTACTGGGCCTAATTCACATAAACAATGGTGGCACTCATGCACAAAGGAATAAAAGTATCTCTCTGAATGTGTGTCTTAATGTTGTGGTAACCTGCAGCTATTTGTGATGACAGAAATAAAGGGTTTTTAATTTTAACTACCCATTTAGAGAGTGGGATCTGATGGCTTCTGGTCTAGTGTCAGAGTATCCAATCCCAGATGGTCCCATGGTGGAGTTTGCTCCCTATTGGGGTCTGTATTACATGGTTCTGTTGGTGGCCTGATCGGTCATGGTGGGGGTCGGATTGAGAATCTGCCCATGGTCACTCCCCGCACCAGAATTTAAAGGGTCACTGCAAATAGGGTGGAAATTCCGCCCCAAATTCCACACCCCGCCCCCAGCATAAAACTTGCTTTCTGCTCTCTCTGACCCCAAGAATTTCAGGGCCACTGGTTCTCAGTAGCTCTATTACAATATAATTCAGCCTTGCAGAGTGAGATGTTAGCGTGGCCCAGTGTTTTGGTTTAAATTTATCCCCGGTGTTCTTAAGAACCACATGGGTTCCCTGTTAGCTGTGTCCCCCATCCATTTGCATGTCCAATGAATCTCTCACCAGAAGTGAGAGTTAGGGCTGGATTTTGAATGACCCGTGGAGTCGGGTTTGGAGTTGGGGGGGGGGGTTAAAGTTGCAGATTCGGGGGTCCCGACTCCAACCCGCCTCCATGCCAGTTTCTCTGGCGGCAGGTACCCGACCTGGTCTGAGACCCGACTCCCCGAGGCGGGAAGGGATTAGTGACAATTAACTGCCTGTTAACAGGTAGTTAACAGGCAGTTTTTTGCATAATCCCTATTTTAAAAACAAAAGTGTGGGCTTCCCGACAGGTGGCAAACACTCCAAGTTATCGGGTCGGGCCGTGGGTCTGCAGGGGTTGGAGGGGTCGATAAGTCTGGTGGGCAGGTGAGTGATGTGTGCAGAGGTAAGTGTGTAAGGTAAGTGCTAAGTGTGGGAAAAAGTTTTACTTATCTTAACTTCCTCCTGCAGGTGTCAGCCCTTCAGTTCTCGGGAGTTAGAAATCTCACCGGCACAGAAAGCAGAAAAGCCGTGGTCCTGTCAAAAACAGCAGCCTTCTGTTTTCTGTGCTGGAATGATTTCTAACTCAGCCTGAAAGGAAGGACTGAAGTTAGAAATCATATTGTGAGTGTTTGACAGCTTCAAAGAGCTGTCAAACGCTGATATTTCATCTGTCAAAAGCTCTTGACAGATGAAATGTCAGTCTGTGACGTCACCTGTTGCCGGGTGGCCCTTAATTGGCCTGCTGAGCTCACTGGGCGGGCTCAACAAGGTCAATCAAGTGAAAATACAGTGGGTTGGCCACATCTCGATGGAGGCGGGTTCACAAGCCAGAATGTGTGATTCCCGACCCCAACCCGACTCCAACTTCAAAATCCAGCCCGTTATGTTTACTATTTCTGGCCCTATATGGGCAGACACATTGGACCCGATATTTATGGGGAGTGAGCGGGGGAGGCTGAAAACAGCCATAAGAACCTGGCAAAGCCGGGGACGCGGTGGTCCCGTTGAACTTATTGTTTTTTTGATTGGTTTCCTAGCTGGTAGCTGGCATGAACACCAGCGTCAAGAGGCCACAGACGGGAACCCTTGGGGACGGTCCCCGGCAATCGGGAGGGGGGCTGTTCGGTGATCGGGGTTGGGGGAGAGAGAGGCCGTGATCAGCAGGGGAAGGCCGAAGCCTTCTTTGAGGGGCTGAGGGAGCTCTTCTGCTCCTCCTGGCCAACAAGGAGTGCTGAAAATGGCACTTACCTTGTGGAGCTGGCAGCTCCCGCCTCCCTTTCATTGCCGGGTTTCCTGTAGAAGCCCAATTTAAATATGTTAATGAAGTATCCCGCCTCTCCACGGCAGGACACTCAGACACCCTGATATCCACCACCGTAACAAAGGCAGAGTGCGCATGCGCGGCGTGTTGGGGGCGCGTTCCCCGTATTTAAGTCTTTAACCCTGACCCTTTCCCGCCCGTCGTGGGGAGGTTAATATCGAGGTCATTGAATTGATAAACAAAAAATGGAAATGGTTGGCAGCTCTGCCACTGTATTCAATATCTACCCTCTCCACCGCTGGCGCACTGTGACTGTAGCATGTACTGTGTACAGGATGCACTGTAGCAATTCACAATGCTCACTATGACAGCAACTTCCAGCCCTGTGACTTCTACCATCAAGAAGGACAAGAGAAGCAATATCATGGGAATTTCAGCACCTCCGAGTTCATAGACCAAACTCCAAGGGCATATATCATTGTTCCCTCATCATTACTGGATCAAAATCCTGGAATTCCCTACTTAACAGCATCGTGAGAGCACCTTCACCACAAGGACTGCAGCGGTTCAAGAAGCCCCACTATCATCTTCTCAGGGCAACTGGGGATGGGCAATAAATGTGGCTTTGAGAACAAATGAAACAAAAAATGAAAATATGTTGTGACACATTTTTCATCATTTGATTCGTAGCAATGCTGGGCACAAGGACACATCTTTGTTCCTCACATCCAACATTGTGAAGTAGTGGGGGCTGAGGGGAATTTAAATTTTACAATACAGAAATTCTGTCCAATTTTTCTCTTCACTACCACTGGCACTTTGGAGACTGCCAGCAATGCTTTTCAGCATTCTATGAGGCCTGCCACAGCTGATCTCCAGCCCCATTTCTTGCGGATCCCTTGACCGTGTCCGTTCCATTTCCCATACTTCCTCCCTCATCCATTCTCCTCCTCTCTCGAGAACGATGATAGGATCCCCCCCTTGTCCTCACCTTCCACCCCACCAGGCACATTCCTATGCAGTCTCTTGCTCATTTCATATCAGAAATTTGGGCAGGCGCTCTCCGTGATTTTCCACCTATCATGGGATTTTAGAATTTTTAACAGGATACATTTATGATTTCACTATAGTAATCGGAGGCAATCTTCCCATTTTATTCACAATGCCACTAACACAAAGTCCAGAGCAGCTTTCTCCTGAGTTGTATCCCATAGATCTTTATAACATATTCTCTACTTGTACTCTAGTTCGATATCTATATTCCACAGTTAATACTAACATTCCACTTCTTGTCACTGCAGGAAATATTGCAGAGCTTTATTCAGCATTAGTAGCGGTATTGATTTCACACCAGTGTACATGTGAAGTTTTCTATTAAAGACTCATGTGGGAATATGGAGGTCATGCACTAAAATCCTCCACATCCCCAGTGCATTTTTGCACATGTGCCAATGTCAATTATTTCCGCCCTTTGAGAGTCAGGGCTTCACCCCACCGAGGCCATGTTCTGATAACCCAAACATATACAGGAAACTCTTTATTAACCGGCACCGACGGGACCGGCGTGGTGCCGGTTAATCAAAAAGTCCGGATAATGGAGAGTTATATCTCCCAACGTATGAGAGCCCCGTACACACTGACATGCGCCTGCATTCGGAGCTCCGTCTCCCCGGGGACCGCCAGCTGACCATCTGTCGTGTCCGCTGCCTACCCGGGCTGCACATTCCCCTCCCAATCTACATGCTCCGATACAAGGCAAACGCCTCGGGGTTTTTTTAAAGTTATTTTTAAAGGAGAGATGAAGGAAAACCCCGGTTACCTACTCAAGAATTTTGCCGGTTAAGAGAGATTTCCGGTTATTTGGGTGCCGGTTAAAAGAGAGTTTCCTGTAATCTACTATCGCTGATATAGTCGCACCATTTTCAGCTTGTTTCACTTTATAGGCAGCTGCACTGCACAACAGAGTTCAACTAAAGTTACAATTGCCTTAAAAGCAAGCAGGTATGCACAGTTAGTGGGAAATAGACTTGAACGTGTCCCGATAAATAAAATCCTCCTCTACGCCATTAAAAAGATACTTCACTCCTCTGATGGCTCAGCTTGTTCTGGCAGTGAGTAACTGACCATACAAGCTAGGAAGGCCCAAGGTTTGATCCCCTGTCTGTGTTCAATTAGCTGAACTCTGCCAGAGCAATGGTAATGTGACAAATGAACCTTTACATTTGAAGTTTATTTTGTAATTTGTTCAGAGTGGTTGGGGGCAGCTGAATGTATCGGAGGGAGAAGGCCAAAACAAAAACAGCATGGAAAGGGTTAACTCCAAGCAGGGAAACTCTGGGAGGACGGTATCATCATTCAAATAAGGTGGTGAATTCTAGATAACAAGTCTTGAATTTGGAAGTGGTATGTAACCAAGAGCTCTTTGGTAACAGTAAGTCCTGTTACAGAGATGTTTGGTGACGAAATAATGCATATTAGTTTCATTTTTTTAAATGTTTTCGGCTTTTGGTACTTATTATAAAGTTTCACCCTTTGCCCAGGCAGAACACTGTTCGATAATTGTGGTGCGGCTGACTAAATTAAATCACTTTATTGGTGATAAAGTTGCTTTTCAGCACAATCAGTGGAGTCTTATTTCTAAGTGAAGGAAAGAGAGAAAAGCACAGGGAGAGGGAGAGAGAGAGAGAGAGATTGGGGGAGTTTTTGACTTGCTTTGCGATAGTGTGAAACGGGTGATAGTGAATCGGCAGCCCGTTTTACAGCGCACCCGATTTTTATTTCTATTGACTTCAACGGGAATAAAAATCAGGAGAGATGTAAAACGGGCTGCCGATTCGCTATCACCCGTTGTACACTATCGCACAAAGTCCAAATCTACCCCATTAAGTATAGAGGAAGGAATGGTAACAAATTTTATAAAACGATATGTGCGACAGGATCAGGGGGCATTTTTGCAGCGGCAGCGGCGCTACTTAAAGAGCAGGTGTCAGGCGGCCATTTTTTTTTGGCCGACTGCCAGCACCTGCCCCCTTTCCCTTTTTTATGCGGGGTGCCGGCCACGATCGCTCAGCCCGGCACTCCTCTTGAGTGCCGGGCTGTTTTCCTGGCACCCCGCTCCCTGGTGGTTCAGCAGGGCCCTGGTGCGCGCAGCGCTAGGCCCCTCCCCTTTAATCAGGGGTCATGACGTGGAGATGCCGGTGTTGGACTGGGGTGGACAAAAATGAGAAGTCGCACAACACCAGGTTATAGTCCAACAGTTTTATTTGAAATTACGAGCTTTTGGAGCGTTGCTCCTTCGTCAGGTACAGTGAGGGAATACAAATCGGTTACAAAGTATATATAGACAGAGAACAATGTGTCTGCAGAGATACAATCCGTCAGGGAGGCATTACATCAAAGACACAGCAGAATACAGCTAAGACAATGAGGTGGGGTCACAGCGGGTTAGCGTTCTCCAAGGCGGCCTTCGAGACACACGACAACGCAAAATCATCGAGCAGAAACTGATAGCCAAGTTCCGCACCCATGAGGACGGCCTCAACCGGGATCTCGGTTTCATGTCATGTGACAGGACATGACTCGACGTCGTTGTCTGGTTCACAGATGTGATTTCCAGTTTTAAAAAAAAGTAAAAAGCTTAACTGCAGACTGCAGCATTTGACACGTTGGACCCCCTGTGACCCCACCTCATTGTCTTAGCTGTATTCTGCTGTGTCTTTGATGTAATGCCTCCCTGATGGATTGTATCTCTGCAGACACATTGTTCTCTGTCTATATATACTTTGTAACCGATTTGTATTCCCTCACTGTACCTGACGAAGGAGCAACGCTCCGAAAGCTCGTAATTTCAAATAAAACTGTTGGACTATAACCTGGTGTTGTGCGACTTCTCATTTTAATCAGGGGAAGAGGCCTGCAATGACGCGGTGCTACGTGTCGACGCAAGTGACGCTGCTGCACGTAGCACCGCAAACTTCAGTAGTAGCACCCCAAGAAGGAGGTGGAGCGCTTACAGTAGCGCTACTACTGAATTTCCGGCGAAGGGGTGCTAACTTTTTCGGGGCACTACAATTAGCGCCCCGGTGATGTTAGCACCCCAAAAGGGGCACCACCCAATTTTTCGCCCTTGGACTTTTTGTCCACTTGTCTGCACTTGCGGACAAAATTCAACATCTCTACCTGGTCTCTCCCTCATCACTACTTGGAGCTGTTGCTCTGGAGAACTGAAACTATGGGGAGCATTTTCCAGGGGGGTCAGCGGGCACGTTCGGCGGCGGGTCAGGTGGGAAAGTGTTCTTTTTTTGACAGCGGGTCGGGACCCCGCTGTCAACCCGCTGCCATGCGCCTTTACAAAATGTCGGGTCTGTCAGCGCTGAGCAGACCTGACATGCAGTGGCGGGGGAAGCAATTCAGGTCATTATGACCTTATTAACAGAGGATTAACAACAATTTTGAGCTCAGCTTTAGAATTTACCAGCTCACCAATGGGGTCCACACTGCTCAGGGATCATGTCTGTTAAGCTGGGCGGGTGTTGAATGGCCATGGAATCATCTCATTACTTGACAGCATGAAATGTGCTATAAAAGCTCCCATCTCACCGCTGTTCACTTTCCAAGCTCAGAAGCTGTTGCTTACTGCATTTGGAAGACAGATTGAGCTTTATGCAGGTTGCAAGTGTTTGGAGCAAACTCTTTATCCAGTGTCACCTCAGTGGAATAACCTCTCTCACCATTGATAGATCGCTTCTGTCATCTCAAGTTCACCTGCCATCTATTCCATCAGAATGGGTGCACTTTATACTCTCTCACCTTGGTCCTCAGAATCTGACCACGATCAGCCCCAACACCAGCAGCACCAGGCACACCAGCAGCACCAACAACCACACCAACCTTCTCCGCAATCACCTGATGCTGCACAGGACACAGGGCATCAGCACCCAACCACATTGCTGCCCGGGAGGCCAGGGATGGCCTCACCATAGTCAGATTTACTTCACTTGATGCTGTACACCCTGGCTGCCACATGATGCGCCAGGTTGGCACCACCCCACACCAACACCATAAAGCATCCCTACAATGCCCAAGCCATTCCTTTCACACTCACCACCATCATTCCTTTCACACTCACCACCATTGCGGGGGGTGCCGTTATGTCTCACCATTCATTGCAGCTCACTAAGCCACTTCCAAAGGTGCACACAAATCTGTCCAAGAACGCAACGTGTTGAAAGTAAAGGGGGCGATTTTCTGCCATCGGAGGAGGCGGGTTTGGAGGCAGGAAAGGCGGGAAAATCAGATTCAATGAGGGCGGGTTCGGAACCCGCCTCCAACCCACCTCCGCATGATTTTGCCGGTGCTGGTTTTGGAGGTCGGGAAACGGTCCTGCCTCCAGCTGGCCATAGCTATACTTGTGATCATTAAATGCTCGTTAAGGGCCTCTCTAAGCCTATTTTGAAAGGCCCTTGTGATTTTTCGAGGATTCCGGCATGCTCCACACAACTCCTGAACCACGCCAGGTAAACCTGGCGGGTTGACTCGTGGGTGGCCTCCTCACTGCTGCAGGTCTAACAAGACATCGTTTATTGCAGCAAGGATTACTTGCAGGTGCCAGACCTTGGCTTTAAAAGGTCTCTGAGCACTTTTAGAAGGCCTTCTGAAGTCGGAGGTGCTGCATCTTGAATCGATCAACTGTGGGACCTCCTTGGAAGACCCTCTCCCTGCTTGCAATGCGCGCTTCCCCAAAGGAGGCATCTACAAGCAGCATGGGAACCATTCGTTTTCTTTCTGCATGGACCTCAGATGAGGAGGAGGAGGAGCAGGAGGAGGTCAGAGTGCCGGTGTATTGACCAGCGGCAGCGGCAGCACGCGAGCACATGGCTGCCCAGGATGTAAGGGATTAACTTATCCTGGCCAGATTTGCATATGTTGCCCAAGTTGGCACATGTCCTTGGCTCCATCCTAGGACATCATTGACAATGGACATGACTCTCTGGCCTCCTTTCACTCAGGCCACCAACCTGACAACGCAAGTGTGGTGGAGCCCGCAATGTGGAGCTGCCTAAGGCGAAAGAACAGATGCCATAACGCCAACATTTTGGCTTCAAATCATTTTAATGCTTTCCAACAGGGATGGCATTTCATCAATACACATAAACATTCTCCCAATTTTTGAAAACTATCAGTGGAGGCGGGTTTCAAACCCACCCAAACCGAAACCTGCCTCCAACTCGCCTCCAGTGGGAAAATCGCCCCCAAAGGTTTCAATGTTTGACACCACATTAACAGAAACTTCACATGAACATTGGCTAAAACACCCAAGTGCCTACCCTTGTGTGTTGTTAGTTGGTATGATTGCACTAGGATGAGGTTGAGTGTGAGGGGTGGCTAGTGAGATGGGGAATTGATAATGTAGATAGAGAGGGATGGGTGGAGGTGCAAGGTAAGTTGGTGTGAGTAAGGATGTGCAGGAGTAGGGTGGGGAAGGCAGAGTGATGGGGATGTGATGAGTAGCACAGCAGGATGAGGTTGAGTGTGGCTTTGCAGTAACGTTTCGTGATCTACTGAGATCATTGAAAGGTTTGCGCCACTGCAGCCTGGTCCTCCTGACGACATCCCTGCTTGTGCCCTCCTCTGCAATGTGCAACCAGGCTGCAATGGTCTCCTGGGGAGGTCTCTTCCACCCATTGGAGGGGAAGAGAACCTCCCTGCGTGCTGTGACTCCCTCCATAAGCATGTGGAGGGAGTCATGGGAGAGCCTGGGTGCAGCCGTGCACCTCTGTGCAGTCATTGTCAGTGTTTGCAGCACCTCAATGCTGTAGAACACTGACAGCACAAATGCCAAAGTAAATTTGTCCATGGTCCCTTTAAGGAAACCGGCTGATGACGCGTCATCAAATGACATCATCAGACCCGCTTCCTTCAATTGGACTGGGAAACTCGCTGGGCGGGCTTAACAAGCCCACTCAGGGGAAAGTCATGTCGGAAGCCGGGATGGAGCCAGCAGCGGGGCCTGGACCCGCCACTGACATTGCCCACCACGGACCCGCCGAGGTAGGGGATATCGCGGCCTATACTACACACTCTGGGAAGGAATTCCTGATCCAATAGTTTGGATATCCCGCGGCAGCAGCTTCATGTAGAGGTGAAGGGAAAATCAGGGGAAAATGAGAACTCTGCGGGGGGGGGGATGAAAAGATTTGGAGAAGAGTGGTTCTGTGAACTGTGGGGTGAAGAGGAAATTGGAGAAGAGTGCCTCCTAAAATGGGGGCGGGGAAGAGAAGACAAGTGTCAACGTGAATTGGAAGATGAGTGGGGTCAAGAAAAGTACTAAAGTGAACGGGGAGTATGGGGTGAAGACCAATGTTCCCTCTAATTTTTTTTAGTGCGCGGTCCCTTTAACTGGGCGCGTGGCCCATTCAAATTTCCGCGCTTGCGTGGTATCTTCCCTGTAGAAGCCGGTGAGCGGCCTGCGCAGGATCTCCAGACCACTGCGCGGTCCCACAGCTCAGCGGGAACGTTAGCGAAGACTGCGTCCTTCTCGCTGACAACTAGATTAGCAATTTTAAAACCATTTACCAATCACAAAATAGCAACAGTGAGTGTCAATACATGTCCACAACAGCCCATAATTTGTCTGTAAGAGATGAGGGAAAATCCCCAACATATTTGGTGCAAACTACAGCGACACAAGAGATGGAATGGGGGTTCAGTCTACTCCTGTTCATTTAAAGTTGCTTTTTTGATTTAAAAAATCAAGTTATTCAGGCGTTCAAATTAAATAAAATGGCACAGAGGCATGTTTTGCAGAATTTCAAGGGATTTAACAGATAATTTAAGTAACTTTACATTACCATCTACAAGATGCACTGCAGCAACTCACCAAGGCTTCTTCGGCAGCACCTCCCAAACCCGCGACCTCTTCCACCTAGAAGGACAAGGGCAGCAGGCGCATGGGAACACCACCACCTCCAAGTTCCCCTCCAAGTCACACACCATCCTGACTTGGAAGTATATCACCGATCCTTCATCATCGCTGGGTCAAAATCCTGGAACTCCCTACCTAACAGCACTGTGGGAGTACCTTCACCACACGGACTGCAGCGGTTCAAGAAAGCGGCTCACCACCACCTTCTCAAGGGCAACTAGGGATGGGCAATAAACGCTGGCCTTGCTAGCGACGTCCACATCCCATAAATGAATAAAAAAAAATAAAAAAATTAAGAGCAGTAGACTGAATGGCCTTCAGATTAGTCCATGTTCCGATACATTCCCCAGTTAACTACGTACAATTAGCCTAATTTTTAGTGCCATTTTTCATTTGTCTGTTCTTTTGGGGCTCTATCAGTTTTTTTGGAAGCTTTTGCTGATTTTTTAGATTTGCATGACTGTGTTTGGGCTGTTACAATTGGCCTTGGTGCTATTGGATATCAATATCAAGTGTACCCTGGTGGAAAGTGTGCTTCAGTGCACTGTGGGTGAGGACCGGATTAGGCTTGGCTATGATACCCCGCCTCCCCCTCCCCATCGTTTAATAACCTCTTGGCATTCACTCTGTAGGTTTATACATCAAGTATAGCCATTAGGCAATGGACTGAACCAAATACATGCTATGTAATGGCCAACCACTGCACATATCAGTAAAGCATGGGCAGAGCGTCCCTTATTCCACTTGTAGTGATTTCCCAATATATGGGCAAGGCCCTCTCTCCCCCACCCTCAGCAACGTAAACTTGGATAATTGGCCCTAAAATGTGCTTTACAACTCATGATTGTGTTCCAGTTGGCAGTTTGTTCCAATTAAATAGGTTCGGGAGGACCAGGGGTCACAATTTTAACACTAATACAATAGCAAAATACTGCGGATGGTGGAAATCAGAAATAACAACAGAAAATGCTGGAAACACTCAGCAGATCAGGTAGCATCGTGGAGAGAGAAACAGAGTTAACGTTTCAGGTCGATGACCCTTCGTCACAATTTTAAGTTGTATAAGGCTAGATCTAGGTTAGATGTCAGGAGGTGGTTCTTTTCCCAGAGAATAGTGGACCTCTGGGACAGGCTGCTGGCTTGTGCAGTGAACACCAATTCGCTGAATTCCTTCAAGCGAGAGCTGGATTTGTTTCTGGCTGGGGCGGAGATCATCTCTTCCAAAAGGTAGGTACTGCAGGGAACTCAGGGCCAGAGTGATCTCCTGGACTAGTTTTATCACCTAGAGGGGGGTCGGAGAGGAATTTCACAGAAATTTCCCCCAAATTGGCCTGGGTTTTTATCTGGTTTTTCGCCACTCCCAGGAGCTGGTTTTTGGGTGGGGTGCAGTGTATCTAGTGTGATGCACAAGGTGGGACAGGCTGGATGAACCAAAGGGTCTTTACCTGTCCATTATTGTTCATATGTTCACATGTGCATAAACCATCTGTCCTACTCTTAGCAAAAGGAGAGTTCATGAATCTGGGCACTTTCAGTCCAGTTCCTAGTAGGCACAAGTCTTTGGGACAAGTCTACCTCAGAGTCCAGTGCTAAACAGCATTAAGTGAGAGAGGGCTTAAGAATAGGAAGTCTCACAGGTGCAGTCGGACGATGCTGAACTGAGACTGAGATTGTCAGCGCGATATAAAAGCTACTCAATTTTGCTGAGCTGGTCTATCTCATCTAGTTTCCTCCAAGCCTGATCTGTGAGCTGCTGCCACTGAATGCAAATCAGGAAAACCTATTCTCCTTCCATCACTGTGTCTATTCATTTTGGTGAGGGGCACGAGAACGGCATAAAACAGAAACAAAAAGAGAATAAGGGAAAACAATCACGCGAGAAGGAAAGATACTTATGGAAAGAAAATGAAGTCAGAAAGAAAATTAAACTAATTTCAAAATAAACTTACGGATATTCACGTTTTAAGTCGCAGTTATAAATTGTTCACCTTGATAGGCATAAAATAGTTCCCTGTCTTATAATATTCCTGTGAAGCGCCTTGGGACGTTTTACTACGTTAAAGGCGCTATATAAATACAGGTTGTGTTGTTGTTGTAAAATCTGTCTTGTACCACACTGGCCGTCTCAGTGTAATGATTTACCAGACAATCTCGCTGCAATCGTTGGGTAGCCAACCCCGCCAGTCTCCACCATCAGACTGACTGATAACACCGTTGTTTATCATCAGGAAACTAAGAACATTTATACCGAAGAAGCACATAAAAATATATTACAAATATTTTGTTCATTTTTTGGGTTGAAATTCCGAATACAGTATTTTTAGTGAATCGTGCTGTAAAATTATTTCTGAGGGTTTTTTTTTCAAACATAAAACAAAGTGGATTCAAATTCCGCAGGCTAATTCCAGTTAACTGGGCTTTGTTTATAGTTTCACATCAAAAAGATACAAATTAATGTAAGGGAAGGGAATTTTGGAACTTTTTTTTAACAAAAGCTTTGAACAAAAGCCTAAGCCACCTTTAGCACGGATGCACTTTATACTGTATTATACTTCATACTCGGCCCCAACGTTAACTTGAGCTCATCCAAAACTCTGCTGCCCGCATCAGAACTTGCACCGAGTCCTGTTCACCCATCACCCCTGTGCTCGCTGACCTACATTGGCTCCCGGTCTAGCAATGCCTCGATTTTAAAATTCTTATCCTTGTTCTCAAATCTTTCCATGGCCTCGACCCTCCCTATCTCCGTAACCTCCTCCAGCCCCACAATCCTCCGAGATATTTGCACTCCTCCAATTCTGGCCTCTTGCGCATCCCCGATTATCATGACTCCACCATGGGCGGCCGTGCCTTCAGCTGCCGAGGCCTTAAACTCTGGAATTCCCTCCCTAAACCTCTCCGCATCTCTACGTCTTTCTGCCCCTTTAAGACGTTCCTTAAAATCTTCCCCACCTGTCCTAATATCTCCTTATATGGCTCGGTGTCAAATTTTGTTTGATAACGTTCCTGTGAAGCATTTTGGGATGTTATATTACATTAAAGATACAATATAAATGCAAGTTGTTGTTGTATTTGCTGACTGTAAATATAAATGAAGTGTAATGCTAAAAAATGACTTTAGGCTCCAAACTGGTTTAAAAGACCAGAAATGGTTGAGTTGGGACTATGGGCTGGTGGCAGAGTGGAGCACTAATTCTCAATCCTGCCTCCCATCACACACTGCCAAACCCAAAGCCTTCCTTCAGTGCTATCAGATCTGATGACCTGCCCACCGTGCCCACCACCCCCCACCCCCCCACTACCCCTCCGCCCCCAAGTCCTTCCAAACACTGATAAGTCTCTCTGATGCTACCAGACCCCAGGAGCCAAACCCCACATTCCACCAGTTCTCCAAAATTTCAGGTTCCCCTTCTCTAATGCTGCCAAACCACAGGACTGTCCCTTACTGCTACATGCCTACCTCCAGACAGCTATCTCCAGATAGCTATCTCCAGACACCTACCTCCAGACACCTACCTCCAGACACATACCTCCAGACAGCTATCTCCAGACAGCTATCTCCAGACACACCTCCAGACAGCTATCTCCAGAGAGCTATCTCCAGACAGCTATCTCCAGACAGCTATCTCCAGACACACCTCCAGACAGCTATCTCCAGACAGCTATCTCCAGACACATACCTCCAGACAGCTATCTCCAGACACACCTCCAGACAGCTATCTCCAGACAGCTATCTCCAGACACACCTCCAGACAGCTATCTCCAGACAGCTATCTCCAGACACATACCTCCAGACAGCTATCTCCAGACACACCTCCAGACAGCTATCTCCAGACAGCTATCTCCAGACACACCTCCAGACACACACCTCCAGACAGCTATCTCCAGACACATACCTCCAGACACCTACCTCCAGACAGCTATCTCCAGACACATACCTCCAGACACATACCTCCAGATAGCTATCTCCAGACACACCTCCAGACAGCTATCTCCAGACACATACCTCCAGACAGCTATCTCCAGACACACCTCCAGACACATACCTCCAGACACCTACCTCCAGACACATACCTCCAGACACCTACCTCCAGACACATACCTCCAGACACCTACCTCCAGACACATACCTCCAGACACCTACCTCCAGACACATACCTCCAGACACCTACCTCCAGACACATACCTCCAGACACCTACCTCCAGGCACATACCTCCAGACACCTACCTCCAGACACATACCTCCAGACACCTACCTCCAGACACATACCTCCAGACACCTACCTCCAGACACATACCTCCAGACACCTACCTCCAGACACATACCTCCAGACAGCTATCTCCAGACACCTACCTCCAGACACATACCTCCAGATAGCTATCTCCAGACACATACCTCCAGACACCTACCTCCAGACACATACCTCCAGACACCTACCTCCAGACACATACCTCCAGACACCTACCTCCAGACACATACCTCCAGACAGCTATCTCCAGACACCTACCTCCAGACATAAACCTCCAGACAGCTATCTCCGGATACCTACCTCCAGACACCTACAGATAGCTATCTCCAGATAGCTACCTCCAGACACCTACCTCCAGACACCTACCTCCAGACACATACCTCCAGACAGCTATCTCCAGATAGCTATCTCCAGACACATACCTCCAGACACCTACCTCCAGACACATACCTCCAGACAGCTATCTTCAGACAGCTATCTCCAGACACCTACCTCCAGAATCCTACCTCCAGATAGCTATCTCCAGACACATACCTCCAGACAGCTATCTCCAGACACATACCTCCAGACAGCTATCTCCAGATAGCTATCTCCAGATAGCTATCTCCAGAAACATACCTCCAGACAGCTATCTCCAGACACATACCTCCAGACAGCTATCTCCAGACACCTCCCTCCAGACACCTACCTTCAGACACCTCCCTCCAGACACCTCCCTCCAGACACCTCCCTCCCGACACCTACCTCCAGACACCTCCCTCTAGACACCTGCCTCCACACACCTACCTCCAATCACCTGCCTCCAGACACCTACTCCAACACGTACTTCCAACTAGTCAGGTTCAGTGGAACAGCACATGATAACTGATTTGTCATATGGAACATTGAATCATTGCTTCACCTAAGGTGTCAGCTGTGGCTCAGTGGGTAGCACTCTCGTCTGAGTCAGGTTGTGGGTTCAAGTCCCACTCCAGAGACTTGAGCACAAAATCTAGGTTGACACTCCAGTGCAGTACTGAGGGAGTGCTGCACTGTCGGAGGTGCTGTCTTGCGGATGAGACACTAATACGAGGCTCCGTCTGCCCCCTCAAAACGTAAAAGATCCTGTGGCACTATTTTGAAGAAGAGCAAGAGAATTCTTCCCGGTTTCCTGGCCAACATTTATCTCTCAACTAACATTCTTAAAAAACAGTTTATCTGGTCATTTATATCATTGCTGTTTGTGGGATCTTGCTGTGCATAAATTGGCTGCTATGCTTCCCTACATTACAAGTGACTACACTTCAAAAATACCCCATTGGCTGTAAAGCACCTTGGGGGGAACTCGTGAGAGGCGCTATATAAATTTTCTTCACCAATCGTGTACTTTTGAAAAACCTGGCAGATTCTCGGAAAAAAAACCTTAGCAACCAACAATGCTCCATTAATATATTACATGCAAGATACACACAAAGCTGAAGGCTTATTAACTCCTTCAATACACTATTTATTCTTATAATGATGTTGCTGCAGCTCACACCCGCCCTGCACAGCTGCAATAATGACACATCTATCTCTGCGAGGCCAGGGGCTGCAGTGGGTACATCAAATGTCCAATGAGCTAAGAGGTTCCAGATGTTTTTGTTGGCCTTTTAGTAACAGACATTGGGGCCTAAAGGGTTACTCTAAAACTATGTCCCTCCTCAGAAAACTAAAATGGTCAAATTCGGCTCACAGATGAAACCGCATATCATCCTGTCTTTATTTTTAAATGCACAGCAAACACGATTAAACTTCAGAAGGAATGAACTGTCATCCACAATCTGCTGTATTTCTTGAGGTTTTTTTTCCAATTTGTTCAGAGTACATTTGCACCAGGGTGTCGTGTATGGGATTTTTTAGCCCTTGCATATGTTTTCAATAAGCTGTAGAAAATAAGTACTGCGCACTGAGGCAAAATTCAGGGCTCTTTTCAACTCTGTCCTTTTACTGTGCTAAAAGAATACGCACAATTGCTCCAAAATTTGAAGTCTCTGTGCTTCTTTTTAATTTTTTAGTAAGCCAAACGAAAGCTCAAATGGATGCATATTCCCTGGGATTAGCATTTCATATGATTATACATGACAGACTATTTACTTTCAGAGGCCCTGCTAAGGATAACCAAAAAAGGGCATGTAGCAAGACATTTTTGGCAGCAAGCAACAGTTTTCAGGGGTTTTAAGTCTTGTTTCTTGATGAGTGGCTTCCTGAGCATGCCTGGGGAATGACAGGCATTCCTGGACGGAGGCTGGACTCAACTTGGGTTTAAACACTGTGATTGGCTCCTAGTCAGAACAAGCTACAGACAATGCATACTAGTGGCTGTCAACTGTAAACATAGGGGGAGATGTGTTCACTTGGCATTGACTTTGGGAGGGGCCTAGGCATGACTGGAGTTTTATTGAATAGAACTGTGTGTGTGTGTGTGTGTGTTTTGACTGCCTGTACTTCCTCGCAGTTCTGCTGCATTGTAGCTTGTATTCTTTGAAAGCCGGCCAGCGTTGAACCTACAGAGGTAAGGCATGTACTTCTGGTATTCTGTGTAGCAGGCATTACTTCAAAGAAATGCAAGGTTTGCACTGAGCAGGCTTAAGATGATTCATTAAACTTTATAGTCGGTTAAACTTTTAATTGTCCAAAGTGAAGGTTGGAAGCACGGTCTGATTTGTGCACAGACTGTGAAGGTTTTTTGGAATGTAACAAGTAGAGTTGTGACAAAATCTTTCAAGGGGAAACTGTAGAACCCTCGAAGGAGTTTGATATGCCTTTGTGGAAGTGCTAAAGTAACCGAAATGCTTTCTTCGGCTGTTTATTTTGTGCCATCTGCAGTAGGAAGCAGCGAGGAATGAGGAGACTGAACGAATCCCTAGCTTTTAAATAAAACTCAGGCTGCACTTGTAAACCTTTTCACGCAAGAACAACTTGCAAATGAGTGCACGTAAGCCTCTTTTGTAGAAATATTGCTTCTCGTGCTTTAATTTAAAATCGATACCGGGAGAGAAAGGTCATTTGGGCAGTCTCTAATCGGCAAACTCTAGTCAGTGTGGATCTCTGTTCTCCTGCTTTTTCAGAAGTAGAGGATGAACTTTTATTCTAATCAGCTCGACATGTTCAGGCGATTGAAATTGTTGTTGAAGTCGATATCTGATTCCAGACTCCGTATTGCTTAAATCTGTTCATCATCACTCGTGGAATGCTGCAGTGTTTTCTGTTCTGTGAGCTGGCTGCTTGAAGTCTCTCTTTTTTCTCATGCTGGTGTTCAATGCTCACAGTTAAACATTTCCAGCACTTCACTTTTTCCATATCCTCAGCCTCTTTAAAAAGGGTTTCGAAAGCATTTCTATAATTATATGTCCCAATGGAATATCTGATCAAACTTTTCATGTTCCAAAACGATTTCATCTTGATGAGCTCCTACTGTTTGGGGATGGGGGGGTGGGGGTGGGGAGAAAGGGAGGGGGGTTAAAGTCATTACCGCAAAACAAAATGATAAGATTTGAGATGCATACTTGAGAATTGTCTGCTCCAGTGAGCTCCTCGTTTAATTTGCTTGGGAAGGTTGGCGGCATGCCAGTATTTTGAAAAGTAAAAAGGTTAGCTAAATATTTGCAGGCCTTCTGTGGAACCACATCTGATAAGGAATCCATGTTAGGAAAAAATGAAGGGAATGCACTCAATGCATAGGCCTTATAAGGAGCAAATTTAACATGGTGACAGACGATGGGTTTGACCTATGGAATGTAAGTATGCATTTGAAAAAGTTCTGTGGGATTTTTACATGCACAACGAGTAGAAAAAAAGACCAAGTTGTTTGTTCTCCATATGCATTGCATTGCATCTCTCTGCCCGTTGCAAGTATTTGTGACTATACATCGCTTGTTTAAACTTTGAATTATGACTATTTTTGAACTGTACCTATCAGCAAGGCCTATAAAAGATTGGTTGCTCTTTTGATTCTGATCTAATTATAATCATGTACTTTTGCAATTTAATTGTACAGAATACATAACTGCAGTGCAGACTCAAAAATCTTATCATTTAATAATAAGATCCCAAACTGCCTGAAGATGTATAATTACTCCATTTTTTAAACAAATCAAACACCAGTCTTGCCTTACGAAGCACACTGCATAAACAGTTGAGTTTGTATCTGTCTCTTTGTTAATTAAACCCTTTCTTGATTAGACAGGTTGAAAGCATTATTTGACTAAAGATTTGTATTCCCCAATAGTAATTTTAAGACTCTCTGACTGAGGTAGCTGAAAATATTCTAGTGAAAACCAGAGACCACAAAATGGCCCAGCCTCATTAGATCTGTCTGATAGCGATGTTAGTCAGGATTGCATAGACGTCTGGGCTTTCCACTCAAGGGAGCTGCTGCTAAAACATTGCAACTGGTTGAGAATCTGAACTGAAGAACCCTAATTATGTGAAAGGCCTGGGCTGCAAAAGAGTAAAGGAATCATTCGTGCTCTTTGACAGCTTCTCATTAAGGGTTAGTTGAAACCACAACCATAGCATTGGTGTGAAGTGGCTTTGCTTTGCATCAACACTACGATTATAGTGCAAATATAGCCTGAATCCAGAGTCAGGGCCCAACATGGCACAGGAGCGAAAGGGACTGCGACTCCCTGGAGTCTCACTCTACTTCACTTTGGAGTAATTACGTGATTACATACACAAGTTCAGTGCCTTTGTGAAGCCAGAACAGCTTTGCACCAATGCTAAATTTATAGTGTGAATGTACTGTTGCGATTACAGTACTTTGGTATTTGTGTACACGTTAGTTTCCAAGCTCTCTTTATTAAAAGCCACGTCGTATTACACCAATTAGTATGGATGCCTGGATCTGAAATTAAGGTGTCAAGGGCTTGAGTCCCAGGTATCCAGTCATGGTTTCACCTAGTCTTGGCTTTGCCTATCATCAGGTAGAGGGGAAGAAGATAAATCAGGCTTTCACCCCCTTGAACTCTCTCCTGCTGGAGGTTGGGGCATTGTGTGGTACTCAATCATTGAGGAGAAGTGTTCGGACGAGGCTGTCTGATTCTCAAGCTGGAGAACAAGTTGCAAAGAAATAGGAAGAAAAATTACAAAAAACAAAATTAGCCCTTAGAAAAGTGAACAGATTTTGTGTATTTCTTTGAAAAAAGAGATCAGCATTTTGTTCTTCAATATTTCTACTTGGAAGTTAATAATATAAACAAGTTAACAGCAGGGGTTTGTAAATTAATAAAGCACATCATGGATTGGTAGGATCCAGAATTGTAACTGAGATCCTGGTTACAGCAGGAGACACTGGAACCCTAGATTTACCCATGCATTGTGGTTTCCAGATGCCAGTAAAGATGTTACCAGGATGGCCCATAAGGGCCTGGCCCAGATATTGATAGGCACGTCTTGGTTCTTGGACTGTTCTTGAGTTCTGGACCAGTTGCAGTCACACTGCTCGGCTGGTTTCTCTGCTCTTTGCCAATTGCTTGAATAGCTAATGTAGCAACATAATTACGTAATCATATCTGATGTGGTTGTATTATCCCAGTGCCACTGACTTGTGTAGGGAATGAGAACTCTCATTGAGTTTGCAATTTGCGATTAGTTAAATGGCCACAAATTATTTGAGGCCAATTCTGAATGCATTCACACTCCGCAACTTTAGATTTAGTGCAGAGCCAAACTTAGAGTGTGAATGGTGTGTGAAGAGCGGAACTGACTCCAAAGCAAAGCACAGTGAGATTCTCTCCTCCGGGGATCTCAGTCCACTTTGTTCAGGTGTCAGTAAAGCCTGATTCTGGATTCAGGCTGCAGTTACACTACAACTGTATCATTGGTTCCACACTGCTTTGCACCAACTCTACAGCTGTAGGGCAAACGCACCCTAGAGTGATTTGGGATCATCCATTCCTAGTCCTGATATAAATGCACATGAGGTCTTTGTTGCGAGTTCTTGTCCTCATCAGAACCCACTGAACAGACACAGAACTGAGGCAGGGTCCTTCCACTAACGAATGGAAAGAAAGGATGGAGGGAAAATTCAGAAAAGTGAGTTGACTTGTAACACTGCCATATTCCTTAGTGGGCATGAGCAGAATTGCACTGGTGGGACATGGGAGTTGATCACCACTCATCGTCTCAATCAGAGTTGGGTGTGTCAAACAAAGAACTTTATATAAGGAAGAGAAAACAAAAAAACGGCTGAACATTGAATGTTACTGATTTCTAGTGAGTTTTGATTACATTATTAAAACTATAAAAGAATTTCTATGAGAATTGTTTCAATGTGTTGAAAGGTCATACTGGAGTTTATGATTAGAGGAATTCTTATTCAAGCCAAGAAAATACATCTTTAAAATGGAGCTTGCTTTGCATCCTTTCAGTATTTATATGTGTGTTTTTGGATAGAGACACCAATCATTAAAACGTGTTAAATATTTTGGGTTAAGGCTGGAAGTTGTAAAACAGAAGTGAGGCCATTTGAAAACAGACGACAGACTGAACTCATCAAGTATTGTAGCCTTGTGCCCTACTTTGATTCTTTAAGAAATTCCATTGTTTTATAACAATGAATAGTCTTATATTTCTAAAAAAATAATCGGTTGACATTCCTTTGCAGACACTTTGTTGGGAGAAGAGATACAGGGGGCAGTTTTCATGTGGAGTGTAAATTTGGAGGTGCTGGGTGGGACATGTGCTGTGCTCACCAGCAGGAGTCAGCAGGGAATCCAGACGACCTTAGTTCAGGGTCCTTATTATAATGTGGTTGGCGAGCTGCCAGCACGAAATGTGCGGCCCAATAGGCAACTCACCAATCTGCAGGCGGGGAAACAGGGGAGGCAATCGGATTTGAAAGGCCTGCACCAACATTTTAACGGAGAGGGATAGGAACATCGGGAGTGAGGGGAAGCACTTTACAGCAGCAGCCGAACCAACAGCAAGGATATTAAATGTTGGAAGCCTTTAAGGCTCAAAAGCCACAACGGATGGCAATAAAATGTGTGCCAAACATGCATCCAGCTTTCCCATAATTGCAACTAAACATAGGAACAGAATACGAATGGGACGTGATCCTGGCAGTTACACCGGGATTGTGCCCGCTGATGCCCCCACCAGGGCCGGCTCTGCCAGAGTTTGTGGGGTCAGTAGGAGGGCACCTCATTTGCATGGGCTGGCAGGCACCTGTGCCACTACGGGCACATCTGGGGTACCCGCTTGCCCCACACTACTGGATACTTTGGTGCCTGTCGGGGAGGGGTGCACCAGAGGCCCCATGTATAGGGGCTGAGATGAAATTTAAAAAACTTTTTTTTTACCACCTTCAGGGGTCCAGACCACTTAACAGGTCTGTTGCTGCCCATTTTCACCCTCCTGGATGCTGAGATGCCTCATCTCATTGGCCTCCAGTCTTAAGCCAGGTCCCTTAAGGGGCGGAGAAACAGGAACTCCAAGTGTAAGGATCCTCGCCAGTAGACCTGCTCCCGACACATCACCGGGTTTGTAAGGGGTGGGTATAGGAAAATGGAAAATCCCTAGTGTATCCAGAGTTACAGCGGAGGGCTGAGGAAATTCGGCGTCATGATGTCTTTGAGAGGCTCGTGCATGGTAACTTGAGATGCCATCTAGTCGTGGAGAAAATTCTTCTGTGGTTAGATCTGGGACTCATAATCAAGCCAGTCTCTTAATATAGTACAACGGGCAACACTGTCATTGAACATCACCACAATGCTGGCAACTGATCAATGCAGTCCACGTCATCAATAGGTTTGCTCAGGTGGCTCAGATGCTCTTTGGTAATGTTGCACGTAGCACCTTTGTCTTTTTGCCTTTCTTTTAGCAGATAAATTTATCTGCACTGCTCTGTAGGAATCAGACTAACAGCCCTGGATTGTTGCAGAATTAGGACATTTTCAAACAGGTAACTTCTTGGAACATCAAAGTTTGAACCACAATAAATGTTTATGTTCCTGGCTGAAACCATCTGCACTTCTGTTTATAATTCCATGCACAAAGTATTTTACTGGGCAACAATGACCCAGTAGCATCTCCTTACTAGGCAACGATGATCTGATAAGAAAGTGCTTACAACCGATTTCTTCCTTTTCATTGCACTCCCTTCCAGTTTTCTCTCCTCCTTTTCCAAGGTCACTGATTCTTATCGGAGTCGGTACCATGAGTGCTGACTTCCCTCTACTGCATCACCCTTTGGTCTTTATCTGTGAGCCTCGACAGTGAGCGTTGGTGCGCTATTCAACCATGGAGGGCATCATAACTGAGGCCTTGTCCGGTGTCCAGACACTTTCCAGCACGAGGCACTAGGTGGTGATCGGCAGCTGGAACACTGGCTGATTTTCCTCCTCAGGGTACTGAGGCTAATTCTGGTGCCCTACCGCCACCCTGGATCAATGAGCTCACAACATCGCATCTCCTTTTTTTTTGTTTCTTAAAGGAGAATGCAGCTAAAATAATCCTCAGAAGTTTGCAGGCAAGGAATATGCTTTTGCCTAAGCTTCAGTCCGTGCTTTTCCACTAACATGCTTGAAACACATCAGTATTAATATTAGTACTGATAGAAACATAGAAAAATAGGAGCAGGAGTAGGCCATTCGGCCCTTCGAGCCTGCTCCGCCATTCGATATGATCATGGCTGATCCTCTATCTCAATACCATATTCCCGCTCTCTCCCCATACCCCTTGATGCCTTTTGTGTCTAGAAATCTATCTATCTCCTTCTTAAATATATTCAGTGACTTGGCCTCCATAGCCTTCTGTGGTAGAGAATTCCACAGGTTCACCACCCTCTGAGTGAAGAAATTTCTCCTCATCTCAGTCCTAAATGTCCTACCCCGTATCCTGAGACTGTGACCCCTCGTTCTAGACCCCCCCAGCCAGAGGAAACATCCTCCCTGAATCCAGTCTGTCTAGCCCTGTCAGAACTTTATACGTTTGGAATTTGATGTGAGGATGGAGTGACCACTGGCTCAGGGATAGTACTCCCGCCTCTGAGTGTTAGGGTTCGAGCCCCACTCCAGGCAGCCTCGGCGAGTGGAGACGGGATTGACCCCCGGTGGGTGTGCTCATGTCCCATGGGTGGCCTCCACCCATCATAAAGGGTGGGTGAGGCTCTTCAGCCTTGGCTGTACCCTGCCGAGGAGAAGGTACTCCAAAGGTAAAAACTGTGAGGAAGGCAATGGGAATCCACCTCAGCTACTCTTCCCTTTTTTAAGTGGCTCAAGAATCCCGATTGTGGGACTTGAGTCAAGATCTGCCCTGGGGCGGAACGCAATGAATGGACGGACTAATGAAAGACTGCTGTGAACACACATCAGCCCTCAGCCATACAGAACAAAGAGGCTAGCTAGCCCATATGCTTAGAGCCACAAGCTTCTGTTCTCTATAACATGTGCCTAGACAACAGTGCACCTTTAAATATAGACAAAGTCGGAGCCCCTAGCTACTGGTAATTTCCTGCTTATCTTTCAGAATGGCATGCTTTGTTCAGTGCTGATAAGACATGGACATGTTTTAAATTTTAAAATAGTTTTTCTTGTAACAAGCTTTCCAGTAGCTATCAGCGTTTCAAGTGTTCTGTATGCTGATAAATGCACAGCTGCTACACTCAATTCCTGTAATTCACCAGCTTTATTTTTAAATGAGTCTTTATACTGTTGAAATGTATCACTCGTGGAGTCTCCCACTTTCACTTGAATTCCCGCATGCATTCTCCACCCTAAAGGAAGTGCTCAATTCTATTTTTTCCACTTTATCAGCTCCTTAACTGCAACCTCAGCTGCTGCCCTCCTAATCTGCTCATCTTGACATCGTTTCATTTCACTCGGTGTCTTTTTTTACTTGAAACATTTAATACTCTTTAAATTTTATTGCTTCCTATTGTCAACCGCCGGCACGCATCTGGAACATTACTGGGTCCTTTTATTCTCACTTTCAGTCTGTTGCACTGCTATGTCTGTACAGTCAGACCACTGAACGTTGAATAGCACCAAGATAGTGATGACAAGATCAGGCACACTACTGCTAGTCAAAAGATCAGCACTTTATGTATTGCTGCTAATAATTTTCCTGAAACCACGGATGAGCTGTTATCAAATAGTTAAGTATTAAATCATAGATGAATGTCCATTGGTTAACTGAAAAGTCAAGTAGGACAGCAATAGGAATCAAGCAGATGGCACTTTTTTTGGACAAATGGCACCAACACTGGCATGGATTCTTTAGCTAGCTATGTTAAGGGTTGCGTCATATGCATTTCAAGGCAAACAAAGTTGTGATATAACAGTTGGATAATGGAAGATTAACCCATTATATATAACCATAAAGTCCATTTGTAAGTGATGTTAAGAGCTGTATGTTTTTTATAATGCACTGATTTAAATGATAAACATTAGTCAAAGCCTACGGTTGGATTAAGAAAGTTTGAAAAAGGACAAACATAATTTGTGTTTCATATTCTTGAACATTTCAAAGAATTCTCACTTCTCCTTTTAAGTCTATGTCTGCCTCAGTAACGAGCAGTTTTTAACTATTGTTAGTGAATGGAGCAAATGTCAGTCACTCTTAAATTGCAAGGAGCTTAGAAAATGTTTCTTTTTAGCAGCTGTACCTTTTGAAAATGTACATACTTCCATTAGCTTCTGACCTCTCTTTCCTTTGCATCTTCATCCAACTGGGAGGAGGGGTCCTTCATTTCGCTAGGATTTTATTTAATTCATTCTTGGGATATGGGCGTCGCTGGCAGGGCCGGTATTTATTGAACATCCTAGCTGCCCTTGAGAAGGCCGTGGTGAGCCTTCATCTTGAACTGCTGCAGTCCATGTGGTGAACATATGCCCACATGCTGTTAGGTAGGGAGTTCCAGGATTTTGACATAACGACAATGTATGTCCAAGTTGCGTTGGTGGTGATGATGTTCCCATAGAAAGAAAGAACTTGCACTTATATAGCGCCTTTCACAACCTCAGGATGTTCCAAAGTGCTTTACAGCCAATTAAGTACTCTTGAAGTGTAATTATTGTTGTAATGTCGGAAACATGGCAGCCAGTAAGCTCCACAAACAGCAATGATATAATAACCAGATAATATGTTTTAATGATGTGGATTGAGGAATAAATATTGGCCAGGACACTGGGGAAAACTCCTTCTTCGAAATTGTGCCATAGGATTTTTTATCCGAAAGACGGCACTTCCAACAGTGCAGCACTCCCTCAGTACTGCACTGAAGTATCGGCTAGATTTTTGTGCTCAAGTCTCTGGAGTGGGACTTGAACCCACAACCTTCTGACTCAGAGGCGTGAGTGCTACCACTGAGCCATGACCCACTCCGGTGCCATTCCATTCTCAAATAGGATATGTATTTGTAACCTGTTGACACAGGCAGACGTGTCATCTGCCTCTGAACAGACAAGAGTGAGTGTCGGCCAAGCCTTGAGCTCGAGCCGAACAATCAGACAGAAGTACATCTTAACCAATGCATTGTAAAGCTACACTTTACAATATAAGTGCAATTCCAAAGATTTTGATCCCAGTATTTCAGAATTCACAACTAATAGATTTTGTTGCTGCTGTGGGCTGCAATTAGTAAGGCAAAGTGAGAGTATTTCACAACTGCTATTCCGTTCATTCTTCTCAATATTACTCAAGGGTTACACACATGAGCATCCTGACAGTAATCGATTTTAAATGTTAGAACTGTAGTATATGCATAAAAATATATGGAGAGCAAGAATTACTCAATTTCCATAACTGGTAATGAGGTTTCCATCACCAACATGGGCCAGCGTACATTATGTTCTGTTCTCTTTCACTGCATAAGACATACCGTAAAACCGTTCTCTGATGATGTTCAAGGTAAAGTACATTCAACATTCCAAGAATATTGAGTCACAGAATAGTAAAGGCAGAAGTTATCCTGATGCAGTATTTAAAAATATGCAATTAGTGGTTTGCAGATATTTATGAAGTAACATAATATTCTGTTAACATTCTTCATTGGGTTTTTACTCCAATTTATTTTGACCGATCAAAGTCAGAAACTCTAAATGCCTATCAAATGTGAACAGGCATTTTTGTGTGAAGCAGCTATGGAAAGATCTAGTAGGAGAGAGGAGGTTTGCCAAGTTGCTCTGAACTCCTTAGATGGATGTGAAGTGAGCCCAAGACCAAGTACAGACATATTTAAAGTATAATCAGCTGCTAATGTATGTTGCCTTTCTGGGTGTTTCAGGGAGTTCGCCTCAAGCGTTCAGCTGTAGGAACCGATGGGAACATGATTAGAATTGCAAGCTCATACTTGTGCATGCTGAGTGGTCACTTCAAGCGAGAAATGTGCAGAGTACGAGAAACGTTGTACGGTGCCTTTCAATCCTCGGGTAGATTTTAGGAATAGTACAGCAAATGTAGCTTTGGTTAATCTTATCTTATTGAAGTTAAGCTTTTCAGTCTTTAGGATCATGCTAAGGGCTGCATTCAAAAGTAAAAACTGGTGGGTGGTATTCAATTATGATCACCTCCGCCTTCAAGACCTCCCCCCTTCAAAATGTTAAATATAAGCCTAGAAATTACTATTGGCGATAATCTTTGTACGATATTCCTCTGTCTGTTATTTTAATGCAGGTGTTAACTGGTTTATGTGAAAAGGTTAACAGCACCAGTAAAACAGCAGAGTGTCACACAAGCTCATTAAACATGCACCACAGATGGTCATTTCTAGCCTATACTCACAAATATCTCTTAAAATATTACCCCATTAAATGTATAGATTTCCGGGCACCAGTCCACCTTCCCTCTATCTGGAAACTAGTTTGGTCAAATGTACAGCTGATCCATGACAAGCATGCACTTAATTCAAGCTGGCACCCGACTCTGGCTGAAGGATAAAATGCCAGTGGAACGAACCACATTGTATTCACTGCCATCGAACAGACATCCTGTTCCAAAAAATTCTGGTCTATGCACACACATTTATTTTTTATTAATATGCAGCACAATTAATAGAGTCAGTTATTTGCCAAATTTCACTTAGAAGTAGCAGAATGTGTCATTGGGCTGGATCTTGTTAGTTAGACTTTTTTCTGTACCCTTCAGCTCAAAAATGTTTTGCGCCATAACTTGCTGGAAGTGCGAGCTGGGACCTCAGTGAACAACCACAGCCATCTTCCTTTATGCTCGGTATGACTCCAGCCAGTGGAGAGTATTTCCCCTGATTCCCATTGACTCCAACTTTACTAGGGCTCCTTGATGCCACGCTTGGTCAAATGGTGCCTTGATGTCTAGGGCAATTACTCTCATCTCACCTCTGGAATTCAGCTCTTTTGTCCAAGTTTGGACCAAGGCTGTAATGAGGTCTGGAGCCGAGAGGACCTGGCGGAACCCAAACTGAGCATCGGTGAGCAGGTTATTGGTGAGTAAATGCTGCTTGATAGCACTGTCGTCAACACCTTCCATCACTTTGCTGATGATTGAGAGTAGACTGATGGGGCAGTAATTGGTCTGCTTTTTGTGGACAGGACCTGGGCAGTTTTCCACATTGTCGGCTAGATGCCAGTGTTGTAGCTGTACTGGAACAGCTTGGCTAAAGACGCGGTTAGTTCTGGAGCAGAAGTCTTCAGCACGACAGCCGGGATGTTATCAGGGGGCCCAAAACCTTTGCTGTATCCAGTGCGCTCAGCCGTTTCTTGATATCACGTGGAGTGAATCGAATTGGCTGAAGACTAGCTTCTGTGATGTTGGGGACCTCAGGAGGAGGCCAATATGAATCATCGACTCAGGCACTTCTGGCTGAAGATGGTTGCAAACGCTTCAGCCTTGTCTTTTGCATTCGCGTGTTGGGCTCCGCCATCATTGAGGATGGGGATGCTCATGGCGCCTTCTCCTCCCGTCAGTTGTTTAATGGTCCACCACCATTCACGACTGGATGTGGCAGGATTGCAGAGCTTTGATCTGATCTGTTGATTGTGGGACCGTTTAGCTCTCTCTATAGCATGCTGCTTCTGCTGTTTAGCATGCATGTAGTCCTGTGTTGCAGCTTCCCCAGGTTGGTACCTAATTTTTTTTTGGTACGCCTGGTGCTGGTCCTGGCACTCCTCATTGAACCAGGGTTGGTCGCCTGACTTGATGTTAATGGTAGAGTGGGGATATGCTGGGCCATAAGCTTACAGATTGTGGTGGAATACAATTCTGCTGCTGCTGATGGCCCACATGCCTCATGGATGCCCAGTTTTGAGCTGCTAGATCTGTTCTGAATCGATCCCATTTAGCACGGTGGTAATGCCACACAACACGCTGGAGGGCGTCCTCAGTGTGAAGACGGGTCTTCGTCTCCAGAAGGACTGTGCGGTCGTCACTGCTGCCATGGACAGATGCATCTGCGACAGGTAGATTGGTGAGGACGAGGTCAAGTAGGTTTTTCCCTCATGTTGGTTCTCTCACCACCTGCCGCAGGCCCAGTCTGGCAGCTATATCCTTCAGGACTCGGCCAGTGGTGTTGCTACTGAGCCACTCTTGGTGATGGACATTGAAGTCCCCCGCCCAGAGTACATTCTTGCTACCCTCAGTGCTTCTTCCAAGTGGTGTTCAACATGGAGGAGTACTGATGGTAGGTGGTAATCAGCAGGAAGTTTCCTTGTCCATGTTTGACCTGATGCCATGAGACTTCATGGGGTCCAGAGTCAATGTTGAGGACTCCCAGCGCCACTCCCTCCCGACTTTATACCACTGTGCCGCTACCTCTAGTGGGTCTGTCCTGCCAGTGGGACAGGACATACCCAGGGATGGTGATGGAGGAGTCTGGGACATTGGCTGAAAGGTATGATTCTGTGAGTATGACTATGTCAGGCTGTTGGTTGTGGGACAGCTCTCCCAATTTTGGCACAAGCCCCCAGATGTTAGTGAGGAGGACTTTGCAGGATCGACTGGGCTGGGTGTGCCTTTGTAATGTCCGAAGCCTGTGCCGAGGTCGATGCCGGGTGGTCTGTCCGGTTTTATTCTTATTATTGTTTCTTGTAGCGGTTTGTTACAACTGAGTGGCTTGTTAGTTAAGAGTCAACCACATTGCTGTGGGTCTGGAGTCACAGATAGGCCAGACCAGGTAAGGGCAGCAGATTTCCTTTCCCAAAGGGCATTAGTGAACCAGATGGGTTTTTATGACAATCCAGTAGTTTCGTGGTAGCTTTTTATTCCAGATTTATTTAATTAACTGAATTTAAATTCCACAGCTGCTGTGGTGGGATTTGAACTCATATCTCCAAGATCATTAGTGCAGGCCTCTGGATTACTTGTCCAGTAACATAACCACTATGCTACCGCTACCGTTCTGTGGCAAGTTTAATGGGCAATTTATGTGCGAATTCAGCAAGTTCTTAAAAATAACGGGGAGGCTAAGGGTGAGGTGCCGTTTGTACGAAGCAAATGGCGGAGTGGTTATTTTTCCAGCCAGGTCCAGCTCATTATTTTTATATGAAATCTAATGTTGGCTTTTTTTTTGGGTGTGCATTGAGTTGCTGAATCGGGGCTAATATAAAATGTGGTCCAAAGATTCACCAGCTGGCCAGGTTTAACTGCACTTTTGGCAATCCTAATCTAAGCACAATGCAAAGACTCTCTTAGATGATGAGTTATATGTTTAAAAGGATTCAAGTGGATGACCTAAATGGGCAATACTTGGTGAGTGTGTAGTATTCTTGTCAATGCACACTTAAACAGATCATTAATAACCATTGTCATCTATGGTGAGTATCTGTTAATTGTTTAACTAAACAGCTTAGCCCAACACCTCATAATTTACTAAATATCAAATTTTGACCTGTGTAAATGTCACACTTTAAAGTTCTTTCAGCGGGCCTATTTTTATTTAATTGCAGGATGTAGGCATTAATGGCAAGGCTGGCATTTACCGCTGACCCCTAGTTGCCCTGTGAAGGTGGTGGTGGTGGGCCTTCTTCTTCAACCACTGCAGTCCATGTGGTATTCTTTGTAGTGGTTTGATACATCTGAGTGGCTTTACTACTTAAGGCAGTCAACCACATTGGTGTGGGATTGGAGTCACATATAGGGCAGACTGGGTAAAGTCAGCAGGTTTCCTTCCCTAAAACTCAATTGGGTTTTTACAACAATCCGACAGCTTCATAGTCACTTATCCTGACACTAGCATTTTATTTCCAGATTTTTAAAACTGAATTCAACTTTGCAAACTGCCACAGTGGGATTTGACCTCACCTTCTTCTGGGATGATTAGTCTAGGACTGTTGGATTACTAGTCCAGTAGCATAACCACTACACTACCGTCCCCCATTAAATGTCCCATTCTTAATTATAGAGCTGCTCTTTTTCCTCCCTAAATAAATAAGTGCATTCTATAATATTCATAAGGATCTATTACAATTTCCCAATGGCGTACTTGTATCGACAAACTCTTTCCTGGAGTCGTGCGCCTGCTCTGTCAGTCCCTCCGTTGTCGGAACCGCCCGGCAGTGTCAGCAGGTTGGCTCCAACAGCAGCTGCATCAACTTTAAAAGAGCTGCAAGTGTACAGATGTGCTAAGGTCACTGGCTTTGACTATTTTATTCAGTTCCAGTATCTTAACAGCTGGAGGAAGCCAATGCAGATTACCAGTAGTGGAATCATTTCACTGCTTGCAGGGAGGTGGATGGGAGCCTTTCAGCAATGAAGTCTGTCAGTAGCCAAATGTTTCCGACCACCTGTGTCTCTGCCAACATGCTGCCTGGCATTTACATTGGCAGTTGAGAGGGTGTGACTGAAGATCACCCATTATGGTGGCACACTCTGCCAATGACAGCAGCAATCCCCCCTCCACTCCCCCCCACCCCACATTTATGATTATATGTGTACATGTATATGGGTGTAATTGTCTCATACTTGGTAAATTCTCTTTCATAGTTCCACTTGAAGTTCTGGGTCGTTATTGGACTGCTCAGGGAGGAGTACCAGAGAGTGGTGCTGGAATGGAATAGAGTGTTAGAGAGGAGTACTGGAATGGATTGAAGTGTCAGAGAGTAGTACTGGAATGGGCCCAAGTATCAGAGAGCAGCCTGAACAGTAGTTAAGTATCAGTGAGCAAATCCAAATGGTTCTTGGCAGATCCATAGTGCTAACTGCAAGTCCTGCATTATTCTGGAATGAATTGCAAAAAAATACTGTTCTTTGCGAATTGTTCCCAGAAAGAAAGCAAGGATAATGCACCAACCAAAAAGGTAATGATACATCAAAGGGTTTAGATGATGCAAAGCATGAAGTAATGCTTGAGCTGTTAATTGTTATCATCTCAACATATGTATAGTAATCCATAAACTTCGGCTTATGTTATTCTATATAAAAAATGTTGGTGAAGTTTATGTGGTTATTTTATTCTTATTTTACATAAGTAATTGTTGCTTTTCATTGGCAACCATTATCGAAACTGCCAGGATTGAGTCGTGGTTGGACAGCTGGACCCTGTATCCTCACCTGCACAAAGTCCTACACTCTTATCACCCTGATCCTCACCAAGCTTCACTTGCCCAGAAAATTGTTCTTGCTTTCAAATCCCTCCAATTTTTCATCCCACCCTACCTCAGTGATCTCTTCCAGTCGTGTTATCCCGTATTCAGCCTCCACTCCTCCGACATCCATTGAGTCCCTTGTCCTCACTCCCTCTGCTCCACCATCACTGATTGCTCTTTCACCTATTAGGCCTTGTTCTCTGGAACTCCCTGCCTAAACTGCTCTGCACTGCTGTCCCATTCCTCAGTCAATCTGCCCTGCTACCTCCCTCCAGCTTTCAAATGCCTTTATAACAGCCTCCTCTTTCACCACGCTTTGGCTCCAAATCCCAAGTTCTTAGCTGCTTTTTCCATTTCCCCTATTATGTGGAGTCCATTATTTTCATCACACTAGGTAAAGTGCTTTGAGACACCTTTCTGTACCAGAGCACTACAGTAACGCATGACTTGAACTGCATGTTGCAATGAAATCCTGCATATACAATGCTGTCAATAATGGATGAATGACGGTGGAATGTTTCAGCCTGAAGCTATGCAACATACTGGTTGAATTCCACATGTTCATCAGTTGAATCTGTGATTTATCTCTAAATAATTAATGATGGCTGGTATCCAGGGAATTCTTGTGATAATGAGGGTAGGTGAGAGAGCCATTCATAAATGCAGAGAATGTAAGTGCTTGGGGCCTGAAGAAAACCCTCCTTGTGTCAAAATCTGTTTATAAAATGCAACACAAACTAACTTAAAGGCTGCAGATGTAAAAATGAAACAATTTACATATAATTTTACAGCAGAGCAACAGGCCATTTGGCAGTGTTTAGGCTCCACACGAGCCTCCTCCCACATTATTACATCGCACCCTGTCAGCAGATCCTTCTATTCCTTTCTCCCTCATCTATTTATCTAGCTTCCCCTTAATTTATATATCAATGTGTGACAATTATTTAAATAATTGGACACTGTTAGTACATTACCATTGGCTTGCCCTTGATGTGTGCAATTTGCAGAACACCTTGTGATGGTTAAGTTTAAAGCTAGCGATTCCTGATCTGGCCTTTAAAGCTCCTGAAAGCATTGCATTTATGTGGATATTGCCCACAGATCGCACATTAACTGTACACTTTTGCCCTTGCACTTTGCAAAGTCTCGTGTCAAAATAGGGCAGAATCCCATTGGTATCACTGAGAGAAAATGCTAAAAACTTGTAACACAGGTCAGAATTGCATATAAATAGATTCAGCTGTATTTAGCATTGAAAAAAAGCAGTTTATTTCAACTAAAACACTCATTATGAAGGCACTCAAGTCTCCAATAATCATTGTTGCATTACAACACAAAACAGATTTACTAGATCAAGGTGGGGATTAACAACAACTTACATTTATATAGCGCCTTTAACGTAGTAAAATGTCCAAAGCACCTAACATTGAGATTAACACTGAGAGGGAAGAATTTATGCAACCTTTCAAAGTAGTAGATAGTTTCTCCTGCTAAAAATAATAAAGGAATTCAATGGCCACTAGCTGAGGTGCTGGCTGAGTGAGATATGCTCAAAATATAAAAGGTGATCTCACTACACACTTTAGGGTGTATTCACACTGCAAGTTTAACGTTGAACTGAAGCAGTTTTGGTTTGACACTGATGCTAAACTTGTGTGGTATCTATCGAGTGCCTCAAACTTCTCCAAGGTGTCTTACTTTGCTTCGATCTAGTGTCAGGTCAGGCACTGTCACTGAATTCAGGGTGCATTTACACTATAACTGCAGCACTGGTGCAAAACGAAACCACTGCACCCTGACACTACAGTCAGTGTGTAAATGCACTCTAAGTCACTTCAATACTCCCTTCCTTTATAATTCCAAAAGTGTTACGTACATAGAAATATTAACACTTCAAATTGCGCAACAAATCTAGTACTAATGGGGTTAAATAAACAGACACTGTTGAACACCCATAAGTGTTAACAAGGCACTTGCTTCATTAAATTCAGCTTTAATGGTAACAGTAAAATTCAATTCATTAATCTGAACTCTGCAATGAGATTGCCGCATCATTTTATTGTGAGCCTGATAGATGGGGATTTATTTCATGTTGGGCTGTTTCTGTGCTGACAGTGAGTAACTTTATGGCCAGATGCTGGTTGCTGATAGGCTGCCAGTTGTTGAACGTTACTGACATTCACACTGATTGTGGTGGAATCACTGCGAGTTTATCAAGTGATAAACAAAAGCTGATTAATAGAATAGAACAGTTGGTTCATATTATCAATAATTATTTTATCAATGGATTGCATCTGGTGTTTGTGTTTATACGTTTACACATGATTAAATTCAGGAACATTAGGATTATGTCATTGTTTGATTTAATCAGACATCAATTTCTGTGCTTTAAGTACATAAGGCATTTGTGTAAACGTAGCAAATGGCATTTATAAACTGTCAGTGCTCCATACTAGTGCCCGATACAGATATTTGATCATTGTAATATTCAAGTAACCGCCACTGCACTATTATAGAATAGCTTGTTTGGTACCTGTTGTCTGTAAGTACTAACCTTGTTTTGTTAAAAGCCTGAGGAGTTGAGTGATTTTAAAATATAATGTTTGAATATTATATTGATATTTAGTAAATTATAATAAATGTTCTAATCATGAGTAAAGAAAGAACCAGCATTTATATAGTGCCTTGCACATCTTCAGACCATGCAATCCCCAGTGCCATTTTTTAGCACACAATCAGAGAATTTTACTGCACAGAAGGAGGCCATTTGGCCCATCATGCCTGTGTCGGCTCTCTGAAAGAGCTACTGTTTAGTCCCACTATCCTCATAGCCCTGCACAGTTTTCCTTTTAAAGTATATATTCCAATTTGAAAGTTACCATTGAATCTGCTTCCACCACCCTTTCAGGCAGTGCAGTCCAGATCATAACATATCGCTGAGCAAAAAAAAAAATTCTCCTCATCTCCAGCTCTGGCTTTTTTGCCAATTATCTTAAATTTGTGTCCTATGGCTACCAACCCCCTTGCCAGTTTCTCCCTATCTACTCTATCAAAACCCCTCATCATTTTGAACACCTCTATTAAATCTCCCCTTAACCTTCTTTGTTCTGAGGTGACCAACCCCAGCCGATTTGTGCCCGTCGAGGTTCCACACACAGCGAATGAGGAATATCCAGGTAGTCTGTTTGGGTGCTGCTGATTGAGGGAGGAATGTTGGCCAGGACAGCGGGAGAACTCCACTGCTTTTCTTTAAATGGAGCTGTGGTATCTTTTGCAACCAGCTGAGCAGCCTCGGCTTAACATCTCACCCGAAAGACGGCACCTCCGACAGGGCAGCATCCCCTCAGTGTTGCCCTGAAGTGTGCACAAGTGCTAAAGTGGGGCTGGAACCCACAACCCTCTGACTCAGAGGGAGAGTGCTACCACTGAGCCACAGCTGACCTTTGCGTGACATTTCTACTCAATTGTCATTCTGTTATTTTTTTGGAATACTGCAGGGTGGGTTATTTTAGCCAGGTAGGGAAGGGATGGTTTTATTTGTTTTTGTAATGACTGTTGCCAAAATGAAGCCGCTGAAATTTTAGCTATTATATACTTACTGGATTGGTTTTGGATAAAATTACTAAATTTAGACAAATGAAAAAGATTCCCTCTGCTCTAAAATTGCAAAGTAGTGATGCAGTTTTATTCATGGGTCAGCCAAACAGAAAAGAAGACTGATCGTAGAACAGGGAGAGAAAACGCACACAGTCCAAAGAGAGGTTAAACACAGCAAAAGAGAAGGCAGTGCAGTGGAACTGGTCAACGAGAGAACTATGAGACATAACGAGGAGTTGCAATCAGAGTAAATGGAGAGAGTCCATGCCCGCATGCAACAAGACCTGGATGACGTTCAGGCTTGGGCTGATAAGTGGCAGGTAACATTCGCGCCACAGAAGTGCCAGGCAATGACTATCTCCAACAAGCGAGAGTCTAACCACCTCCCCTTGACATTCAATGGCATTACCATCGCCGAATCCCCCACTATCAACATCCTGGGGGTCACCATTAACCAGAAACTTAACTGGAGCAGCCACATAAATACTGTGGCAACAAGAGCAGGTCAGAGGCTAGGTATTCTGCGGCGAGTGTCTCACCACCTGACTCCCCAAAGCCTTTCCACCATCTACAAGGCACAAGTAAGGAGTGTGATGGAATACTCTCCACTTGCCTGGATGAGTGCAGCTCCAACAACACTCAAGAAGCTTGACACCATCCAGGACAAAGCAGCCCACTTGATTGGCACCCCATCCACCACCTTAAACATTCACTCCCTCCACCACCGGCGTACCGTGGCTGCAGTGTGTACTATCTACAAGATGCACTGCAGCAACTCGCCAAGGCTTCTTCGGCAGCACCTCCCAAACCCGCGACCTCTTCCACCTAGAAGGACAAGGGCAGCAGGCGCATGGGAACACCACCACCTCCAAGTTCCCCTCCAAGTCACACACCATCCTGACTTGGAAATATATCGCCATTCCTTCATTGTCTCTGGGTCAAAATCCTGGAACTCCCTACCTAACAGCACTGTGGGAGTACCATCACCACACAGACTGCAGCGGTTCAAGAAGGCGGCTCACCACCACCTTCTCAAGGGAAACTAGGGATGGGCAATAAATGCTGGCCTTGCCAGTGACGCCCAGATCCCATAAGCGAATAAAAAAAAAAGATACAGTGAGGAGAGAGCGAAAAGTGGCAGTTTCTTTGTCCCAGAAGGCTGACTGTGAAGAAGACTTTAGAGTTCACTCTCCAGGACAAATCCCATGTGGAACATCTTATGGGAGGAAGAAGAGCTGATACAAATAGGGAAAACCCCATGCAAAATGCAGGAGAGTTCTTAGGTCTCGAAGAGCAATCAAAATAAAAATTGAAACATTTCCGTAAAATATTGTAAAAAATGATAATGTTAGTGGAACTGAATTACTAAAAAACACATGAAGAATTATTACATTCAACTATTTGATTAAATGCAAACCAGAAAAGAAACACCCCTTAGTAAGGTATTTATTATTTTTTATTTTTTGAATGGCGTTTTCATTATTATTCAGCATGTTTATTTTTCAACCCAACAAATGCACAAAACTTATAAATGTCCCCATTTTCCCTGTGATGTTTATATGGTAACAAAGCACGGTTTGCACATTGTGATACAGGGTAATAATCAACAAGTCAGTCTCCTGATTGCTTCGGTGTTGTAACTGGCCTATGATTGTAGTATATTCTATAATACTTCTGGTATAAACTCTGCAATATTCTGTCCCTTTGTTCCCAACATTTTCTTGTTGCATTTTTACGCTGTGTTACGAATAATTCCTTAGATAATTAGTTGGATTCTTGAGGGCTGTACAATGAAAAGAATGTAGTGGATATTAGAAGGGAATCTGCATTTAGTAATCACTAGTAGTAACTATATTTTAGTAGTAAGTATTCACAGTGAATTTCTAATGTTCCTATGCCCTCATTATGTGATTGATGCACCTTTCCTAATTAAATGAATACTATTTTGTAATTCGGAATGCTGATTTTCTATTGTTCAGACCCATTGGAAATCAATGGGCTTCACAGAGCAACAGAGATTGCTGGTTCAAATTAGAAAGCTTTCCATCTGTACACTGATTGCATTTCTTAATTACATTAAAAAAACAACCATCCCAGCTCATTTATAGGAAATAGTCTTGGGATCACATATACAGGCACTTAGGCTGACAATCTGAAGAAACAAGTCATTTTGAATTAGAGAGCCTTTGAATCAATATTGGGAATGCAAGTTAAAGTTTAGCTGTTTTATGTAATAGAACTTTGGACTTGCTGCTGCCTCCATTTAATTAAAAGGCCTGCAGCAGGCAGAAGCTTTCCTTGGCTCTGAGTCAGAGGGTTGTGGGTTCATAGACCCACTCCAGAGACTTGAGCACAACATCCACGCTGACACTCCAGTGCAGTACTGAGGGAGCGCCGTGCTGTCAGAAGAGGTGTCTTTTGGATGAGACATTAAACCGAGGCCCCGTCTGCCCTCTCAAGTAGACGTAAAGGATCCTATAGTACTATTTCAAAGAAAAGCAGAAGAGTTCTCCCTGGGGGCCTGGCCAATATTTATCCCTCAACTAACATCAATAAAACAGTTTACCTGGTATCTCATTGCTGTTTGTGGGAGCTTGCTGTGTGCAAATTGGCTGCCACTTTTCCTTCATTACAACAGTATTTCTTTGCCTGTAAAGCGTTTTGGGATGACCTGAGGTCATGAAAGGCACTATATAAATGCAAGTCTTATTTGTTTATTTATTTATTATGGTAAAGAGGATCTCACTGGGAAGGGGTGGGACTGATTGCACCATAAGAAATGAAATACAACACAATAGAGTTTATTAGGAATGACAAACAATTGTGTCAAAGTATATTCAGTCATACCAGAAATAATATGGATGTATATAGCATATTAAAAGTTAACAGAAAGATACATAAATTCCAACATGATCTTTTAATTGAGAAAACGGGTAGAGAAGGAGAAAGCAGAGATAACAGAACATGCAATAATACTACATAGATTTAATGATAATGTTTCAAATTCCAGGTCAAGAAACTGCCCTGATATCGAGTTATTTGCCAATTACGTTCACAACACAAAAAATAAATTTACTTTATATTCTTCACCAACAAAACTTAGTTGCTTAAGTGAGAGAATTTGCATTGCTATGGAAATAATTTGCATAGTACAGCAAATTTCTGAATATTTGAATATTACCACACTGCGGTAGTTATGAGAGTATGGTATGGGAGCTGAACTCAATCCAAACACAAAAGTGGGCCATTTCAATCAAAACTTTAATAATGTTTCTTTCAAACAATGTGTTTTTCTCAGAGTTTGGAGCGGGGGGAGGTTGTTACTTGTTTGCTAGCAATATTGTGCATGTGTGTGAGGAGTGTGTGGTATGGTATGTGTGTGTGTGTGTGTGGGGAGTGTGGTTAGTTTGTGTGCACGCATGGTGTGTGTGGTGTGTGTGTATACTTTGTGTGTGGTGTCGAGTGTGCATGGTGTGTGTGTGTGTAGTGTGTGCATGTGCTAAAAGAGCACTAGCTTCAACTGCTTGGCAGGAAAAAGAATGCCAGGTTGAATTAGGAAGGGAGAAAGGGGAAGAATGCCAGTATGAACTGGAGGAAGAGTTAATGGCCGGAATTTGAAGATTTTGACCCGCTGGGAGCAGGGAGGCCAGGTAGAGCACAGGATACCTGGAAGTACGGGTTTCTCTGCACACTCTGGAGTTAGCGTGCGTGTGACGTCACGGACAGGTTCCCCAAACGGAAGTCAACCTGATTGACAGGCTGGCTTCCAGTTGGGCGGGGAACCCTGGAGAAGAGGCTGCAGCCCCAGGTAGGTGCAACTCCGAGCCGGGACGGAGGGTGTCCGACCCGGGGGGGGTCTGATCACCATTTGGGGGGTCCAACCCCAGGGGGGTTCCAATCCCGGGGAGGGTCCGATCCCCAACCCCGCAGGGTCCAATCCCGGGGGGGGCGGGGTACCATCCCGGGGAAGGTCCGATCCCCGACCCCGGGGGAGGGGGGGGTCCGACCCTGGTGGGGGGTGAGGGTCTGGAGGAAACACTCCTGCTCCTCCCGCCCACAAGGAGTGCTTCCTGAGGCTGTCCTCACCTCGCTGCAGCTGTCAGGAATCCTGAGGCCTGCAATCCCTGGCCGGCCCCGTTAAAACTGCACAGCAGGTTAAATCCGAAGTTTCCAGCCTCATTCTAATATTTAAAGTGTCAACCCGCCTCCTGGGAGCAGGTTGGCTGCCCGCCCCCTGTCCTGCCTCCATTAAACTGGAAGTCAGTGGGTTGCAGTCGCGATTCATATTTTTACAACTTTAAACTCCCACCCGACTCCAACCTAGCATTTTTTGTGGGTTAAAATTCCCCCCAATGTCGCTGGGAAATGGTGAGGAATTGAACAGGGTATACTGTCCCTATGAACAGGATGTGATGGGATTGGAGTGCCTCTATGTACTGGGGCATAGAACGGGTTGGACTTAGGAGAATGACTGCTGACATAACTTTTGGGGAAGTGATCTGGTTCTGTTGAAAATCCAAATGTCACTTTGTTTTTCCTTTATTTAACAATTTAACATCCATCAACTGTGAAGTATAAAATTCATTAAAATAAACCAGAATGCATTATTTCTAATGTAAAATTCAGTATTTTCCAGGGGAACATGCCCCAGAATTCCCTCCCCCTGAAAATGCACCAGCAAATCCTTGCCTTCGACATTGGATTTCCCCTTCAGACTTCCATGTGCTCATGTTTCTTTTCCTCCGATATTAATGAATGAATTTTGTGTATACAACAACAACAACAACTTGTATTTATATAGCGCCTTCAACGTAGTAAAACATCCCAAGGCGTTTTACAGGAGTGTTATCAAACAAAATTTGACACCGAGCCACATAAGGAGATATTAGGACAGATGACCAAAAGCTGGGTCAAAGAAGTAGGTTTTAAGGAGCGTTTTAAAGTAGGAGAGCGAGTTAGAGAGACGGAGAGGTTCAGGGAGGGAGTTCCAGAGCTTAGGGTTCTACAGCTTGAGGCATAAAGCCATGTGACTATTTGTTTTCACACGTCAAGAGACGTTCTTGTGTTGTCAACGTTTTGGGGCCCGCTTTTTGAAGCCGTTAGCTTTCTGTTGGTTTTTGACATCGGCGGTGTGCTGTACTGTCAACATGAAATGGTTTGGCTTCACACTGATGCTATAGTTACAGTGAAAATACGCCCTGAATCTGGAATCAAGGCCAAACCTGACACTGAAGCAAAGCAGAATGAGATTCGCAGGAATGGGGAGTCTTATATTCACTCCAGAGTCAGGTCAGCTTTGGTGTGAATCCACACCAACTTCATATCAACACTAATCTCGTAGTGTAAATGCATCCAAACATGAGCCTTTTACCTACACGTGCCCAGCTATAAAAAATTGTCCCAACTAATTTCCTTCAGCTTGTTTGCAAACTCTATTTTTTTCTGCTTAGTAAAGTGGCCCTTTATATTATTATGGCTTGTGGTCCAGTAGAACTTGGAGGGATGGCAGGAGATAAGATATGAAAAAAGCCAAATTCAGGACCTACTTCAAGTGGCTTATGATGCATATTAGTCAAAACCAGCTGCAGAATCGCTGGAACCCTCATTGTCCACTGTTACAGACCTTAGTTTGACGCAGCAAACAGGCAACTTATTGGAATCGACCCATCCAAGCTTTAGCACTTAGATTGGCTGAAGATATTTTATCCTAACCAAACATATCTTCAAATATGAGATCATGGCAGATTTATCAGCATCTGGCAGACAGTGTGTTGCCCCAAGTACAACAGGGAACAATGTCAGGGTAAGTTCTGTGGTCATAAAGAGACCCAAAGGGCCTCTACATGATCTTATTCAAAACGTATCAACCTCATATAAAGGATGGTATCTGTAATGAGACATATCATAATTTTAATTACATGCAATGCTTTTAATTACAATAATAATAAAGGCTGACATTTAATAAAAGTTTATCGCAAAATCTTTCCATTACTGTCATTGGTCTCTGAAGGGAATATGATTCCTGACTGTTCATGATGTATCACTGAGTAAATATCCCTAAAGAATCTGGAGCATTGCCATAAAAAAGAACAAAAATCTCTGATCACATAGAGTTCAGTTGAAGTGAACTATAAAAAGAACACAACATAACTGTTCCAAATAGACTGACCCCCAAGGCCAATGCCAAGACTCGCATTACCGTCAGTCAATACACTTATGACAGACTTGCACCTGGGTACCAAGTATTTATTTTCAATCCGGCTTTATCAAGTTGTATGTGAATTCCTATAGTGTTTCTCCTGCATGCCAAATGTGGTAACCATGTGGAATAGCTTACCCAGGGAAGCAATAGAAACGAAGGATGTTAGAGGGTGATAGATACATTTTTTTTAGTAGACAGCGCTATTGAAGGGTATCAGAAGTAAAGTGGGGTAAGAAGTCTTAAGATCTTTGGAGCCAACCTAATAGATGCAAATGACCATTACCAATCCTGTACAGGCCTCCCTTTTTAAGGAAACTGAGATAGATGGGTGATGGGAAGTAAGGTTTAGTTCAAGTACATCTAATGATGCCTTATGGCTTATCATGGTCTTCCAGAGACTGCTGAATTGCCTTGTGGAGTCAGGGAGGAATTTCCCAGAGTTTTTCCTGAAACTGGCCACCATTGATTGTTCTACTTTTGTTGTCTTGCACGGGAGTTATCATTACTCGTGCTTGGGGAGCGGGGCTGGGTGCACAAATTGCACCATCTAATAGATCGGATCAGCACTGCTTGGGCCTCCTGGTCTTTTCTCACCTTTCTCATTATATATCTTTAATGTTGCAGTTGTTTTAGTGAGAACGTGAGGAGCAAGCAATATATTTCTTCGCTAAATATTGTACCATTCCTAACAACTAATACTTTTGTTGTTTTAAAAAATGATTTTAAAAATATGATATTATATATTATGCATATGTTACATGGCGTACATTTCCTGATTTAAATTACTGCCCATTGCATAGCTAGGTGTCGCAGCTGAAACATTAAAATTAATGTTCTATGTCACAGCTTTTATCAATGATGGATGTCGCTCCCCAAGTCTCATCAATGCATCCATCTCCAAGCTCTCAGCACATGATTCTTTCCCTAACAGTTCATCTTCTTCAGTTGCTAATTTTGTGGGGGGAAACATCAGGGAAGAAGGCTAACAAACATATTTTGCTACTTAAAAGTGCACAAAACCTTTAGATGTGGAACAAAACATGTCAAACCAGGCCCTTGATGTGAAATGTAACCCAATAATGTAAGAACCATAGCTTCACCACAATTCTACAGTGTTCTGAGCAACCCAGAAAGAATTCAGTGACCAGTGATTGAATGATGCATTACATGGTCAGGAGCAGACATCTGTCAGCACTCCAGGTTGTTCTGCTGTTGAGGGAAAGCAGTATAATGAAGATTAGCATCCAGACAGTGAGTCGAAGCCTTCCTGAGAAATGTCTGTCTTGGCTGGAGAGCTCAAAGAAAACTGCACATCAGTGCCAGAAACCACAAGAAGAGACTTGTGTTTGCAAGAAACTAAGTATTGACAAAGGACCTTGTGCTCAGATGTGTCTAAGAACAGCCTGCTCATTTCTGATGAGTCTGTGATTGTGACTAGTGCTTGCAATTGGTGAACATCTGATGGAATTGCAGGTCACCATCAGGGTTGGGAGTCTTTATTTCACTGATGGCACTATGAGTGACATGTTTACAGTTCTCCAGAGTCGAAAAATTCTAATTTGAACTACATTCGAGCATGATTATGATCTAAAACATACACCCTTCTTCATGAGGCCACTTGTTACAAATATAATGGATGCAAATCCAACTTTGTGATCCTTGGAGTTGCATGAAGGATTGTGTGAATTACCAGAAACCAACATCTATCCATCAACTACTCCTTCCAGAAGTCAAATTAATTTCAGTATAGATTGTGTACCATGTGTGACATGTTAGATGTTTACTGAACTAAGCAGGATATGATCATGGTGACACTGCCACCTCAGTTTTATAATGAAAGATGTGACAGATCACAGATCTACCCTACTTAATATCATAAAAGTTCCTACCTTATAAATTTGTATAAGGAGTGTGCGGCTTGCCTGTATTGTACCCATTTTAAATTGGGCACTGCAACTGGGTGCTGGCGGAGATTGTCCTCTCTCTGCTTCTTTGTATTGGGGAGGGTGGAAGAATCCAAGGTCTTTGGCTCACATGTAGATGGCACTTCAAAGACAGGTGAGTCACTGGGGCTAAGGAGTGGTGGACAGCGAATTGCCCCAGGTGTTATAAATAATGATCGTTGATCATGAATTGTTTCAATTGCTCCTCCGGGGGTCTTTGGCTATCTTGTGAAGAATGGGTGTATTGTTTATTTGGTTTCCGAGAGACTGTGCTGATGCTTGCAATCTCTACTTTGATTGACAGTCTGTTTAATTGTGAAATATTGCTTTTGCCCTACCGTTCAATTTATGTACAGCTATGTGGGCAGAGGTTAACTAGGGACTTTGTGGGGACAATTTTGGTACCTGACGTTGATCGGGTGGGTGGCGTATCTGCTCCGTCTGCCTGATGATTTGGCGGCAGGCCTGATCTATTTTTATGGTCGGGCCTCATTTTCATTTACACGGCGAGCTGGCAGCGCTGAACAAGCACTGATGGGCATCTCACCAAGTGTGGAGTCGGGAAATCAGACAGCGCAACTGCAGAGTAGAGCTAAAAGTGTGTCATTAAAGGGGAGGGAGGATGCAATCCCAGGAGGTGGGGCGGGGGGCGGGGGGGGGGGGGGGGGTCACTGAGGAAGCAGTGGAAGACAAAAATTGCCTTGGGGTCCTAAACTCGTCTTAGAACCCCAATTTAAATAGTTTAACGAGATTCCCACCTGTTTCAGGCAGGAGTGCTGGCCGCCTAAATCAAGGCCCACTCCAAAATCAAATCGGGCAAGCCTCGGGCAGCAAGTGAGGGGTAGTTTTGATCTACATTTTTGTCTCACTACTACCCCATTCACAATGAAAAACGGGGAGGTAGTGAGGTAAAAATCGCCCCCTGTGAGTCATCTTTCTCATGTAAAAGTATTTCAATAAAGAAGCAAGTTCTTTAAAGTTCTGCAGGGAGTTGCTTAAGTTTCTTAACGTTTATTGTTTTGAAACATACTCTGAGCTACAACAGATAGTATAATTTAGCCAAATATGCCGTTTATTTTAATATTGCTGCTGTTAATCTTATTTCTTAATAAACTTGTCTTGTAGTTTTTAGCCTGATTTGTCCATCAATTAGAGAAATCAAGAGTATGGGGGATCCCATACCATGCACAACGCATTTTAATGGTAAAAGTAAGGTTAAGCTTCGCCTTGCAATCTGCTATCCCAGATTACTTCACGCAGAAGGTCACATTTCAGTTTGTAGGGAGCAAGGGGCTTGCCGATGGAAAAGGTTTTTGCGTTGGGCATGAAAAATAATTTTTGGAGTGAACTTGAATCCTAACAGCTACAACTCCCAAAATTGTATCAAACTTAAAAACCACAGCCCTGTTGTAGAAATGGGGTTATTTACATCTGGTCCTATATAGCGAATATGTTTAACATATTTACACTGTAAAACTAAAAGAGCACTGAGCTTAATCAGGAGGACAAACATATTTGGGATAGTGTGTCCACTCTGCTGTACCTTCCAGAAATTATGGCTTTATATCAAATACGACTGCAGTTGTTTATTTATTGAAATGACTGGCTCTTATTTTAGTCCAATGACAATACAACTTTTTCACTGGAATCACACTGGCTTCCTCGCGTAACTCCACTAGTGATCCAAAGGCTTGGACTAACAATCCAGAGACTGTTCAAATCCCACCATGGCAGTTGGAGAATTTGAATTCAGTATAAAAAAATAATAAAAACTTGGTATCAGTAAAAGTGACCATGAAGCTGCCGGTTTGTTGTAAAAACCCAACTGGTTCACTAATGTCCTTTAGGAAGGAAACCTGGTGTCCTTACCCGGTCTGGCCTATATATGATTCCAGTCCCACACCAGTGTGGTTTACTCTTAACTGCCCTCTGAAATGCCCTTAGCGATGGGCAATAAATGCTGGCCTTGCCAGTGACACCCACGTCCCATGAACAATAAATAAGACACAAAGGTTAATTCTTCATTTTGGCTTGTCATTCTCCTTCAGTCTTGGAAAAGGCCGCTAATGGATTGAACCTTTCCAAAGGTTGTAAGAATTGATTTCTCTTTATGTTACCACTTACCACAGATCAGCCATGATCTAATTGAATGGCGGAACAGGCTCGATGGTGCTGAATGGCCTACTCCTGTTCCTATGTTCCACTTTTGTTTAATTGTCCACATGCCTTTAAATTTCACCTTTGAGCAATTTCCTGGTCCCACCATAATGAGCTCCCTGCAAACACCCAAATCTGCACCAGAAGTTGTGAATCATTCTGCAAATGGTTTGACACACAAAAATTAAGTGGCTCTTTGCACATCACCATCCTGACAAGATTTGCATCATTTAGAACTGACTTACACCAATGCAGAAAAATTGGCCGTTATTATGTCAGTTCTTTTTTTTTTAACATTAATCTTTTGCTAGCAATTATACAGCAACTTGAAATAACAGTTCCGCCTCTTATTCACAAAATGAACCACAACTGATGATATTATTGATTGTGCTTTGTGAACTGGTCAAATGGCACAGAATTACCATGTCCTCCCTGTGTGCTGCACTCTGATTTGGTTGGTAACCAAACTGAAGCCTAGATTTTCTGCCCCTGCCCCGCCCCATCCCACCTTTGCAATGATTTTCCTCACTGCATTCCTGAATCAGTGCACTCCTCCCAATTCTGGTGGCATGGACCCAACCATATATGGGTGGATGTACCTACAAGGAAAGCACTTGTGCCTTTTGAATGTTAGATGTAAGGGCCGCCTGTTAGGTGGTGCAGCCAAAGAAGCTTCATTCGGGGCCAAGGCCTGTGCCAGTGTCATGTGACACAGGCCGAAGAGAAGCGAGTACCATTTTGTAGAAAGTTGCCACTTTTGCAGGCAGCACCGAGATTGCCTGTTTCATACTGCCGGAATTTTCCATCCTGCTTTTTGACACGACTCTCTAGCAGAGGCCTCCAGTGTGCCAATGTCAAACATGCAGTATATTACTGCCAACTATCCAGAAATTGGCAGTTTGGTACAGAGACTATCTGGAGGATGCGACTATGCCAGACTACCGCTGCACATCAAGTGCAGCAAAACTGTAGACTTAAAGTTCAAAAAGGAGCCAGATGGGTCTTTTAATTCATAATGGCTGATAGTCCTGTCACCTTTTATCTACTTTCTGAAATTTTACCTGCTGTTGGATACCAGGGAGGAAAGGAGAGATATATTTGCTTCAGGATTTGTTAAGTATGCATCCACAAAATCACTATCTCGGTAACCTCCACCAGCCCTACAACCCTCCGAGATCTCTGCGCTCCTCAAATTCTGGTCTCTTGTGCATCCCCGATTTTAATTGCTCCATCATTGGTGGCTGTGCCATCAGCTGCTGAGGACCTAAGCTCTGGAATTCCCTCCCTAAACCTTTCTGCCTCTCTCTCCGCCTTTAAGGTGCTCCTTAAAACCTACCTTTTTGACCAAGTTTTAGGTCACCTGTCGTAGCATCTCCTTAAATAGAATCAGAAAATGCTGGAAATACTCAGCAGGTCAGGCAACATCTGCGGCGAAAGAAACAAGAGTTAACGTTTCAGGTCAAAGACCTTTCGTCAGACCATCGACCTGAAACGTTAACTCTGTTTCTCTCTCCACTGACCTGCTGAGTATTTCCAGCATTTTCTGTTTTCAGTTCAGATTTCCAGCATCCGCAGTATTTTGCTTTTGTCCTATTATCTCCTCATGTGACTCGGTGTCAAGTTTTGTTTGATAATGCTCCTACGTTAAAGGTGCTATATAAATGCAAGTTGTTGTTGTTTATTCCTGGGCTCAACAGCTACTGGAGTGGCCTTATATCTTTATGCGCCCACTCCTGAAAATGCTCCCAATGCCTCATCATCTGCTTTGCCAAAGAGGCATGGAAATGAATAGTCAGCTTTTTCACTTTCGAAAATTCTAAAATTTGAATTTGAATAAAACCCTGAAAACCACAAGCTCTCTCAAACCGCCAAGAAGCACAAACATATATCCCCAGTAGAATATTCAGAAATTTGGACACATACCAACCTATAAAGTGCCAAGCATTCAGTCGCATACCCACTCCTAGACCACTGGAGAATTGAACACAGACCACCATTATACAGCTAGGAGTTGACAGTCTCTTTACACTAAAATAAAATGACAAATTAGTTTAAAAGAACTTATAGAAAGGTTTAATAAGAAGTGATGAAGTCCATACTGTAGCTCAGAGTTGTCTGAATGCTACAAATTTCAGATCTCCCCAGTTATTCTCTGAGTTTCGTGTCGCCGGTCTATTCTGTAAGCAGACCACCATTCCCTTCGATCGGGGTTTACTTTGATACCCAATATCTATCTATATAATAGAATGACCTAGAGTTATAACAATGAGACCCTCTTGCTATATGGTCTGAATGGAGTACTCGCCCTGTCATGTTCTGGAATGTGCCTCTCTGATCTTCTGAAAGATGGACTGATTCACACTTTAATGAGACAAGACTGAATTGGTAAGTGAATGAATAGATAAATATTTGACGTAAATCTCACCACAATTTGACTTGATTCTGTACCTTTCCTCACAACAAATAAAATAATAAATACGCCACACTGACCATCTTAGTGTGCTAAATCTTTTCTTGGACAGTCCTTGAAATCTTAAGGGAGGCTTACTGCCTCCCTGCCTCACTGAGTAGCCTTTTGGAACTGACTCAGAATATGTGTTTGTCTGTTTCCCCTCAGGACAGGAGGTTCCAACCCTCACCATGTTAGAGGAATTGGAGTATAGGACTGCCAATTAAACTAGATACTGCCGCCTCCCCCCACTGCCGGGTGGAGGCCTCTAGCAACTAGCACTTGCTGTTTTCAGAATGAATAAAAATGAGAAGTCGCACAACACCAGGTTATAGTCCAACAGATTTATTTAATTTTACAAGCTTTCGGAGCGGTTCGCTCCTTCCCAACGCCGGCATCTCCACATCATGACCAGAATGAATAAGGTTAACCCAACAGAATGAGCCTGGATGCTTCACAGAACAGACTTAACGACCCTCACTGTTTGATCAGAAGACAGCCCACATTCCACAGACTGGTCTGTCTGGGCTTGGCTTCAATATACATCTACTTGTGAAGATTTTAAGGCTTGATTGGGGTTTTAATTTTTCTCTATCTCCTGCTTCACCACTTTTATCTTTCTTATTTTCAGTCATCAAGATGTCTCAAGGGCTGTTGCTATTCTCACCGTTACTAGTGTTAAAACATAGATTTGAAACTTTATTCATTTTAACAATGTTACTAATGACTAAGTATTGAAAGAAATGCCAAATGTTTACATTACCTTAAGAAAGAACTTACATTTATATAGCACCTTTCACAACTTCAGGTTGTCCCAAATTGCTTTTCAGCCAATGAAGTATTTTTGAAGTGTAGTCACTGTTGTAATGTGGGAAACGTGGTAGGCAATTTGCAGACAGCAAGCTCCCACAAACAGCAATGTGACCATATAATCTGTTTTAGTGATTTTGGTAGAGGGATAAATGTTGGCCAGGACACTGGGGAGAACTCCCTTTCTTTTTTTTCGAAATAGTGCCAGGTGATCTTTTACGTCCACCTGAGAGGGCAGACGGGGCCTCGGTTTAACATCTCATCCGAAAGAAGGCACCTCCGACAGTGCAGTCCTCTCTTAGGACTGCACTGGAGTGTTGGCCTGGATTTTAGACTCAAGTCTCTGGAATGGGACTTAAACCCACAATCTTCTGACTCAGAGGCAAGAGTGCTACCACTAAGCAACAGCTGACACCAGTAGGAAACTGAGATAAGCCAGTTCTTTATATGAGCTGTAAAATACTTGAAGCATTTACTGGCCTGCTGATGCATAGAAAGATGGGCATGAGCTGCTTCGTATTGAATCATTTCAGAGAAATAAAGAATTAAACTGAAAATGAGTCAGAACTGTGCTCATTTGCAAAAGGACAGCCTGACTATTTCTGTGCATGTTAAAAATCCTAGACAAAATGATTGTGTTTGGAAACTTTCTACACAAGGAATTACTTTTACTATTGTGTATTTTGGTGATAAATTCACGTTTAAAATTATACTGACGTAAATCATGTCTATCTTAGTGCTTACATATCAGTCTCATCTTACACTTCAGTCTCTCTCAGGTCTGTTCATGACCCGTGAATGATTATAATTATAGGAAGAAGCATTCCAGAGATTCATATCAAGCTGCTTGCCAGTCGTGATATGCTGAGCATAGATCTACAGAAGAAAGAGAGGGCATCTAATTAATTTTACATGTCACTTTTTGAGTACTAATTTTCTCTCTTCAGAACACAAACCTCTTTTTTCATCATTTAACTTCTACAAGATGGCTCTGATTAAATCATAATGTGCACTGAAAGGAAACGGAATGACAAGAATTTTAGGGTTTTACTAACACACTGTCCCATGGCATTGCTCATGGCGAGTCAGAGGATCCACTAAAGTGTGACAACTAAAGCATGCTGGAAGTAACGGTAACACTGACAGGAAATGCAAACACAAGACTTTTACTACATTGTAGATGTTCAGAAATAGTGGCAAGCCAAGTTTTGAATTATCAGGTCAGTGGTTTATTATTTGGTTTGGGTGATGATAACTTCAAAAAACTATTGTTAGCACTTGTCTATTAACAACAAAAGAGCTATGGTCAGATTGATATCTGGATACTCCTATTTTATGCACTAGTGTCTCTAGTGTACTTCTGACTCAATCATCTATGGCAACCAAGAGAGAAAGAACAAACTTGCATTTATGTTGCGCCTTTCCCATCCTCAAGGCATCCCACACTGTTTCACAGCCAATAAAATACTTTTGGAATGGAGCCACTGTTGTTCTGCTGGTGAAAATGGCAGTCAGTTTACAGACAGCAAGGTCCCACAAACAGCAATGACCAGTTAATCTGTTATTGGTGGTGTTGGTTGAGGGAGGAATATTGGTGGAGACACCGGGAGAACTCCCTGCTTTTCTTCAAATAGTACCATGGGTTCTTTTACGTCCACTTCTACAGACACATGTGACCTCAGTTTAATATCTGATCTGAAAGATGCAGGATGGCCTGCTCGCAGGGCTCACTGCACTGACCAATAAAGGGTGTGAACAGCAGTTCATGATAATTCCTCCTCTAATATCGCTTCCCTGCTATTGGCAGAACAAGTACCCTTTGCTTGCTTCTTTCCCTAGTGAGGCAGTTGTAATCAAGAACTTATTAGGCTGGGGGATTGCACACAAGAACACTCTGTGACCCAGATTTCAATGTTTGAGCTGAGTGTACAGTTGAATCTTGATAAATGGGAAGTCGTTTGCCAAGAAATGTTATGCTTGGATCAATAGTTTTCCTATCTCATTCTGGAACTGCAAATTATGATCTAATTCTGGAATAATGTAGTATGAAGAAATGCGTGAGTCACAACATTAATACATTGCACTTCTTGCTTCACGTTACTGCATGGTTTGTAATTGGATCAATACTTGTATTTATGTTGCCCCTTTGGTCTGCGGATTGGTCTGCGCTCTCAGAGATAAACTTTTACACATTTGGGAATGTTGTTAAAATGTAAGTGAATTTATTGAATGTTACATTCTTCAACTGTTTATTCTCCACTCATGGTATCGAAGGGGCGGAGGTGGGGTGGGGATGAGGGGAAAGGGTTGGTTATATTACCTGTCTGTCCACTACTCACAGTTCTCTGATTTGCGCTATCAATGGCCAGGCTCCCTGTCTGCAGTGCAAGCTTGTAAAATTACCCTACAGTTGTTGGATAGATATGGGCCCGAAAATTAGACCTAATACGGGAGAGTACGCACTGTGTACTCTCGCGTATTAGGTCCCGAAGTGCCGGTTTCCTGCATGCACTGCGCATGCGCGGGAAACCGGCACTTCCGATATTGCGAAGGGGGCGGTTCCTAAGTGAACCGCGTGCGCACTACAGGCTGTGCGCACGCAGCACACTTAGTTTTTTTGTCAGGTTTGAACGCGCAGGTAAGTGTTGAAGATTTTACACATGAAGAAAGCAGGCGTAAGACCCCCTTTTAACAAGGTAAGTAGTTAATTAAGTATTATTTTAAATTTTTTTCAACAGGTTTATATTTTTCAGAGACTTTAAAGAAAGGTAAGTTTATTTTTATAACTTTTAAAAAGAATTAAAAATTTTTCAAAAATTTAAATTTTTGTTTAAAGTGGTTAATTTATTTAACTATAGTTATTTTATTAATGTGATGGCTTTTTTTTAAATTTAATTGAGGTTTAGCTGTTCTTTTGGGGGCTTGTTGTATTCATAGTTTTGACAGCTCTTCCTGTCAAAACTATGAATGAAAGATGGTGTGCTGCCATTGGCTCTAACTGGCCCACGTGATCCCAGAGGTCGCATCGCACTAACTGCGCCTCTGGGACACGCACACACTGCGCGCCGGCACCAGGGAGAGGCCCAGGAACTGAAGTTCGTGTGGGCCAAAACCATAAAGGCAGGCGCGGAGTGCGATATCGCGGGGGATCCTTACCCCCGCGGCAACCATCGAAGTCCAATTTCTGGGTCATTATGTTATAGAGCCATAGAATCATAGAATGGTCACAGCACAGAAGGAGGCAATTCGGCCCATGCCGGCTCTCTACAGGAGCACTTCAGTGAGTCCCACTCCCCTGCCCTTTCCCCGTAGCCCTGCAAATTTTTTTCCTTCAGGTACTTATCAAATTCCCTTTTGAAAGCCACGATTGAATCTGCCTCCACCACCCTCTCGGGCAGTGCATTCCAGATCGCAACCACTCACAGTTGTCTGGAGTAGGACATCACGTGCGGTGCCAGGGTTTTTAGAGCACGCACTAAGGTATAAGGAAGCCTCGGCTTACCCACTGGTACCCCAGTACAAATTCCCCAAGTCTTATCTACACTCCCAGCCAATAGCAGGAGGGGTTTTAGAGATGTCTGTCTTTGCTACAGTTGATTGAAGTTGAACTTTTTGCTGTTGCACCATCGACTACACAAATCAAACTCTTGAAGACGTGCTTGATGATCGTTCTTTCCAACAGTTCACTTACTGAGAACAGGCTAACCCCTAAAACACTCCATAATGGGAGTGAACGTGAATGGTACCCTGGAACTCCATATTTGGATGTTTGTACCAGCTATGTGGTTATCCAGGCTCCACTGTATTCTGAATTATTGAGGTTAGGTTACATGGTTAGGAAGTTAGGAAACTTTGCCTTCAACTGGAGAAATAAACGGCTGGAACTCAGAGTGCTAAATATATAATTGCCTGGGGAAAATAAACATAATCTCTCCCCTTTTGTGACTGCACAAACGTACATGTATGGAGAAAAGCTGCATTGGAGATGTGTGGTATTTAAAGTGGTGTATGACAGCTTGTTTACAAAGCCTCACATACCTCTGCAGTCTGCAGTTTACTTTCTTTCTCTCCAATTTAAATTGACAGCTTGAAATATTAGAACTGTTACGACATATTTGTCCGACACTTTTTGCTTGTAGGACCTGGCAGGACAATCAGGTTATAATTTCTGCTCATTTTTGTAGTACGGAGAAGTGTATTAGGATATGCTATTTTTTATATTAAGAGCAGCAATGGTCCATGGCTTTGGTATGGTGAAAGTTCCATTGCAAACTTTAAATAAATGGCAGTAGATATAAGCAAAGGAGCCAAGAGTTGAGTTGAGTTGTATCTGTGTGTGTGTGTGTGGTTGGTGGGGGGGGGGGGCAGAGAAATGAGCAGACAGCAGAATTTGCTAATCCCTCAGAAAGGAGTGTGACTCCCTCCACTGTCCAAAGATCCTGATTCTGTCCACATATAAGTAAATGTTTTCTGAACTAGTTAACTTTGACCTGAAAGTGTTCATGGTCAAAAATGCTCCTTCATATAATTCACTTGGCTACTGGAAGGGCAGCAGAGTTCGCTACCTAGTCCTCTCTGCCTTGCCACCTCACTCACTGCTTAAAACTCTTCTCTTTGATCATGCCTTCAGTTCCCCACCTAGTTCACCAATCCTCTCCCTTTTCCCCATGCTTGGTGTAAACAGTACCCTTGCCTCCTTACCATAAAGCACTCAGAAACATCTTTCAGCACGGGGAGCACTATAGAGATTAAAGTTGTTGTTGGGGTGCAACAAGATACAGATTTAAAATCATTTCACATTTTTGAATAAAGCAATAAAACACATCAATGGATCTCACTTGTATTCTTCAACTCTTATAAACTTTAAAACAATATAACTATGAAAAGTTTCCATTTGGGGTTGTCAGCTTTTTCATTACTTATTAGTTTAGATGTGGGATATTGCCTCTGAATCAAAAGGTTGTGTGGCTCAAGGACTTGAGCCCACAAGCAAAAGCTGATATTCAACTACATTACTTAGGACGTGCTGCATTATTGGAGATGCCACCATTCAGATGAGACATGAAATTGCAGCCTTATGCAGGACATAAAAGATCCCACGGCACTATTCAAAAAGGAGGGCCTTCTCCTGGTGTCCTGGTCAACACTCCTTCCTCAACCAATGCCATCACAACAGATTAAATGGCAATTCATTTCATTTGCCATTTGTGGGACCTTGCTGTGTGCAAATTAGATGCCATGTTTACCTATATAACAACAGGGACAGAACTTTAAAAATAATTGTGAAATGCTTTGGAAGGTCCTGAGGATGTGACTTCTTAAGAGTTTCTTTTGTAAAATGATGTAACTCAAAGGTGCTCATTTTGTAAGAATCTGCTCTTCAGTGCATGGAGTAGTGCTGAAGAGTAGCGATGTATTGCTAGGGGGATAGATTATAAAAACAGGGAGGTATTGCTGCAGTTATATAAGGTATTGGTGAGACCGCACCTGGAATACTGCATACAGTTTTGGTGTCCATACTTAAGAAAAGACATACTTGCTCTCGAGGCAGTACAAAGAAGGTTCACTCGGTTAATCCCCGGGATGAGGGGGTGGACATATGAGGAGAGGTTGAGTAGATTGGGACTCTACTCATTGGAGTTCAGAAGAGTGAGAGGTGATCTTATTGAAACATATAAGATTGTGAAGGGGCTTGATCGGGTGGATGCGGTAAGGATGTTCCCAAGGATGGGTAAAACTAGAACTAGGGGGCATAATCTTAGAATAAGGGGCTGCTCTTTCAAAACTGAGATGAGGAGAAACTTCTTCACTCAGAGGGTAGTAGGTCTGTGGAATTTGCTGCCCCAGGAAGCTGTGGAAGCTACATCATTAAATAAATTTAAAACAAAAATAGACAGTTTCCTAGAAGTAAAGGAAATTAGGGGTTACGGGGAGCGGGCAGGAAATTTGACATGAGGCTGAGTTCGGATCGGTCGAGGCCCTGTGGGTGGCGTAGCGGGCCCAGGGGCTGAGTGGCCGGGTCCTGCTCCTACTTCTTGTGTTCTTTAGATTTGAGGTGAGGATCAGATCAGCCATGATCTTATTGAATGGCGGAGCAGGCTCGAAGGGCCGATTGGCCTACTCCTGCTCCTATTTCTTATGTTCTTATGATGACATGAGTTCCTGCACCTGACTTCCTGTAAGATGAGATTGGAGATGCTCCTCCCACCACCCCCCTCCCCCAAGGGATAGAGACTTGTCTTGACCACTATCACATGTTGTTTAGAGAGCAACATTGGCAGAAACTTTAAAGAGGTGACCTACCTGCCCCCTAGGCCAGGGAACGGAACAGATGGACCTAAAAGGACATAAGATAACTGGAAAATGAAGAAGAAGGAACATTTAAAAAAGAGACTAAAGATGGATGTTACAAGAGCGGCTAACCATTCTGTTCCGTCAGTGAAAGTAAACAGGCATTTCAATTGGCTGTGAGGGCATGTACAACATCAAAGAAAATATATTTAGTGTCAGATCTTGATTCTCTTCAAAAACTTATCTGAAATGAATGAATATTAAATTCAATTTGGATTAAGATCAAATTAAGAATGAATGGTTTGATTTCATCCAGTCACGGTTATCAAACGCTGGTATCAGAGAAGTACTGTAATCTGTAAGAAACACAGCTGCTGCAATTTAACAGAAAATGCAATGTCCATCAGTTTAAAAAAAGCAACCCATATATGGCCTGGGAGATATGCTGCCTTGCACAATCACGATAGGGATACAGCAACACCCACGCGGCCAGTTTCCCAAAGAGCTTTATATTTCATTCTCATGAACCCAGAAGGAAAAGAAGTAAACACTTCACTTTTATGCTGTAATTTCATTCATTTTGGATCATCTCTTCCCAGGTGTAGTTTCTAAACCTTCGTAAACCTCCAACGATGGAGAACGGTGCCGAGAAGAGTGTTGCTCCAGTTTCACAATGTTTTACATTGCATTTTTTCAGCAGTCATTGCCATATGTTGTTTTACTGGCTTCATTAAACTGACTTCCTTTTTTCCCACCCTTCAACACCCTGGTTATACTGAGCCCTGACGATTATGTCAAACTCAGTGCACTTATAAGGAGTGAAACGCTAGAGTGGAGCTTTGCTAGATGGGATCACTTTGGGAATCAGAATACAGCTGATGGAGTCATTCTAATGCACAAATTGCAGAATACGTGGAGTGTAAAGGGGTCATTATCTGACTTTGTGCTCCTGATAGGGACCTTCGCCCAGTGAGAATGCACTTCAGAAATTCGGCTGCTCGCTACTGATGATTTTATTATGGACTTTATGGGGGAGAAATTCAGTATCGCCCCATTTGGGGCGCAATTATCGGCTGGGCACAAAGCTTAGCGCCTGGCGCTAATTATCGCCACCGACTGCAAACTTGACGTTTATCGCCCCTGGAGGTGATTGGAGCGCTAAATCAGGCGCTTCACACCTGTCTTAAGGCGCAAAGGCCGAGGAGCGAGGCGCTACCTCAGAGCGCTGGCGAAGCTCATGTGATGTCAGTCAGCAATGAACACACACACAATGGCATGGGCCAGTTCTTAAAGGGGATGGTTGATCTTGCTTTCCATCCACATCCTGCTCATTGCAGCCTTGAATCTCGGCCTGGAGAGACCTGCACATCGAATCTGCTGGGAAGAACAATGGAGAGTATCAGGGAAAGAGCTCAGAGTGCAGCCCCCACAGTCTCTTCTAAATCGATACAAGGAAGGGCTAATCAAAATGAACCTGCAAAGTGCTGCTCAGTACCCAAAACTCCTTCACACAGCGTTGAATCTCTCCAGAAGTCTCTCTCTCTCTCTCTCAGAATGCGTGGTTCAAAAATGGCACCAACAATAAAAGGCAGGAAGCGATCGCCTTTAAATAGCGCTCCCCCAGTCCCTTCATGACTGCAAAACGCTCCCCTCAACCTGTCGTTGCTAGCGTCAGGCGGTAAGGCGGGGGCGCCACTCAATATCCGCTCCGGGGCGATACCGGGGCGTTGCGCACTCGACTGACGTCACGATCTGCCTGCACAGGAGATCGTGGCAGTCGTGTTTAGCGCCGCCGCAAAATGTCTAGTTAATTTCGCGAGCGGCGCAAACATCGCCGCGCCTGGGCGCTAGATGATTTGCGCCCCATTCGCTCCCTCTTAAGGCACTAACGGGAGGCGCAAACAACTGAATTTTTCTCCCCTATGGATTTTAAAATTCTAGACATAGTGTGCCAAAGTTTCCTATATACACTGAGGCATGAAGTCAGCGAATTAGCCATCAAGTATCTTGAGCTCCCTATTTAATAAGATTTCTGAGGATTCACTGTGACACTGGGGTAGAGTTTTGCCTGGGCATTACCCATCACCTGGGCAGAAAGGACAATCTGGTGGAGAGGTTCGCATGCCCCTTGCAGAACCCACCAGATCTTCCTTTCTGTGCTCTGCCCACACGATGCTTAGCACCCTGGCGGTAAGGACAAAACTCTATCCCAATAGCTCCAGCTAGACACAGGGGACACAGATTTAAGGTTTTGGGCAAGAGATACAGGGGGGATGTGAGGAAAAACTTTTTTTACACAGCGAGTGGTGATGACCTGGAATTCGCTGCCAACGGAAGTGGTGGAAGCGGAGACACTCAATGTTTTCAAGGGGAGACTGGATAGGCACTTGAGGGGAATAAAATTGCAGGGCTACGGGGATAGAGCGGGGGAATGGGACTGACTGGATTGCTCTGCAGAGAGCTGGCATGGAATCGATGGGCCGAATGGCCTCCTTCTGTGCCGTTATGACTCTAGACGTGTTTGCAAACTATACAAGCACAATGGATAGCATTTTCTGAAGCATGACCCGATAATACATACAAGTCGTTTCAACTTTATTATGTCGAAAAGAAACGATCACAATAAAACTCGAAAATGGCCGTCCATCTGCTGTGCAGTGGTTTTCAGTGACATCAGATTAGATGATAGCAGCAGAAATCAAACAAGCAGCCATTGTGATCTCCTTCGCCTGAGCAACAGGCACTGATCTATTGCAGCAATATTTTGAGAGCAGCCTTAAGGAGGTCTCAGCAGCCTGGAACCAGACTAGACTGTTTCCACTTGTCTTTTACTTGAAGGGAAGGTCAAAACATTAAACGTCAATGCCACTGCCACCAAAAATAAAATTCTTATACCCTCTCTTCTTGCATTTGGAGTCGTCAAATCTTAGCCATTTTTGCTCTCTGACATGATCCCGGGGGGCTGTTATCAAGTGTTAACTTGATAATCAAGTTACAGTGATCAATGATTAATGAATCTGAACTGCGTGAATTGTAGAGCTGTGTTTAATTTAATGAAAGCTATGGTGTTTGGCCACTGTGTCTATTAAATGTTTTCATTCCAGAGAAAGCATCCTATCCATATTTGGTGATGTGGATGAAGGCCAAACCAGCCACAGAACCCTGACATACCACACGCACACAGACATTTTGCAATACCTGGCATCCAGTTATTTAGAAAGGTTCTTCCAAAAAATGTCTGCTAAGTGAAGGCGGTTTCATTAGTTTCTTTTCAAATCTTTTCGAAGAGCTTTGCAAAGAACAGTGTTTCGCTGTTTAACAACAATGCTGTTGCATTGGCATATGTGGAAGCCCGTGTTTGATAATAGATCACTTCTGATTCAAATCAGCTGCTATATTGTCACTCGGAGCAATGCTGTAAGAGCCAACGTGACTCAAAAATAATAAAAAGAAATATTAATGCATGTAGAAAAAAGGATTGAGAGAAAAAGAAACTGTCCTTGTAGAATGAACTGTATTATCTTTTAATGCAGAGTTATCTGAACTGCAGCCCATGGGCCACATGCAGCTCCTGAGCACTGGCATTCTGGGCCTAGAAACTCAGAAAACTCGGGGCTGTTTACTCATTTATTTCATAGGATGCGTTTACACTGTTGGTTTAATGTCAGTGTGAAGTGACTTCTGGGGGGGGGGGGAGCAATTTTTACCCAACCCGTGCAGCGGAAACTGAGCGGGGGTGCAGTTAAAATGCCCTGGGTTACTTACCTGCCAGAAAGCTGCCCAGATTCTGCTATTTCCAATTTTAACAGACACTTCCGAACAGGCGGCTAATCCACCCTCCCAAATCCAGCAGGGTTCTAATTCACACAATGCTAATCGGGGTCTCATGATGCGATTGGGCGCCGACATCGATTTTAACTTTGACCTGAGCGGGGAAAGTCCAGTTCCAGCCAGGTGAAGGCAGTCTGAAAAGCGGCTTGAAGTTGAAGAGACCCTCCAGGTAGGAGTTTTCTTTGTTGCTCCAAGATGAGTGCTCCACCGGGCCCCACAAGGAAAGTGAAGGCCTCCTCTGCCCTGAACTCCATTCCCACCCCACCCCCTTCTCTTTCCTACCGTGAGACATCCCCCTGGAACTCCCTTCCCCACACTTACCTGAGTGCTGGCAGACAGCCCTTGGCCACCCAATTTCCCAGAGGTTAGCAGCCGCTTCCCGCCCACTTCCGGGCAGGATGTGGACCAGCGGCATGTTAATGAGCCCCGGCAGTTAAAATCGCTGTGGCTTCACACTGCCGCAGGCAGGTGGGAAATTAACCGAAACCAGCAGTTTCCCACCGGAAAGCCACCGATAGTTAGAATCCCTTCCTAGAGTCTGGGCTTGACCTGACTTCAGAGTGAGAGGCCCTGGAAGCTATGCTCTCCCACCACACGGTGTGGATAAACAGTGCAATGTCAAGCCCTGGTTTACAAAGTGCTCATAGGGGTGTGTTGAATCTCCTGGTAAACCCACCTATCCTCACTTTAAGCCACTCCCTTCCCTGCTCTTTAAACGTTTTATATCTCTAACTGTTGAGAGTTAGCTCTGCCCTGCACCTACCCAGGAATGTACAGAGCACTCTCCGAAACAGAACATCTAAAATCCAGGCAGGAGTGAAACAATGTAAAGTTGCAGACAGTGCCTGGCTGTGACTCGACCAGCAGCTACCAGTCTCACACCTGTAGCTGCAATGTAAACGCACCGTCATTCGCTGGCTTGTCCTATTTGAATTTTGTGGGCCTGTCTGTAGGTTTGGAAAGGGCAGTTTTTAATGCTATTGTCTCATTGGTGGATACATCCTAAATCAGAACACCATGTTCTGTTGGGAGTCAGCAACTTGCGATATATGCAAAAGAATGAGAACATGGATTTGAACTTTCTGTGTGGCCTCTGAGGGCTTTATGGTACGTACTATGAGGCCCCTGAAGACAAAGGGGTAGATTTTATGAATTCATGCTCCTAGGCGTGCACATCAGGAATCTGGGCGCGGTTGTGATTGGGCCCTGCAGAACCTTCCACTCACCTCCATGTCTGAATTCTTGATCTGTGCTTCCATCATGTGAATCTCTAAACCGGGAGCAGTAATTTGCTAAATCTACCCTTAAAAGGTTGGACACCCTAGTTGTAATGTGTGATACTTCTGTTTGACTACCTTTTTAGTTGTCTTGTGGCCTACTTCTGGGTATTGTAACCAACAATATTTTCAATAAGTATTACAGGAGTTTGACCTTTCAATAACAATGTTGCTGTTGCAATCATCATACAACCCATCAGGCAATTTGAGATAGTTAGAGTTGAAGAGATTTGCACTTCACAGGAAAGTGACCGCAGAAAGCAACAAACCTTGAAAAAGAAACATTTCAGTGACCTGAATTCGGTCTCCTGGGGGTAGAATTTCAACTTGGCTGATGTTTAGCGGGTCCCCCAATTAAAAGAGGCTTTATAATACCAGAATCAGTGCCTGCAGATCTAACTGAAACCTTAGAGTTATTGTACGATGTGTTAATCGATCATTTCAGGAAACAAATGCATTTTGAAATTTGAAATACCCCTATCTCAGATAAATTCATACCACACGAGGTTGTCAGATGTCTTTCAGACAGTTTTGGTGGAATTTCGAGCAATTGTTAGCAAGTTGGTTAAATGATTAAGCTAGCAGAGTCACAAAAAAAAGCAAATAAAATAAATGTGGCCCCTCTGCATGATTCCCCTTCCCTGTTATTCTGTGGAGCAGAAAAGGGGAGTGCTGTATATGCAAAAAATCCCTATAAAGAAAATATCCTACTAGAGAAATGTTGCAAGGCTTTTCATGTGGGTATTAAGGGCTGTGGACAGGTTCTACCTTAACTTGAACCTTGTAGAACAAAATCTGATCATATGAAATCCATTCAATAATACACGTTATGATAAATATATGATTATTTGTAGTAAAGAAGAAACTCCTTTTAATCATTCCCCAATTTTCAAATTATTTTCTTTCTATTTTCTGGTTTCGTTCTCCTCCCACCCTCCCTAATTGAGCTTCTTCCAGGACTTTACTGATCACACTGTACAACTGTTTTGATATATTTGAGAGCCACCAGAATAATTTGTCTTGTGAATCTCCCCCTCTCCTCAAGGGAAAAAGTGAAACCCTTGATTGGTACCTCCCTCACTTAGATCAGGGACCTTTCCACATGCTAAAATGAAAGCACAAGGGCATATTCTGCCACTCATGAGTAAACCAAGGCACAGTAATCGCATGCTGCCACTATCGTATTTTTCAGACCAGCTGTACTAGTGCATGTAGTTACCTCCCATGAAATAAGGTCTTCAAGACTGGTTGTCCTGGGTGAACAATGGAAATAAGTTACAGGACAGCCATTGAATCTCTTCATTATCACTATCCTGTGCGTAAACAGCAGAATGGATCTGCCAAATATTTGGAATGCTCGCTGATGAGACTCCAAAGGCTATAGTTTCCACGCTATCAGGAATTTCTGTTTGTGATACAAAGTGGACAATCGTAGCTCCACAAACAGGCAGCAGATTAAGGAGTCTGATGCAGTCTTTGTAGTTTTGAAAGGGATAATGTTAGGAGGTTCCCAATGTTTATATTTTAGCATTAAAACTCCTCCTTATTAACCGCAGAGACTAAGCTTTATCATAAAGTATGCCCATAAATGTATTACGATACAATAAATTACTTTTAGGGCAAAATTAACTGCGTGAATAAGAAGAGCAGCTACTGCTTCTGAAATGGTAATATAAATTGTCAGCATTCTCCATTGACCATAGGTTTCCTGATTGTACTTAAGATAAATAGAATAGTGACCCATCGACTTATACAGCGTATCATTAAATGATGAAACAGCCCTGTTTAAAAAGAAAAATGTTCATTTAAATAGTTTTCTCTCCAGGATAATCCTCTGGCGTGTTGTTCTCACCACATCCTGCTTTAGTCTGGGGAAAATGTATGTTATAGTCCTATAACTTTTCACCACAAATGCAGCGAAAGGACATTCCGATGGCTTTGCAGTATTTGCTGACTCGGTGATAGATATATTTCATAGTTCAAAAGTCCCAGGTTGGGCTCATTTTCCAAAGTATTGCCACTTTAATTGACCGTAGGATGCTTTTAATGCAACCAAGTTGACTAAATATTGCCTTGCAATAGATTGTTTTTACTGAAAAAACAACTAATACAGCAAAACTTTGTTGGAGCATGGAATATATGCTTTGGCATAGAAAGAAAGACTTGCATTTACATAGTGCCTTTCATGACCACCGGACGTCCCAAAGCGCTTTACAGTCAATTTTTGTCATGTAATGTAGGAAACGCGGCACCAATTTGCGCACAGCAAGCTCCCACAAACAGCAATGTGATAATGACCAGATAATCTGTTTTAGTGATGTTGATTGAGGGATAAATATTGGCCAGGACACTGGGGATAACTCCCCTGCTCTTCTTCGAAATAGTACCATGGGATCTTTTACGTCCACCTCGGTTTAACGTCTCATCCAAAAGACGGCACCTCCAACAATGTAGCACTCCCTCAGTACTGCACTGGAATGTCAGCCTAGATTTTTGTGCTCAAGTCTCTGGAGTGGGACTTGAACCCACAACCTTCTGACTCAGAGGTGAGGGTGCTACCAACTGAGCCACGGCTGACACTTGGAAATAGTTGAGGTAGAGCGTCTTTATGTGAAAAATAGATAAACAGTTGAAATAAAGGAAAATACAGGGCTATGGGGAGAGAGCAGGGCAATGGTAATAGTTTATGTTTGCTCCAGCAAAGAGCCAGCACAGACACAATAGGCCAAATGGCCTCTTTCTGGGCTATAAACCTCTATGGTTCTAAGAATGAAGAAAATAGGCCGGAATTTCCTTCGGGGAGGTGGGTTGAGGGTTGGGTCTGAGGCAGGCTGGAAACCCAGGAGGACGGGTTTCCTGCAGGCCCAGCCGACTTTACCGGCAGGTCTTAATTTGAATGTGAGGCCTTGATTTCCCGCCCGCAACCAGCCATCTTGAGAGGCTGCCTCTCTGTCCCCTGCCTCTGTTTAACTGCCGGCTTTCACGAATTGTGTGAAACCCGTCCATAGGCAGTTAAATTCAAAATGGCGGGGAAAATAGAGGCTTCCAGCCTCATTACAGTATTTAAATCGTGGTAACGGCCCCTGGCAGTGGTTTGGCTGCCCGCCCCCCGTCCCACCTCTGGGGAAAACCGGAAGTGGGCTGGTTGGAGGCGGGATCAGGTCGGGAATCCCATTTTTAACAATTTAACTGCCCCCACGCTCCAAACCCACCCGTTTTTTGATGGGAAAATTCCGGCCATAGTTTTCCGTAACATGCAAAACACTAAGATTATAAATTGAATTTATATGCTCAAGTACTTCCTGAAGTAGTGTAAATAAGTAAATCGAAGTAATTATAGCCCGAGGCAATTGCAATACCGTGTAAAATTTCTGGCTTCAGGTCAGAAGAATGCAGCATGAAATAAGTAGCTTCGCTTTGGAGAGCAGTGCTCGAGGGAGTGCATCATGGGAAATCATGGTCATACTCCTCATTAGGAACACTGGATCGTGGGATCATCCAGTGTGCGGTCTACCGCTAAACAACGCATTTCTGACACATACTAGTTGTAGATCAGATGAAAAGTGACAGAAACTTGTGATAAAAGGACCCTGTAGTGATGCGGTGTTGTGTGACAGGAAGATCCAGTTGCATATCTCTCTTTCAGCGTGTTCCCAGGAAGTTGATTTGATGGATTGTAACGTACCGGATTCTGCTGGGTTCTGTTGATTTGAGTTTTGAGCCTCTTGCTAGTGTTGATTTGCTTTGCTGCTTTGCAATTCCCTCCCATCGGTTTTACGCCGTGCATGGGTTTGAAGTGCAATGAGGGCACCCAAACTATGCAATGCACCCGAGCAGTTTTACCATATTTAGTTAACATTACTTAATTGATCTTTTCAACCTTTTCCCACAGATACAGCAAAGAAGTCAGTATACTGTATGCAAACAAGCTCTCATCCCTGTGACGGGACAGCAGGGCCAGCTCTCAATCAACAAGAGTGGTGTTGACACTCCAATTACCTCTATGTGAGTATAGTTAGAGAGATTAATTATACGCTGTCTTTGGTAGCAGCCTCTTGTTGACTTGACATGCTCATTTATCTACATATTAATGCATCTCTGCAATAAATTATGTGATTAACAGTCATCTCAATCTTACTCTAAACTGTTACGTGCAACTAGGGCTTCTGTTAACACTGCACATTATTTTATGCTTAGCATTTAGACATGTGTTCGGTGTTGGGGGGAACACTGCAACTTATTAACACTGTAGGGGTATGGAAGAAACAACTTACATTAATATAGCACCTTTCATGACCCCAAAGCAGTGCACAACCAATTTACTTTTGAAATGTAGTCATTGTTGTTATGTCGGCAAACACAGCAGCTAATTTGCACAAAGCAAGGTCCCATAGACAGCAAAATAATGATGAGCGCCCAGATCATCTGCTTCTTGGTGGTGTTGGCGGAGGGAAGCAGTGTTTGTCAGGACACTGAGAGTACTCCCTGCTCTTCAAATAAGTTTACGATGAGTACAGGATGGGTGGCTGGCAGGGAATCCAGTCTGAAGCTGATAAAGGCGTGAATGAGGGTATCAGCAGCTGATGAGCTTAGGTAGGGGCAGAAGCAAGTGATATTATAGAGATGGAATTGGGCGTTCTTTGTGATAGACAGGATATGAGGGGGGAAGCTGTGAGCCAGGTTTCATTGAAAGCCAGGATGTCAATACAATCATCCACAATGAGGTCATGATACAAGGGCCTTGTGTGCAAGAAAGCAGATGTTCTCGAGGGAAATGCAGAAAGGGGTGGTGACTGATGATCCACCAGCAGAGCCCAGTGGCGTGCAAGGTGGGAGAGAGATTGGTGAGGTTTAGACCCCCTGGGCAGGAAGGTTGGCAAGAACGGAGGATGGAATGCCTATCGAGATTTTGTGCTCAAGTCCTCGGGGTGTGGATTGAGGCCACAACCTCCTGATTCAGAGGCAAGAGTGCCACCCCTGAGTCAAAGTTGACACTTTTGCAAGACTCTGCTCCTTGCTACATGCACAATATACCTTATAATGAAAAAAGAAAAGAAAAAATCCAATGTTAAAATTAAAATTTGAATTTGGCATAGGGATGGCGGATTATTTTCTCTGATAAAACGGATGTACACAGAAGAAATGTCTGTCATTTTCCGTTACTGATATCTTCATTTATGGGAAGTTACTTTTTAGACCACATTGAGCTGTGGGATTTGACATTTAAAACTCTTAGTACAGTACTAACACAGTGGTAGTGAATTGAAGTTTCGTAAAGAGACTATTTCCATCTTTCCAAGGAACATTACTTACCTAAATATAACTCTTCAAAACAGCAGCAGTTAGTGACCCTTCAAGTAAAATTACATGAGAGCTCATGGTTTTTGTACTAATAGCCTCTCAATGCTCTGAGATGGTATCGGTGATATTATGGAGTTGATGAAGTGATGCTATCAGATGGAAATGATGGATGACAGTGTGGGTGGCTTTGCTTGGCCAGGAGTGTTCTTCGGGGTGATGAGTCAACATTGTCTGGAGCCTGCAAGATTTGTCAGGTAAAGCTGAACTATTGATCCAAGAGCCAGGTGGAGCCTGGAGCACATCAGGGAAGCTTGGAGTATCTGTCAAGGCAAACCAAGGCTACCTTTGAGTGGGCTCTTGAGAAGAAAATCCAGGAGGCTGGGATTCTTGAACATTAATTCAGGAGTATGAAACATCCAATAAAGGAGGGACAGTTTGAAGAAGCCTGGAGCAGCATTTTAGGGACCTGGAGAAAGTAAGAGTAGCTAGCTGGGTTTTAAATAAACCATTTCATATTAAAATCTTTGGTTGAAGGGACATATCTGGAGTGAGAGGTATGTGTTTCCAGTCTAGCGTTGGAGGCCTTTATTTATTATATTAAGTTTATCAAGAGTCATATTAATATCTTTAGGCATTTTCAATGGTGATAGATATAGGGGTGGAAGCAAAGTCCAAAGAAGCTTTGTTCTGCCTTACCAAACCAAACCAAGTTCGGAACCTTAGATGCTTTACTGATCCCTAATTCTCTACGTCAATGATATCAAACAAGATGCTTTGATCAACCAGCATGCTCCATAATTGTAAATTTAGTCTTAAAAGATTGGCGGTACACAACCAAAGGGTTCAGGTTGATGTCATCAGTTGTCATTGTAAAACTCAAGTACTGTCTTCAGATCAATGGCCTTCTCCATTCACCATCCAATCTTTGCCATTGTCCATAATAGTCTATCATGGTAGTCTTCTGGAGATGGTGGTTGTGGTTTGTCACTTAGCAACATAAGAAGTACAACAGAACTTATGGCAAAAGTCCTAAAGTGTATCCCCTTCTGTGGCAGCAGTAGTTTTGCTGCTATGATACTCAAAAGTTATATAACGGTCATTACATGTAGTCTGTTCTTGATGGTTTCCTAATAATACCATAAATTGTCATCACAGAAACAAGTAAAATTGGTTCCAGCTGTGCAGAGAGAAATCTGACACCTCTGTTTTTGTCAAATTGCACCTTAATAGGATTAAACTCAAACAATCGGCAGGCATATTGAAGGCATTTTTAAGGTCACATAACATTTAAAAAAGACAGGATGTAGAAGACAAATAGAGTCAAGAAGAGAGTTACAAGGCTGTAACCTAACCATTGTGTTCAGAGGAGGACAACATCAACTTGCATTTATATAGTGCCTTTAATGTAGATAAACATTCAAGGTGTATTCACAGAGCTGTAATCAGGCAAAACATGGACGCTGAGCCAAAGAAGGAGATATTAGGGGGGTGACCAAAGCTTGGTCAAAGAGGAGAGGTAGGTGGAGGGGTATATGGAGAGCTATTTATGAATGTGATTTGGATCCCAAGATGGGTCTCCAACCTTTCAATCCCACCCAGATGTCGTTCAGACTAAAATATTGGGTAGATTTTACAAATTGGTGCTTTACATGATGAGAATGAAGATCAGGAATTAACAGTTGCAAGACTTATGAGGCGCTGAAATGTGGACCAAATTTCCAACATGTGCAAAGCTCTGAACTGGAGGAGCCCTAATTCATAAAAATCTACCCCTATATTTATGTTTTTGTCAAAAATTTAATGAGCTTACTATAACAGTTGTGCTGACTGACTGGCTTGCTCCACATTATGTAAAGAAAAACATATTACATGATTGATTTTTCACTGTATTTTAGCAGCAATTATTCACCAAGTGCTATTATAAATAGACCAGTTGTTTATGTTATAAATTGTAACCAAGTAGACATCATGTTAGCTTGAAAAAAAAATTAGACGATTAACTTGTAGTTAGATGAACTGACCCCATTTTATATAATTTTGGATTGTAGCTTTGGCTTTGATTCTCATCCCAGCTCTAGTGTAGTGACTTGGACTAATGCAGGATTTTGAAGTGAAAGATAGATCATGTAGCCACTAAAAGCCCCTCAGATTGTCTGAGCAGAAATATACCAGTATTTGAGTTTGAGGTATGGGAGGGCATTGAATGGAAGGTCGCATCTATTTTGCAAACTAAAATGTTAAATTCTGCTTATGAAGGACAACTAAGAAATTTCTCCCTGGGCCTCCCTGCATTATGCCAAATCCTCAACCAAGTGCCCTCAATTCCAATTTAAAACCAGCTGTTGGAAGGTATGTGAAAATAGCCCGGGTTGACTAACCCGCTGTTCCTCCTCTCCCTCCCCGTGGGGATGTTCTTCACCCAGTGCCTCCCCAAGGCAGTACGGCTGAGATCAGTAACTCTCCAGGTGGGGTATCATAGGGATAGAACTGCATCCTGCCACGCGGCCACACAGTGTGTTGGTACTTCACCGAAAGAAGTGTAACTATCCCTTCCCTTGCCACACTCCCAATTTGCATATAAAGCAGTGAGCTGCAAAACATGACCCTTTTTTTTCCTCTACATTAGAATTTGCAACACTGGCAAAGTGGCAATGTATTTTTCTAGTTATAAAAATACCTAATCCTCACAAAGGAGTTAGGCTGGTTGTTGACGAGAGAAGACTCTAAGTTCCCCCAGTTATTTCAAAATAATTACCGTGGATCTTCTCAGATGAAGTGTACCTCATCTACAATTGTAACAAGCCTTCAAATGTCCTCCTCAACAGGAGGGCTCTTGGTATCAAAGCTCCACTCAGTCCTGGAAATCAATGTAGGGCTGGAAATTGGTTTCTGGGTACAGTTGACATCTGGTTTTGATTGACAGCTCTACATTTATAAACAAAATGCCATAAGTTTAGAGAGACAAATGGTCTGCATTACCTGAATTTTCAGTCATTTTGGTACAAAATAAGCACGGTAAAAAGTCAACTGGAGAGAGTCAAGGTGAGTATAGTTTCTCCAAGTCAATCCAACCGTACCAGTTGAGTGACAGGTGATGTTCAGGCAAGTACTTTGTGTACAAGTCAATTAGCTAACAATATCTGTTTGAAGAATGAAAAAAATTACACATAATTTGAAGAGTCGCTAGATTTTTTAACTTATTCTTGGTACAACACACACAACCTGCTGCAAAACTGTTCTCACTGATGCAGTGCTGAGTGTAAATGCTCGGGGTATATTTTCCAGTCCCAGCCAACTTGCCAGAATTTTTCCAGGGTCATCCCTGATGAATTATTCAGTGGAGCTCCTGGCTCAACTTGGACCTGTTGCTAGAAGCGCGCCAAAACAGAGGTGGTGAGAAATTGCATGTATCAACAGTCCTTTAAAGGACCGCAGCAAAAGTTTAAAGGGATGTGTCCACTTAAAGGTAAGTGGCCATTTCTGGAGGTGAAAAATGTTGACGCTTTTACGAAGGCTGTAAAGATTTTAAAAGTACATTTTGGTCTTTCCAAAAGCTATATAGCGCAAATAGTAATGTTTCTGGCAAAAAAAATTGGATGGCAAAACAAAAGTGGACGCAGGAAATGTAGTCAGTGGGCAAGTGATGGAGCTGCACAGTACTCAAACCCCCCTGTTTGATGGCTGGCAGTGTGGTGGTGCCGCTGCATAAGGTTTGGCACAACAGAGCACTCTTCCCAGATGGACAGCAGTGCAACATGCATGGCAGGAGGTGGCGACCAGTGCCAACGCGATGTACAGGACCTGGGTACAAATGCAGAAGCAGATGGTAAACCTTAAGGAAACAGCCAGGGTACGAATACCCAACAGAACCATTTACCAGTGATTAATGGATGGAGAATCTTGTACTGTTCTCCGCGCCCAAAATACGAATGTATTCTCTCCAGCAAGCCGAGTGATAAAATCCACCCTCATAGTCATTATTGTGCTGGCATGCCACAGATCAGATGGGACTTTGATAAAGCGGGTAACCCTTATCAAATGCACGTTGTTTGTTTTCTGAACGTGATAGGTCAATGAACCGTCTCGCGGTTGGCTGTCTCTAATATTTTTGATGTGGAGATGCCGGTGTTGGACTGGGGTGGACAAAAGTGAGAAGTCGCACAACACCAGGTTATAGTCCAACAGCTTTATTTGAAATCACAAGCTTTCGGAGCGCTGCTCCTTCGTCAGGTGACTTCACCTGACGAAGGAGCAGCGCTCCGAAAGCTTGTGATTTCAAATAAAGCTGTTGGACTATAACCTGGTGTTGTGCGACTTCTCACTCTAATATTTTTGATAGACCGTTTACCTGATGTAACTGCTGGCAGTCTAAACCTCGGTGGTAAGGTGGAATTGCTGGCTCCGAGACCCATCGAAAGAGGTGGGGGGTTTTCTGTCCTCTCCGGAGGTAACCCTGTCGCTGGTGCCAACATAGATGTTGTGACTGGCAATAACAGCCAGTGTTTTTCATGGCTTAGTCACCAGCTTGGTTTAAAATCAAGTGGATGCATGCAGGCTTGCACGGGCATGGTTGTTTTTGTTTTTGTTCCAGTTCTGTGCGCTGCGCTATCAATAAGGTGGTTTACAAAGCACCTGGACCCCGAGGCATTATTATGGAGCCACTTTCTGAAGAGATTCCGCAATGTAAATGGGTCATTTAGCCTTCAGTCAGATACTGAAAGGCCTGAAATTCCTCTTTCAACAAACAGGAGACTGCCTCTTTATCTCCCTAATTAATGACTAGCAATAAAACTAGAGGTAACTCGTGCAATTTCTGAAAACGCAGTTCCATTAGCTGGCCGCTAATCGCGAAAAAAAACACAGCATCCTCCCCTTAAAAAGAAAAATTTCACCTCAAAGCCACAAGAACAAGTTAATAGTTTTTTGAAAGAAGTATACTATGTTGTGGTAAATAGTGGTAACAATTTCAGTTGGTTAGGTTAATTTTGTGCTCATTTGTGGTGAGGGATGATAGAGCCAGAGAACAGGGGATGAAACATTATGGGGGAGACTTTCAACTAATGGCTGCCTGTTTCTTGCCTGAAAAATGGATAACTAGCCATTAAAAATCTGTTGGGGACCTTGTGCGCCCATTGGCCCACCTGAATCAACTTTCAAGCAGCCCTTTAAATGGGCGCAGAGCACTCGCACCCAAAACAGGCATGAGACTGTTTAAATAAGCAAATCGGGTCTTACGCCTGTTGTAGGACCCTTGTTACAACTTTCAAGGAGAAATGGAGAGCGCATGTCAGCCCTATTTCTCCAGGCGTTGAGAGGCCTAACCGGCAGTCTTTAAAGGGACCACTTAAGGCCTTTCTGGAGGCCCTGAGGAACAGGAGAGCTCCACAAAAATCTTCATCTGTTGACCCGTTCTGGGCCCCGCCCCCAATAGGCACCCGCTCCCGCCGCCTCCCCCTATTAGGACTATCTGCTGGCTGGCTGCCTTCAGTAGCCGGCTGATTTTCCTCCCGACAAAATCGGCGAGCTCACCAAGGAAATGTTAATGAGGTCCGAACCCCGAAAATGGTCCGGGTTTCTCGACTGTTGGGTTGGACTGATGCCACGGGTTCACCGCCGATATTACGCCCATTCGCCGCCCAACCCAAAAGTCTCCCCCATGCGATTTTTTTTTTCCTGGCGCAGAGCTTAATGTTAGGAATTCAGGCATGGAGGTCTGCAGGTCCTCGAGTGTTTTCCGATCTGTGCCTGAATTTCTGATAAGCGCTTCCGACATAGAGCTTTGCCGTATCAGTAAAAATCTAACCTTATACCTTTTTCCATCCACTGTCTCTCACAGTTTACATATCAGGGTAAGTTTGTTAAGGCTCTAATCCTGGCATGAATCGCGCTCGATGGGGAGCATGGATTGAAGAATTGGGCGTGTAGGCCACTGGGCACCATTCACAGCAGCTGGACCTGTGTCCAATTCTCTGATCCCTGCTCCCGTCAAACAAAGCTCTGTGCTGGGATCCTTGCCATCAAAATTTACCTTTTTATAAGGGAGGGCTTGCCCCAGCCTGTCTCAATGATAATTCTTCTTAAAGGGGACGGAACGAAATACTGTTACTGAAGAGTACTCAACAAACATCATAACACTCCCTTGGTTCTATTTATTTTACTTTTCACTTTTAAGTGTCTCCATTTACATTACTCCTTTGTGGAGCCTTCATCAATTTGTTGAAGTATCAGGTGACATAGAGCGAGGATATCCATGTAGACAGCATCCACTAGACAGCAGTAGAATTAGTGTTTACATTCTCTTTGGTGATTGTCAACCAGTTTGTTTTATGCTCATTGAGTGTTAGCAAATACTTGTCAGAAACCAAAAAGAAAGACAAAGAAATGCCCTGTGATGATTGCTAACAAGACTGTAAATCTTGATCTCCCTGAATGTTGTTCACTGGACATATTGCAAGGGAATCCTCTTGGTGTACATTAATCCTGCGCTTCTTTTTTATTTATCACTTCAGCAAATGGATGTCCTCAGACCTCCAGAAAGCAGTACTGTAAACTGAGGTATTTTTAAAAAGTTAAAAAATCCCAGGGAGATGTTGTATGATGAACTCTTAAGAGCCAATTCTGTGATGATATCCTCCCAGCAAGGAGCCACAATTGCAGGGAAAACTGGTTAGAGAATTAGGCCTAAACTATTGTAGCCTTATCTCCGACCTGCCCTCCTTTTCCCAGGGAACGTGGGATCATGGAATGCCCTTTACACTCAACCTTTAAGTTATGTTCCATTTTTACACTACTTCAGAATAACAAGCTACATTGCCATGACGTTCCCGTTCACACTGTAGACAATGTTATGGCCAATCTGAATGGGATTGTCTGATTTGTTTTCAATTGTGTTTGTATTCCTTCTCCAATTTCCCCACTGATTTTATCCCTCTTACCAGTGGTCTAAGCAAGGAGGGGTGTTTAAACACCTCCTGAAATTTCAATTATTTTTTTTTATATAGGACTACTACTTCTTTCGAATGACCGGGCTTTAGATCACTTGATAGAATGCAGAAACAATGGATGTTCTTCTAGAGCTGCTCCGTCCCGCAATTTGACCAGTGAAAACCGATTAGTTGGGCTTGAGTTTCTAAATGTTCACCGGGACGGTGCAGTGGATAGTAACAAAATGATTAATAGACTCGCGACACATAACTGGGGCTTGGACTTTGTGCTTTAGAGGTTTTGTCTGACAAGACTGTTTTATCTTTTCATTATCTTATTTGAATTGTTGGATGAATGGAAGTAATAATGTTTCTATTTGAATCTTATTGTGAAATTCTTCTTTGAAAAATAGACCGTTTGAAGTAGTTCTGTTTGGTCTGGCAAGCTCATATCCAAATCTCCCCCCGTCCCCGAAAAAAGAATCCTGCCTATGCCACTGCCCCGTAACTCTTTCCCTTTAAGGTGAGCTCTCAAACTGAAGTTGTGTTCCACAGGCATCACAGCCCCTCTTACACCTTCCCCAAATATAATCCTCAATTATGATTAGCTTGTTTTGTGCTGCATACCTATTTCATATTTAGCTCACTCAGCAATCCTCCGGCAAAAATTCTGAAGGAAAGTGTTTCATAAAGGAAGCTAAAAGGCATTATTTACCAGGAGCCAGAATTCTGTGGGAAAACTATATTGAACGGCCTCAGAACATAAGCTTGTCACTGCGATGGCATCTTATTGAACTCCTCTGTAAGGAATGAATGCAGTGGGATCACCATAGTGATGAAAAAACACACTGCAAGCTGGCTGTCTTCGTAACAAAGCTACACATGGCCCACTCCACGTGTCGCTGGCTTTGTGTGTGACTACACTGTCGAAATATACACTTTCTAAATAGGCTTGAGTTTCCCTTAGATTGAAACCAGTGCCAGTTGATGATGGCAAACTTGTTGCACAAATCAAAAGGATCACAACATTGCAACATTATATCCTTTAAGTCCTAAAGAATGTGGCCCACATATACCAGAGATAATCTCCTCCAGTGAGATATGTATCACAGCAAGGGCAGAGCTTCTGTGTAACCAATCTCATTTTAGGTCTGAGAGAATTCATGGTATGCCTTTTGATGACTACAAAATAGTGTTCAGCTTTTTACAAATTGCTAAATTTTATTAACTGAGATCCCTAATTATTAATAGTCGCTGATTGCTGCGTTTACATTGGTAAATTGGAATAACCATTATGAATCAGCGCGTGGCCTCCAAAACTTTGGCTCCATGGGCTACACTGGTGCATAGCTTGTAATTCCAGGGGCTATGTGTAAAGACTACCTCGTGTTTCTATTAATTTACATCGACCCCAGGTTGCTGACGCTAACAGACCTTGCTATTCTGACTTGGGATTTATCTGCCAATGAGGCAATAGCACTAAGATCAGCCCTTTCTAAAACTCCAAGCCCACAAAATTCAAAAGGAAAAATTAGCAAAAAAGAAACATAAGCACATAACCTTGCCAGGGTTCAGGGGCCACAGATTGGGCACCCCTTGATTTAAATTAAAGACAACTATCTCTGAATTGCCAGGATTGTGTTTTAAAGGAAGGTGTAGACATCACTACTCAGATGCTGTAATTAGTACAAATCCTATTGCCTCTACATAATAGAACATAAGAACATAAGACGTAGGAGCAGGAGTAGGGCATTTGGCCCCTCGAGCCTGCTCCGCCATTCAATAAGATCATGGCTGATCTGATCTTGGCCTCAACTCCACTGCCCTGCCTGCTCCCCATAACCCTTGACTCCCTTACCTTTCAAAAATCTGTCTATCTCCACCTTAAATATATTCAATGACCCAGCCTCCACAGCTCTCTGGGGAAGTAAATTCCAAAGATTCACGACCCTCTGAAGAGGAAATTCCTCCTCATTTCCGATTTAAAAGGGTGCCCCCTTATTCTGAAATTATGCCCCCTAGTTCTAGATTCCCCCACGAGGGGAAACATCCTCTCTGCATTTACCATGTCAAGCCCCTTCAGAATCTTATATGTTTCAATAAGATCCCCTCTCATTCTTCTAAACTCCAATGAGTATAGGCCCAACCTGCTCAACCTTTCTTCATAAGACAACTCTGAACCATTCAAAACTTCTAATAGGAAGTGAATAAGTATCTGGATACAGTATTAATGGTTCTAGGAATAGATATTGATTTGGATAATAAAATAATCCACATCATATGATGAATCTTGTGTGTGTGGGTCAGAGAGAATGTTGCCTGTGGATGGTAGCAGATCAGACTTCAATAGTGGGGATGGATGAATATTTTCAAATTTTGCTCTGTGATCTTTAGGAGCAGGGATTATTGAAGTATTTTTTTTTCAACTTTGCGCTTTTAGGGGAGCCTCACCTGCTGGAAATGCCCATTGGAAACTGGGTGCATACCGCCCGTGGTTTTCTGATCAGAAAATCATACCCAGAATGCTTCAGAATTTCCTATTCATGCTGCCAGTATGTGAGACTCCCCATTGGAGACTGAAGTCGGTAAATTGCACCTCTAGTTTTCCCTCAGGAGATTAAATGTGTGAGGTGGACTCCATGATAGTATCTATGCTACATACTCTGGAGAAGGAACAGGCTTGAATGCCTTTTCTTCTGCTATGCTTTCTTATGTTCAAACGATTAACTGTAGAGGTTGGAGAATATTTACTTTGCTTCTGCTATAAGTATTTAAGGCTTTTCATTCAAACAAAACCTTTCATACTACGTCTGAGCTGGGAAAGAACCAGTGATTGTTTAACCCATAGGGACCACTGATACTGAGAACAGACAGTCAGAGGGCCTAACAGAAAAGTGTAAGGATATGATTATGAGGTTGAAGGATAGGCCAGCAAGATCAGTAACTTTGGAGCTAGTGCCAGGGCCATCATGGGATGATGAAGTGTTGAATAGCATTATCAGTTTAAGTGATTGTTTGTAAAGGTAGTGTAATGGAATGGAATTGAAGAGGACAGACTCATTCCCTCCCTTCCTTTGTCATTTTTGAACAATAACATGGCTGAATACCAAGAGCAAAATATGTTAATATTTCATCTCAAGTAAATTCTGTCATTTTAAATCAGCAAAGATAGAAACTTACATGGAAGTTTAATTTCTATTTTATTTTCCTGTTTGACGTTTCTGAAATGTAATCTGTGTCATGATCTGGATTTTGCCAAGGAAAGTTATGTGCTGTCATCTGCAAAATTTATATCTCCTCTTGGTGAAAATGTGATTCTGGACAGAGATTGGTTGGTTACTAAATGCTTCATTTCCTATTATTGTATTTCAGATGACGGTGAATCATGTTCCCAGTAATTACAATAATTCAAAATAATAGTTCTTATTTATTATTGAAATCATTAGTCATAAAGAAAAAATGTATAGGATAACTTGACCAATCCTGTTATCTCAGTGTGCAGCTGCACTGAAAGGCTTAGGTTTCTGTTAAGTGATAGGTTTTTATTAGGCAAGGGTATTTAAGGTTACGGAACCAAAGCGGATAGATGGAATCAAGATACAGATCAGCCATGATCTATTTGAATGGGGGAATGGGCTGAATGGGCTGAATGGCCAATCCTGTTCCTATGTTCCCAAGTGTTACAGTCCCTATTTCTGACCCATGCTCCCTACGAGTGCAGTTCCCTGTTGGGACTGCGGGATCAGTCAATTCCCCCTTCATTAAAATCCTCTAACTGCACCACATAGAAAATGGTAAATAATCCTCACAGACTCTAGCAATCTTTATTACATCTATGGAAATAAAAATCTTAGGTCAGTGTCTGCAGTGTCATACCTCTCAAAGGCGTCACATCTCAAAAGTGTCCCAATACGTGTTGTCAACAAGCAGGGCTCCATACCAACAGCAACAGATGAAAAATCTACCCGTAAATTTATTCTTAGTCCAACTCTGTGCATAGTGAACCATTGGGCAAATTGCACTTAATAATTAGTGTAGTGGCTATGGTGCTGGACTCGTAATCTAGAGGTTATGAGCTCAAGCCCCACCAAAGCAAGTGGTGAATTTAAGTTTTTATAAATCTGGTAATTTGTGGACTAGGATCAGATTGTCACCAGTCTGACCTACACCTAACTCCAGTTCCACAATCTTAAAGGATGAATGTCCACAGGAGTTCTCCTGCTCATCTGCTGTAACTTTGGCATAAACAGAATTTTTCCAGGGTTTCCATAGCTCTTCTGCCGAAATTATGGTGGATGGACGTGAGAGCCCTCGTGGAAATCTACCCCCCTACTGCCCTCTGAAGTGGTCCAGCAGGCTAATCAGTTGTAACACCAATTGAAGGCCTACCACCACCACAGTCACAGGGTAACTAGGGATGGGCAATAAAAATGACCATCACTGGAGAAGAAATTTTTAAAACAGTGAAAAGATGGGCTTTAAGAAAACTGTAGGAATGTGTTGCACAAAATATAAACACCTTATTTTCCAAGCAGGTGGGAAGCTTCATATTTTGGGACTTTCCATCCATTGATTTCATTTGGTTACAATGGGCGGACAGTTGCAGGCAGTGCCAAGCTCCCCGCCAATCATGGGTACTTAGAAAATCATCCCTCATTACTCTTCGTTAGTATCAGTAATGCTAAAGATTTAAATCTTGTGAAGCCTGTCAAGGTAAGATTGGCTAAGCTAACTTTTAACTTGGAATGACCTAATATGTTTACGGTACCCAATTTCCCAGTGGAGCCATTATTTAAAAAAATATATACTGATTTTAGCGATGAAAAAGTACAGTACAAAAGTTCAGTGTCCAGAATCAATGTTCGACTTGTGCCAAGTTTACAGAAAGTTGTGCAGCTGTGGACTTGAAACATCCTTTGATATACATGAATAAAAACTCAAGAGTTTAGTTTAAAACTGTTGTACCTTTGGCAGAGAAAGTAAGGATTGATTTAGTATGTGTATTAGTATTGCTAATAACGTGTTGCTGGTTCCCTTCTCTGCACTGATCTCCATGATAATTTTTTGCCTCCCCCCCCCCCGCCCCCAACCCCCACCACTAATCAACCCTCTGGGTCTATCAGACCGGAGCTAGCCACCAGCAGCTGTATTAGAGAAGCTCACCATTAATTGCCCTTACCGTATACTTTTATCTTCCTCATAATAGTGGGAAAATGGCTCACTTTCACTAATCATATTTTACCCCATGAGATTGAGGGGTAAAAATTGGATAGCGCCCCCTTTGGGGCACTACCTTCGCCGGGGCACTAATTTTAGCGCCCTGAAAAAATTAGCGCACCCCATAGCCGATTTTCTCAGGTAACGCCCCAAGAGGGAGGAGGGGTGCTACTGGAAGCGCCCCGCATCTTTCTTGGGGCGCTGCGAGCCAATATCGTGGCGCTACGTGCCGCAGCGCACATCGCGCCGCGGTACTGCAGGCCTTCCTCCCCTTATTAAAGGGGAGGGGCCTGGCGCAGCACGTCCCGGTGCCCAGCTGGGCCACCAGGGATCGGGAGTGCCGGCAAACGAGCCCAGCACTCAAGAGGAGTGCCGGGCTCATGGAGCGCAGCCGGCACCCCGCGGGGGGGGGGCTTCACAGGGGCTGGGGACAGCAACGGGGGCAGGTGCTGGCAGGCGGCCAGCAACAAAAATGGCCGCCCGCCACCTCCCCTTTAACTAGCGCCGCCCCGGTCGCAGGTAGGCCCCCCTGACTCCGGCGGACATAGCGTCCAGCGGTAAGTCGGGGGTCACCACCCAATATTACAGCCAGGGCGCGAGCGGGGCGCTGCGCATGGTGATGATAACCTCCCACTGAATTTCGCGGGAGGCGTTAGCGGCGCCGTGCCCAGGCGCTAGTTGATTTGCGCCCCGTTAGCGCCCTCAACCGAATTTAGCCCCCTGAGACTTTGTCATTCAGGGAATCACCACTGTGAATCTGAGTCTATCTATTCCATGGCTGAATATTGATAGACTAACATACTGCCTCAATAGACCACTAGCCATACACTGTAATAATGTATACCTTTCAAGTAAAGAAATACTTACCTTTTAAAGAAAGAAGTGTAATATTTTACAGTAGTTATTGAGTTTTCAATATTCCTTTGTGATATTGCCTATTCTCATTCTTTTATTGTTTTTCTTTATGGCTGTTCACTCTTCACTCCAGTACTCTTCAATCTAATACTCCTCATCATCATACTCTTTACTCAAATACCCCTCATCTAATACTTTTCACTCTAATACTTTTCATTGTAATAGTCCACTCCAATACTCTTCACTATAACACACCATTCCAATACTTTTTACTCTTAATACAACTCACTCTAATCTCCTTCACTTGAATTCTCTTCACCCTAACCCTCTTCACTTTAATAGCCGTCACTGTAATATCTTCATTCTGATACTCTACTCTGATACTATTCACTATGATACTCTTCCCTCTAATATCCTTCATGGATGGTGACTATGCAAACAGTCGGAAATGCAACAGCCAGTTTTATGGAGTGGTTAGAGTTTGAGTTTGAGTTCATGGTTTTAGTTCATGCCAAGTGTATAGTCAAATATTTAGATTTCACTTTCTGTAATGACTGAAGCACAGATCAAGGATTAAAAAATGTTAACATAATGTTTTATAATCAAAATTAAAAAAAGGATTCAATCTTTATAGTTACAACATAATCTGATATTTCCCAGCAACAGTAGTGAGATTTTCCTTTCAAATATAAATGCAGCTGGATCAGGATGACGCCAATGTAAGAAATGTATATTAAATAAATAATTTGTTCAGAATGCCCAGGTACAAGCATCCATATATAGGAATAATTTCTATACATGACCTGTGTCAGCTGTGGTTCAGTTGGTAGCACTCTCACTCTCTGAGTCTAGAAGGTTGTGGGGTCAAGTCCCACTCCAGAGAGACTTGTGCATAAAAATCTAGGCTGACACCCCATTGCAGTATTGAGGTAGTGCTGCACTGTCAGAGCTGACATCTTTTGGATGAGACATTAAACTGAGTGTGCTCTCTCAGTGTCTTGACCAATATTTATCCATCAACCAACATCACTAAAACAGATTATTTGGTTATTATCACATTGCTGTTTGTGGGAGCTTGCTGTGTGCAAATTGGCTGCTGCATTTACTACATTACAACAGGGACTATGCTTCAAAATTGACTGCAAAACACTTTGGGACATCCTGAGGTCATGAAAGGTGCTATATTAATATAAAAGTCTTTCTGTTCTTTTTCTTTTATAATGTCAGAAGGAAACAGTTCTTTGCTTCTCAGGCCTGAAAAGCTGCCTTTAGGGTAATAATTCCTGGACATTTGTACTTGTGGTCCAGTGAGTAATACAAACTTTTATGGCTCCTCGAGATGAAATCTCTTTCACGGATGATTCAACAACGTCATTCAATCATTTTTGTTGCTACAGCAAAATATACTTCATTCAGTAAATGGCACAAGCAATGTGGCAATTCCACTTATTTTAAATTCTTCCGAAGACGGCCTTTTAGAAGAAGAACAGAGTATGTTACAAAAAAATTACACATCATAAATTTGTTATTAATCAGTTTTAGAAAAGTAATGAAAACTTTTTCCCAATAGCCAGTAATTCCAGGCAAGTTACTTTGGAGCCTGTGATTAAATAGGTTAATGTGACACAGTTAAACCAAAAAAGGTGACGTTGACTTCAGTGGAACTAAATATCGGGTGTGGAGTATAACGGGTGGTCGGTGCGATACCGTCTGCTTTGCGCTACCGCCCCCAAGACTAATTTCTACCCCTATTTGCCTGTCTGTCCATCTATTTATCTACTTACTTGCCCTTTTATCTAAACATTTCTTCTATCAGCTTATCAACCTATCTATCCATCTATCTGAACAGCCCCCCACTGCTGACTTTGGCAGCCCATTCCCTACATTCACCACTCTGTGTAATGCAGTTAAATTTAAACTCTGCTTTTACCTCTCCTAAGTTTAAAGCAATGCCCTCTTCTTGTAAAATCTGTGACTGTGCTAAAGTTACTGATGTTTTTTCTTGTCTACATAATTTAGGATCTTGAATACTAAGAGATCACCCCTAAACTTGTCTGTCTGTCTTTCTATTTAGTTTGTCTGTCTATCTATATTATTTATCTAATTAAAAGTCTTGCGTGTTCACAGGGCATCACATTTTAAAAGTAAATGTAGCACCATGTATCATCTTCAAATTTAAGTCTGTATACAGAGTCGTTCTGATTGGCTTAAATGCTCACTTAACTTGCTGATTTGCCTAAACATTCGGTTGGTAGCTTTACCTACCGCTCAGTGACAATCAGTAACCAGTCCAAACCAGTGACTTAACTCCTTCAATTTTTTAAAAGCTACTAACCAAACCAATCAAATCATTCAAACAATTATTCAAACCGGTTTTAGTGGCTACAGTGATTTCTGAACAAATCATGTATGCGGTAATATAAATAACATTTATTACATAAGAAGCATAATAAAAAATTAAATAATTTACAGCAAAATCAATAAACTTGTCCATACAATGCCCATGTGAGTGTGAAGGAGGTGTTAGAAGCCGCCTCATTATGGGAGCTGAATTCAAGGCTTGGATACTGTAGCCTGGATTTTCTGATTGGTGATACTGTAACACCGGCCTTGAAATAACACGGACCGGAAAATCTCAGGCCCCTCTCTGCCATTTGCACTCTGGAAAAGACTAGCCTGAGATTGGAACTGGACAAACTCCAGTCACCTGTATAACCCTCTCACAAGTATAACCCTTACCACATTCAGATCAGTTTAAAACAACTCACTTTATTTCCATAGAATTACAATATACTTTATTCTCTTTATTCCACACAAGCTTCAGAGTAACTGCAGAGTAAGATGCTGGAGCTTATCGTACTTACACATTCTACACATCAAGATTCATCTACCTTCTGCACAAATGCAAGTCTGGCAAAAAAGGGAAAGTCATTATCTACAAGTCTGTGGAGCATTCAATTGGATAATTTAGTGATCTCAGATTACTAGATTGTAACTTGACATTATATCACATTAACATTCAAGGCCTTTGAGGCAACTTGCTGTATTTCACTGATGTTTCAATCATTCCAGATGTGCTAGCTTTTATGCCACAGAAACATGAGCTACTGGACCTGCACTTAATCCAGAAAGTCTGGATAGAATGCCAATATGAATACACACCACTTCTGCCTGACTTTGGGGGTGATTTTGCCAATGGGAAGTTTTTGGAGGCGGGACTCCCACTTGTCGGGTTTTAGTCCCGCCTCCAACAACTTCTGGCCAACCCACGCTATTTTCCCTTGATTGACCTTGTTAGGCCCGCCCAGCGGGCTTAGCAGGCCAATTAAGGGAAAGCCGGTTGCAGAGAACATCAACGTATGACGTTTCATCTGTCAAAAATTTTTGACAGGTGAATTGTCATCGTTTGACAGCTCTGTGAAGCTGTCAAACACTGACATTCTCTGTAGTTTGATGAGTTCTTGAATTCAAGACCTCATCAAACCTCTTTCTTTTGCAGAAATGAGATGGTTGTCGCATTGGCGAATGCAACGACCATCTGTCATCTCTACCGCAGAGGTGCGAGACTCTCCGCATACCCACCAACTGAAGCCTGCAGGAAGAAACAAAGGTAAGTAAACTTTTTCTAACACTTTGCACTTACCTCAGATACTCACCTCTCCACACTTGCACCCATCACTCACCTCCACAGCACACTTTGGGACCCACCGACCCCCGCAGACCCTCTACTCGCCTCGCTGACCTGGTGGGTTTCGGAGCCTTCGGGAAGCCCACACTTGTGAGGGCAAAAAGGGGATAATCCTATTTTCTGTCTGTTAACTACCTGTTAACAGGCAGTTAAGTGGCTTTAATCCCTTCCCGCCTCCAAAGAGACGGGACCCGGCGCGGGACGGCTACCCACCTCCTGGCAAGATGGCATGGAGGCGGTTTGGGGGCTGGATGGGCACCCGCCCCCAAAATTCTGCCATTTTCCCGGCAGTCCCGCCTCCAAACCCGCCTCCCCAGGGCTGGCAAAATCGCCCCCTATGTCATTGGCTAGAATTCTGCCTCTTACAGAAGTCCAAAAGGAAAGTAGACCTTGCTTCTTAATGAAGGATTTTTTAGAGCATGGATTAGGACATGGGAAGGTTACGGGTTTGTCCCTTGGAATACCAACACTTATTGTTCAGGCTTTATTGTGCAGCTGGTCAATTTCATAAGACACTTGGCCTCATTAAAGTTGTCTCCCATTGCACACTGTTGTTATCCCATTGCTATAAACAAAAATAATTAATATCAGAAGCTTTTATAACATCCTTGGTTCTATGAAGGGCTGATAGTCATCTTGAGGGTATCAGTGAATACAGAGAAGATCCCAGTGGATTGGAAACAAGCCAATATGTTAAGAATGGCAATAAAACAAATCGGGGTAATTATATGAAAGGATATTTACAAGTCCTAGCCCCTTTGGGGCTATCCCAGATCAGGCGTATTTCTCAGATGCTCAATTTCAACTAAAGGTTGAGGTAGCCGAATCCTAAAGACGCTTAATTGGATCTAAAGGTCTCTCCCTAAAGGAAAGGAGCAACCCAAGAATGTTACCATCCTCCAGATAGCACCTTTATTAAGTTTAACCAGATTATAATGTCCCGGATATTATGAGGGTCCGGAGATCTCCCCTCAGAAATGTAACTCTTCACCAAAGAGTGTACAGAGGTTGGGTTCGCGAGTTATTGATATGAAGACTTATGTGAGACAACTCTAAAAATATATAGAGATTTATTAAAAGAACTGACATGCAATTTACAGTTGGTGAATCAGTCAGTCACAAAAGTTCTAAAAAGAGAAAAAATACAATCTTATTTTTAACAGAGAATCTTACTTTTAAATCTTAACTTCGCTACGGTGTTACAGTTCTTAAAATTTTCTATACAGGATATCCATCAACTATCAAGGTAGCAATTACCTTCAAACCCCGAGGTACAAAAGAGTGAAGGACTACAGAGCCGCCCCTGTAGTCGAGAATCGCCTTGCTCGATTAAAGCGAGTCTGATATCTGATTCGAGACTTCAATATTTATACCCTTTTCAGTTGTTTTTCATAAGGTTTCTTGTTGATCCAAGTTAATTATCACTACTCATCTTTTAGCTGATAGTGTATTTTTAAAAAAAAGTTATAAGGTAGAATTCCTTCACAACCCCCCTTTTGACCAAAAAATGAGCTTGAGCATCAAGGGCAGGATTTGGTCAATATTTTTCAAACAAGGTTTCAATCGTACCTCAAACAACATTAATTTCACTAGATTTACAATAGTCTAATCATGTGCTACATTAAAATTCCTCTAAGTCATTCCCAGGACAATGTTTTGCCTTATTTCAAATTGGACAGAAACTGAAAGAATGATAGGTACATTGTCATGCAATTAGCGAAACAACATGTAATTAGAATGTCCAATTGGCAGATGTAATGTTCCGTAGAGGTGAGTTATTCATGCGAGTCAAGGAGATGTTGCAGTGTTGTTTGAGCTGGCTGAAGCTTGACACGCTGAGTAATGTCCCATAAAATCGGCAATTGATAGTTGAATCCTGTTGATCAGGTGGCGGTCAGTAGAAGTGTCATTTGGTAGATGATTGTCTTTATAACAGGTGTATGTCCCGTTGGAGGATAACTTTTAAATACAAAGAAGATTCCTTCCTCCGTGTTTTCCTTTGTGTCATTGTAGTTGAACAAGGTTATAGTGAACGGGTCTGTTACACTCGTTACCACCCATCCAAATGTGAGTCGATTTAAACTTAGAAAAGTGTATGATCTCCTCACGTCTGCAGGAGATCGCATAATGTGAGGTATTTAAGTAATAAGACATTTCTGGCATTTCACATGCATTGTCTGCATCCGGAAATTTTTTAACAAGGAATTGTCCGGTACCATTGGAATTCCAATCTTGGGGTAGGCAAGATCCATCAAGGCGATGCTTGTCATTTGACGAATTGGGATTTTGTATCTTGCAGTCGTCAACAAGCATTTGAGTGATCTCCTACTTTCCATCATAGCCCCAGGTATTCTTAAAGGAGTCAGAATAAAATTTTGAGGAACAAAATATTGTTGAATTGTAAGGAAGTCCCCCATCAACAGGGCGTAAAATCATGGGCTTGTTGTTGTGCCAGAGGCGGAACGATGGAGCAGAATTAGAAGGGACATGTTGCCAAATAGGGGAAGTGGATCCAAATACGCCTGACTCTTGGGGTGATTCGCAATGATTCCACATCATTCCCCTATAGGGATAGGTCTGTGTCTTTAAAGATGTCATAGTCATGGGGAGAGCAGTGGTCGTGGACGTAGACGGGGGATGTTTTTCCAACCCCGTTGGTGTGAGGATATTTTTTCTGCCTATCCCAGTCAATGAAGTAGCAGTGACCCACCTGCTCAAAGCATTGCTCGTGTGTTGTCTTTTCACCATGATCTCCAGCTGACATCTGGAAGGCTGGGTTTTCTCTTCGAAGGTTCCTCATGGTTACGTTGAGTCTTCTAACTAAGTTCATTTTCTTTTTGAACTGATTTAATTTCAAGAGTCTGAGCTAATATTGTGGTGTTGAGCTCGACTTGTGTGGGCTGATAAATAGAGCCAGGCGATGACACAAGTGGTTGAGGTTGAGGTATCGAAATGATGCCAAAAGGAAGTCGAACCTTGGTAAGGGTAGACGTGTCGTTATGAGTTTTTGTAGAGTGACGTTTCCTAAAAGCAATCGTAGAATTTGCAGTAGAGTTGGCATTGCTGTCGTGAGAAGGATAGCCTTGAAACAAGTCTTCAGTTTCTCGAGTTTGGATATAGGCCCCATATTTAATTACAGTCCGTAGGGTGGTAATTAACTCTACAAGTAGAAGGATAAGTAAAGCTGAAGTAAAACAGCAGCATCTCAGTCTTTGTTTCGGTCGAGAGTTAGTTTTGTCATCAGGAAACTTTGGTTTTCTTTTTCTTCTTAAAGGCCTTGCCAGAAGCTCAGTTGATTCCTTCTCCATCCGCAGTGTTTTCCTCCTTCGTTGAAGTAGCTTATTGGTCTTTACTCGTTTCAGTTGTAGCTTTTTGCGAAACCAATTTCTGAGGCGTTGCCAAGCATCGTGTGGAGGAGTCGGCGACACCGTCTGGCTGACCGTCGTCAGTAGTTCGATCACATCCGTTTCCTGTGTCGTGCTCCAAGCTGGGTCTTGGAAGACAGTGTACCTTGTATTGTTCCTCCATTCTGGTATCCCGCAGGACACCTTTTCAGATTGTCTATGGAGATAGTTTTAAGAGTTTGCTCGCCATTCGGCTGATTAGTATGTATTTCAACAGTTCTTTCATTAATAATGGAATGTATTTGAACAGGTTTTTTCCACTTAGGTCTTAAACCGGGTCTTTGCTCGAACTTCTTTTCCTGAACCCATTCCCCTGCTAGGGGTTGCCATGCTTTGTTTGTCAATTGTTTTTGCCTATTTGTCTCCCTTATCCTCTGATCAATTTGATGTATCTCATCTGTTACTTCTTTTTTAAATCTAACTGTTGCTGTCGGGTCAAGGATCAGAGAGTGTTGAGGCAATAAAAGAACCATGGGTAAGCGGTATATGCATCTCAACTCCATACATTAGATAATATGGAGTTTTAGGGGACACAGTCCCTGATGCAGATGCGGGCACATTATTAAGTGATAGCTGCACTTCCGGTATGATGGTAGTCCACTTATTTCCCCTGATTCGCAACAGTTTGACCAATAGCTTTTTTACTTCCTGGTTTTTACGTTCCACCAGCCCCACTGATTGCGGATGACGTGGTGTGCTGTGCTCTAACCCAATCCCCCTTTGTTCGCAGTAGTCTTTGAAGACCTTGATCGGAGTGTAAGATTTTGGGTGCACCAGCTACAGTAATTATGTCAGTAATAGCATTGACCAGTGTGTTTTCCTGAACAGTTTTTGTGGGGACCAACCAGCAGAAGGAAGTGCATCCATCAACACAAACGAAAACATACCTGCATCCCAAAGACGGGGGAAGTAGTCCAATGAAATCAATAAAGAATTTTCCCATTGGTTCATCAGCTTTCACAGGAGCCAATGGTGGCGGCTTAATTAGTGATGATTTATTGGTTAAATTGCATGGCTCATGATTTGCCACGTATGTTTGGCAGGCCTTAAGCATGCCTGGCCACCAATATAAGGGTGTCAATTTGCAGAATGTTGTTCTGGCACCGCAATGTGCTTGACCTATGCCCTCGTGAGCTTCTTTTACGAGCTGTTCTCATTTGTGTCTCGGGGGTACTTCTCGGTTTCCCTTGGGCAACTTAACTAGCACAATACCAGTAGGGGTTTCCGAGTAAAAGCACTTTGATGGATATCCTGGTGGATTCTCTTTTGTTAGGTCTAATAGCCGAATCAGTTCCTCATCCTGATTAGCTGCCCGTTCTGCCCTAGTGCTAACACTAATTTTGGCAGGCCCCTCTCTAGGGGGTGTCATGCAGACCGAACATTTTGCTTGTTCGTCTGCAAGACTGTTGCCTTTTGAGTGTACTGTCCCAGTGGTATGCCCATTTACATGAATCACCTGACAATTCTGTTTCTCCCTCTTGGAGGTATCATTCTTTCCAGATCCCTTAGGGGGTCTGTCGGACCATTTAATATCTCAACGATCCTCCCACTGGGGTGGACGTCGGTTCTGCCGGGAATCTTTTTGATCCCTATTTCGGTCATCCTGGTATCCTCCCATGGCTCCCTGATAGTTTTGGCCAGTGTAAAAACTGCCCCCATAGAGATTCCACTGTCATTAGCTTTCTCTTCGAGATCTAGCCCCTTGTCTATCCCATCTTTCCAGGGAGAGATCTTTCTCCTGCTGTGGGCGAGTTGGGGGTGTAAACCTTCTGGAATATCTCCTTGGGGTCCTGAGCCATGAGTCTGGGCGGGGTGGGCTTAAGACTTGGGTCTATGTGATACTTTTTTCTGAGTACTAAAGGTACCTTCTCTGGTATTTCTATCCCTAGTTTCTGGTCTCATTATAGGTTTAGTTTGGGGTAGACCTAATAGGTCGTGATTTAATTGGATAATGCGTTTGACATTATCCCATTTTTGTTGGTTATCTCGATAATTGTTTAGAGCACCCTCACAGGCAAGTTCAAGGGCAGTATTTTGGTATTGATTGGCCAGGCAACCGTGGACAATGTCCCAGTTATCCTGTGTGAGTACTTTGACTAATCTGTAGGCAGCTACCAACCCTTTAGTTTTGGTTATATTGGTGAGTATTTCCTTGATGGAACCCATTACATGCCCTCCCTGAGTTGCCGTGAGAACATAGGCGTATATTTGAACCCAGTTGTTGCACTGGTTTAGTGGGGGAATTAAGTCTCAACTTAGCATCATTTGTAATAGTTGCCTCAGGTGTTGGGCAGTCCAACCTTGGCAACAGGTTTCCAATTTATCAAGGTTAGTTAGAATCCAGCAAGTTTTTTCCTGGCTGGTGTTTCCTGGTCCACCACACATCGTGTAGATAGAGCTTAGGTTTACTTGACCTAGGGGTGCAATGTGTGGTTGCTGGGGTTGGCTTACTGGACCAGCAATCCCTGCACCTCCAGCATTGAGATAAGATTAGGCTAGTACCTGTCTGCATTGGTTATAATGGATTCTAAGCTGTCTATAGTCTTCTCGAAGATTCTGTTCATTTATTTCATCATGAGCTTGCCACCGTAGCCGGAATCCATGGCCTCCAGCAAAATAGGCTGCTCCGGGTCCAACTATTCGGCCATGGTTGCCTCCGCCTTGTTGGGCACCGTTCATTAGGCCTCTCAACTGTGCGGGTGTGCACCTTATCATTAAGAAATTTAGTGGGTTTGGAGTATTTGTTTGATTATCCCATTGGATATTCTGTATCCCCTGGTTCTGGGGATCAACATCAATCGTGCCATGGGTTCTAATGGCTCCATCGGCATCAAAGCCTTCTAATTCAAAAATTACTACTTGGTCTTGTTGAGGTATAGGGATAGGATTATTTCCCCTAACAAAGCAATTGTTTGAATTTCCTAATAAAAAGACTTGGCCAATTCTGACAGGGTTTGCCATTTCGTCAGGACCTAACCTCGGTTAGGATTTAATATGAACTTTATAAGAAATTTCTAGACCTCAATGGTGTATTGAGGGAGTTCTGATTTAATTTCTACAAGGCCTAATCAGGGACTTGTCATCTCTAGAGACTTAAATCTTGGTCTTAGTACCACTGTCAGTAAAACACTCCTTCTATACTTAACAATCTACGAGATGGATATAGATATAAATATAAGTATAGGGTTCTGTATCAACTCGTTAACACACATGTTGGGTGACATGAATCTTGTCATTCATGTGGAAATGACTTATGAAATAATACTGGGCGGCCTGCTGGTGGCGCTGTCCAGGGAGAGTATAAATACTCGGGCATGGGCCCAGCTTGCTCAGGACATTCTTTAACAGGAACTAGTGAAGGACACAACCAGATCTCCATGTTGAAAAACAGTTGATTAAAGCCTTGTTTAATACTCAGACCAAGTGCCTAGTAGTTTTCTTTCGTCATTGGGCGCTAACTGAAAGATTTTTACAAGTCCTAGCCCCTTTGGACTATCCCGGATCAGCCATATTTCTCAGATGTTCACTTTCAACTAAAGGTTGAGGTAGCCGAATCCTAAAGACGCTTAACTGGGTCTAAAGGTCCGGGCTATCTCTGCCTAAAGGAAAGGAGCAACCCGAGAATGTTACAGCCCTCCAGATAGCACTTTTATTAAGTTTAGCCAGATTGTAACGTCCCGGATATGATAAGGGTTCAGAGATCTCCCCTCAGAAATGTACCTCTTCACCAAAGAGTGTACAGAGATTGGGTTCGCGAGTTATTGATACAGAAGACTTATGTGAGGCAATTCTAAAATATATAGAGATTTATTAAAAGAACCGACATGCAATTTACAGTTGGTGAATCAGTCAATCACAACGTTCACAGCTCTAAAAAGAGAAAAAATACAATCCTATTTTTAACAGAGAATCTTACTTATAAATCTTAACTTCGCTACAGTATAAAAGTTCTTAAAATTTTCTATACAGGATATTCATCAACTATCAAGGTAGCAGTTACCTTCAATCTCGAGGTACAAAAGAGTGAAGGACTACAGAGCTTCCCCTGTAGTCGAGAATCGCCTTGCCCAATTAAAGCGAGCCTGATATCTCATTCGAGACTTCAATATTTATACTCTTTTCAGTTGTTTTTCATAAGGTTTCTTGTTGATCCAAGTTAATTATCACTAATCATCTTTTAGCTGACCCCTGCACTTCTTACTGCTGTATTATCAATAGTTATTGGGAGTTTACCATTTATGTTCAAAGGGCAGATGCCCTTTGTTTGTGCCTTGTCCGTTACATCATGTGTCATTCTTAAGAAGTTTAATCAAGATCATTTATCCAGGGTTGACCATTGTCCTGTTTTAATAAGGTTACTTATTCAGGGTCAACAATTGTCCTGTTTTAATAAGGTTAGAATTCTTTCATAGCTAGGATTTCCAAATCCAGCTTGTCTTGTTTTTAAAGAAGTTATAAGGTAGAATTCTTTATAAGGTAGTGTATTTTTTTTTAAAGTTATAAAGTAGAATTCCTTCACATATAGACCCTTTAGTCTTTCATTAGTAACTGGCCAAAAGATAGGATCAGTGGTTAAGAACAAAGCTGAGAATCATCTATATGAAAATATTCTAGTAAGTGACAATCAACATGGTTTCAGAAAGGGAGAACCTACCTCACCAAAAGCCTTGGGGTTGAAGTTCCTCTAAATCTTTCCTTCCCCACTCCCAGTGTCTGAGCTATTTTGCCCACAGAAATGGATATGCTACTGCTAGTCACCAGCCAACCTGCTATGGGTAACAAAGTCTGTTTTCTTTTAACTTGGATTAGAATATTACACTTGTTCCTGTAGAATGGATCTTGAAGCAGATGATGAAATGTGACATTGTTTACTGTCATGCCACGCTTGAAGATCTGAAGTCATGGAGATTGAGAAAGAAATTCCTGAGTGGCTGGAAACTCACTGGAGGTGAAATTGGTCTATGCCAGTAGAGTGAATATAGCGAATGGGCAGCCCGGTTTACACCACGCCCAATTTTCTTTACTATTGACGTCACAAGGTCCCCACCGGACTTTCAACTCCCGATCACCTGTTTTTCAGATGAGAAACGGGTGGCCGACAATTGAAAGTCTCCCCCAGGACAGGCCTGGTGCAAAACTCCCTGAATGGTGACTGAATTTTAGAGACAGCCACCAAATCAAGATCTAGACAAAAATACATAATTTTTGTCTCTCAGTTCTTTGCGAACCTTTGCATATGTAACATTGTTAGTCGACCTCACTTATGCCTGGACTACCTGGAGGAGTCCGTGTACCATGTTTATATGGAGTGTGAGAGATTGCAGCCCCTCTTCCATTATTTGAAGGTGCTGCTCCTCGATTTTTAGCTGCACTTCTGTCCCACGCTCCTGATCTTTGGTCACCCGGTGCGGAGGGGAGCGGACAGATCGGGAGACCTCCTCGTAGGACTGCTCCTGGGCCTGGCCAAAGTGGCCATCAACTGGACCAGGCAGCGGGCGGTCGAGGGGGTCGTTCGGCCCGACTGCCTGCCTCTCTTCCGCGGCCACATTCACACCCGGGTGGTCCTGGAGATGGAGCACGCGATGTCCGCCGGCACACTTGAGGCCTTCCGCGACCGGTGGGCACCGCAGGGACTGGAGTGCACCATCACCCCCGGCAACCACATTTTAATTTAAGTTGTTAAGTTTTCTTTAATGGTTTTTTAGTTACAGTTTATTTGATTTTGTGTGCACCAATAGAGTACACCTGGACTACCAGTTCAACATATTCAAACGTGCATTTTGAACAGTTTCACATTCAGCACAACCCACAGCACTTAAATTCTGCATTTAAAACTGATACCTTTTGGTGAATTTTTGTAGTCACGAAGGTGTAGTACGCCAACACTTTGGAATGCAACACTTCCCATTTTTTGTTCCCAGTATCAGCATAAACCACGTCAGGCATTACACAGACAAACACAGTAAAGGCTTTTTGTACTCTGGCCCTTTAATGATTCCTTTTAATCTCAGCCTAAGATTACTATTTCTGGCAGTGAGGGAAGTATTTTAGTGCTTGTCTGAAGTGTAGGAATGAAGGAGCCTGGAATTGCAGAACACAAGGAGAAATGTGAATGTGATGAGTTGTGATTTTTTTCAGGTTATTACGGTAATGGTAATGCAGTGATTTATGATATATTAGATACTGTTAAAACACACTTAAATCCCTATTTACAAACATTGATACAGACAAACACACGGTGAGTGAGTGGTCTGGCCATCCACTGCCGACTCTCTCTTGTCCACCTCAAGCTGTACTATTGTCCCCTTTCCATGGCTAAATCTGAGCAATATTCAAAGTTCCTCCTGGAGAGCTGGAACAACACCAACCTCCTCTTTTCTACTACCAGGTGTTTCTTCCACTGAACCCTTCATCTTCAATTTGTACACCAAGGGGACACTTTTCCAAGTATCTGCTCTTAATTTTCCAATATGCGCTAGTGGCAAAGCATGGTTTTCCACCACCACCTATGACTTGGAAATGGCTCCCCAAATTCGAAGAACTCATAAACTTCTTTGAGTCAAAAGTTAATGCCATTCACCTTAGCTGCTTTTGCCTCCTCTCCTTTCCTACTCTCCTTGGCTCCGATCCTTCTGCTCCCGTCCCATTCAAACCTTCAATCCATCCCATACTTTTCAGTTTCTCCATTACTTCTCCATCCAATCCTCATTAAGCTCATTTTACCATGAAGCGTATCATCTGCTCTCTTAATCTCTTGTTCTAGCTCCTAAACACCCAATTTCCTCACCTCAGCCTTATGCTTGCTGATCTCTCTCTATTCCCTGGCACTATCCCTACATTCTTCAACACCATTGTTATCGACCCCACTCTTAAAAGAAGAAAGCCCAAATGTTTTCCATTCCCTTCAACTACTGCCCTGTTCCAACCTCCCATTTTCTCCAAAGATCTGGACTACATCAGTGACTTGTAACTACACTCCCATCTCCACCACTGCTTGCTTAAAACCTTCCATTTCCATTTCAGTTTTCATCCTTTCCACAGCACTGAGACTGCACTGTTTGAAGTAACAACTTGTGTGACTGCAACTGTAGCTCATCGGTTTTCCTCATCCTATTGGATCTCTCTGCTGCCTTTGACATCCTTGACTGCACCATCCTTCTCCTATGTCTATATTTGTGCCATATATATTTATATATATTGACCCAGCGACGATGAAAGAACAGTGAAGTATGTCTAAGTCAGGATGGTGCATGACTATGACGGGAAAGAGACTGTCCTACAGTAGAACAGTGGAAGTTGGTTTGATTGGGTCACAGGTTGGGCACTCCTGTTGTAGCTCCGGAGGGATAAAAATGACTCAGGGAAGGGGTGTCAACATGTGACCCCCACGCCCTGGCAACTTAGTCCCATTTGTCCATTTGCCCTGTTTGTATTTGTGGGCTGGGAAGTTTTGAAAAGGCTGTTTTTAGGGATGTTGCCATCGAGCTGGATAAACCCTGAACCAGAACACCAAGATTAGTTAGTATCGGCAACTTGAGATAAATCAATGGGAACAGGATTAAAAATTTATATGTGGCACCTAAGATGTCACGGTATACACGCATGTGGCCCATGAAGTCTAAGCTTGGGCACTCCACCTTAGTGTACATGGTGTAACCTATCTACATGCATAAGTACAATACTCACCTGAGAGGAGGTAACCAAACTCAAGGGTACTACATCTGTGAAGAATCAAATCCTAAACCTGAGACAAAACAACATTTTCATGTTTTAAAGGATGTTTTGCTGCTCATAAAGATTTAATACTAGTCAGTATTTGTCCCGTTCAAAGTGACCAGAAGTTTTCTCCTATATACACACACATTTTTATTGCTGCTTTTCTCAATCTCCTGACAAGAGTGAAACCAATGAAACGTATTTGAAGCCAAGGGCAGCTGACCCCCAGGCAGCGCGCACCGCAGTATCCAGGCAGCCCCTGTCTGCACAGAACTTACAGAATGTTTTCAGTGCTCACTGAACAGCCTAGGCTGGGATTCCAAAGGAAGTGGAGGCCTTCAGCACTGTACAGGAAACAATCTAAGAGTTGGCCTTACACGCCAGATTCCCTTCAGAGTTTTGCTAACCACTGACAGCTCTGTAAACAAAGCAGCAGCAGAAAGAGAAGGCAGCTTTCCCTTTTCTAGTAGCCATTTCTAGACGCGGGCTTCAAAGGAATTCGCTGTAAAATGATGGGCTGTCTCCTCGTGCCGGAGCATTTTCTGCGGTGATTATCAACAGACATTACGATTTAGTGGACTAATAGATTTCAGGAAAAGGTATCGTTTGATTAAACCGCAGGGATTGGGCTGTCTGTTCTTTCCTGCTCTGAGAAAGTCTAATTCGCGGAAGGAATTAAGCGCTGTGAGACTTCTGGGTGGTCCCAGGGATGCAGCACGCGTTCTCTTCGACTTCTCATTAGTCTATTCAATTGGAAACACTCGTTACTGGTAAGACGGATTTTTAAATATTTGCAGCACGATATACGGGAGCTTTCGTTGCAACATTTTATGTCACGCAGTGCAGCTTGAACAGAAGGGTGTTAATATTTGGAATGGTGAGCTTTTAAGTGTCAGAACGACTGCTCTATATTTGCAGACTGAAGACCTACTGTTAGGGTCATTACTACTGACTGGACAGTAACAATCCACAGAATCATACATTTTAAATAAGCTCCTTGTTTTCTCTGAAAATCTTTCTTACATTTGTTTAACATCTGCATATGGTGTTGATAGATATGAGCAGTTCTGCTCGTTGAATTAATCCAGATTGTTTGACAAAATAACAAAAAGACTTGTTTTTTCATTGGACACTTGATGTGGTAAAAGTTCTAGCGTGTGTGCATATATATATAAAAAATATATAACATATATATTTACAAATGTATGTGCATGTGTATGAATTCTGTTGCAGTGTTTTAACCATTAAATAACTTACTATTTTCAGATTTTTGCCAAGGCAGAGCAGAACATTTGCCCATAAACCATGGATATGGATGAGTTTGAACGTCGTAGGGAGGAACGCAGGAAAAAGCGTGAGGAAATGCGCCGTGAGGTGGAAAGGTAATGCTCTGTGCACTCTGTACAGGACACATTTACTCGCAAATTTTATCATTCAACACTTCTGGCGCATGACGGAGTTGCTAATTAGGAAGTCGGGCATGGAGGTCAGTACGCTCATGACCTGTATCATGCTCATTTCAGTGGCCGAAAAATAGTGCGAGCCATGGATCAGGTGTGTGACCTCCACCCCGAATTTCTGCTGTGCACTCTCATCGTAGTAAGACCTGCGCTCGGAGTGTGCAATTTACCTCAGATCAAAAACTTGTAAAAGCTGTCACTGAGTTGGTGCAATTTTAAATCGATATTATTTTTAAATAATTTGATATTTCTGGGAGTTAATTTAAATGAATGATTAAGAAAGGTCTTCACCTGCGGTTTTCTGGTTGGTTCATTGAACATCGAGAAACTTGTGTGATAATAAGCAGATCTTACTTCTAACCTGATCCCACCTCTAACCTTAGTGACATCGCTATCATGCATTATTCTAGAGAAGGAAAGAGCCTGCATCTAGATAATATCTCACCAGGCCATCCTGAAGCATGGCACAGTCAATAAATTATGCTTTTTAAGTGAAGTGCCTGGTGTCAAGTAGGAAAGCATGGTAGGAAGATCCCACAAACAGCAAATGAAATGAACGACCAGTTAATCTGGCTTTTTTTCATTTGGGTTGTTTGAGAGAGGAATGTTGGCCAGGATATTGGAAGGACTCTCTGCTTTTCAAATGTTAAAGCGGGATCTTTAAGGTCTGTTTGAACCACAGGAACAGGCAGGACCTCTGCACCTCTGGCAATGCAGCACTCCCACAGTACTGCAGTGAATGCTGAATCCAGCCCAATTAGGTTTGGGTTTTGACACAATGGGAAAAGTGCACAGGGGGCTTAAATCAGACTGGCCTCTTAAAAAAAATCATTAATTTAAATCTTATAATATTATAGTAAGTCAGTATATTTGTGGATTAACAATCTCAAATGTTGTCTGATGCGCCTTGGTTAAAGGTGCTATACAAATGCAAGTTGTTGTTGCTGTTGTTGTGTGGTAATTTATTGAATATATGGCAAGAGTGAAGAACAAATTAAAACTGGGAAGGTTTGAAAAGCTGTTGTCGGCTCAAGCCGAACGATTTTATGTGGCACGCTTAGGGTTCATTTACATCATAGGCTAATGGGGTTTGTATTTGAAACATTGAAAATGTAATCCATTTTAAATGGCAATAGTGCTTTTGATTTCACGTGACCTGAGGCCCCACAACTTGCTGGAAACCACTTGCAGGTGAAAACAAGCAATCTAATGGCCCATAGATCACATGTGTGCCACAACGTCGAAACCGTTTTTGTTAAGTTACTCTGTCACCTCAGCTCTTTAAACAATCTATTTATTTGCATTACATAATCATAGTGTTTGGGCATTCAGAAAATCAATTAAGGGCAATTGGGCCTTATTACAGGCACTCCAACACGGAAGCCAATCAATCATCCTCTTAGGAAGATAGGAATAGGAGTGGGCCATTCAGCCCCTTGAGCCTGTTCTGCCACTCAGTTAGATCATGGCTGATCTGCAGCTCAACTTCATTTACCCGCCTTTGTTCCATATCCCTGGATACCCTTACCTAATACAAATCTGTTGATCTCAGTCTCAATTGACCCAGCATTCACAGCCTTTGGGGGGAGAGAATTTCAGATTTCCACTGTTAGTAGCATGGTGGCAATGCAGAGCTAACTGCTGGCATTTAATTCTAGTCAGTGATTCTTGAATTCTGCAAGGAACTGGAAAAAAGAAAGTAGTGAAAATAAAAATAGAAATATTTTATATTGGATAGAGCATTTCTATTTTACTGGCAATAGAAACCAGTGCAAAACCCACATAAAGCAATGAAGAACAGAATTCAGAAGGTGGCCTGATATGTTCACTATGAAGGTTCCGTTCTAAAATACTGGCTGATAAGTAGGTCACTATTTTCATGTTAATATGTGCTAAATGACATTGCAATATTGAATGGCTTAGCAATCTTAGTTGGGGACTGCACAGTCAAAAGGTTTGGACAAAAGGAGACCGTCCCCAAGCAGTAGGTGGGGCAGGAGCTGTCAGTTTGGGAGTGGCATGAACCAGAAGTTAATGATGTAATGAATAGCTGCTGAAGAAAATGTAGCGGTTTGGTTCCACTTGGATCAATTGTTCCTTTCTCGTTTATTTTTATACCGTGAAACGCATGAATCTCTTTTCAAAGCTCGAACATGAAGGCTTACATCTGTTTCCTATGATTCATTGGGCCCTATTTTATACTTTAAACATTGGCGCAATTAACTTTTTTCAGCAGTGACTGGCACTGACTAGAGAGATAATTCCAAGATCACACACTCGCAGTGGAGAGCATTGGGTATACGGGTCGGAGATAAGGCTACAACATTTGTGACTCCAATCCACGGATCCCCATTGGGATTACAGATTTGTCCTAATACCCCTTAGGTTTTTCCACCAGCACTAATGAAAGGAGCAATTCCTTTTGTTTGGCCTTTTGACATCATTTACTGAAGTGTTAACTAGATATCCAAACAAGCCCAAAATAACATTCTGAATTTTCAAACCCATCACAAACCTTTTTGTTTACTACAGAAGAAGCATTTCTGCCGGTTCTTTTTTTCAAATGATGGAAAAAGTGCAAATAAAGTAACTGGGGGAAGAATCCTTCACCTTACTAATGAAGGCTTTGGTCATTCCACCCCACTGCAGGATTACAAGGGGCTTTACAATGCACCAGTGCTGAAAGCTGTACGTGAAGCACCTTATCACATCCTCAGGACATCTCAAAGTTATGTTGGCAAACATGGCAGCCAATTAGTGCTTGGGAAGGTTCCATAAACAGAAAATGAGATGATTGACTAGATGATCTGCTTTTGGTGGTGTTGTTTGAGGGAGGAAAACTCCCTACTCTTCTATGAATAGTGTCATGAGATCTTTTATGTACACCTGAGAAGGCAGACAGAGCCCTTAGTTTAACATCTCATCCCATGGAATTTGTATATTCCATTAACACGATTCTATACCATAGTGCAAAAAGGTACAAAATTACAGGGGGGACAAATTTCCTTGTAATTTGTGCCTGGGAACATTTATTCCCCAGGCACAAAACACAGGAAAAAGGGGCGGAGACATATGATACCAGGTCTCCACCTCTTTATGGTCCCACAAGTTTAGGCCTGCTAGCTCCTCCCAGATGGCGTACAACCATGTCTCATTTTCCTCTTGAATCACCAGCAGGTGGCCCATTTTGAGCAGTACCCAGAGAAAGTAGGCCATAGGTCCTGCACCAAGTCCCTCTCCGATAAGAGGACCAAAGGTCCTTTCTTTTCCCAGGAAAAAGGGTAGGTGCTGGAGGCCTTGTGGCTGCTGTTTCAAGACAGCAGCTGGAAGACCAGAGTCCAGGTGGTCATTCTGACTGCTGTAAGCCATCAGCTGATTTTCCTTCCTTGCCTCCAGGCAGTAGGCTCTGTCAGAGGTGGGCCTGTGCCTCGGGGAGACATTTGGGCCTTGTAAATGATTCAGATCATTTCAGGAGGAGTGGATTTGGGTGCTCTTGACCTGCCTGGCTCCTGGACTCAGGGGACAGAGGAAAATCAGCTGTTACATTTCCTAAGAAATAAACTAGCCAACAGAGTGATTAAGCTGTTGCCCAATAAACAACCTGGATATGGATTAGACTTCCAGTGCTGAATGCACTGTTTTCATTCCATGTGGTGTTTTGACGGAAACTCTGTAGTGTGAATGTGATTCTTTGCTAAATGTTGACTTTTAGCAAAACAATATAACTTAAATTGCCTTAGGCTGACGAGCTTGACTTAACTAGGGGGAGAAAAACAGGAATTAGAGCAATTGCAATGCTTTGATTTATTTTTTATATACATTCCAAAAAGTACTTGATGCCAAAAGCAAATACTGTGCTGCTGATTAAGTTTAAAAGAAAGAAAGACTTGCATTTATATAACGCCTTTCACAACCTCAGGACATCCCAAAGCACTTTACAGCCAATGAAGTACTTTTTTTGAAGTGTAGTCACTGTTGTAATGGAGGAACCGCGGCATCAAATTTGTGCACAGCAAGCTCCCACAAACAGCAATGTGATAATGACCAGATAATCTGTCTTAGTGATGTTGGTTGAGGGATAAATATTGGCCAGGACATCGGGGAGAACTCCCCTGCTCTTCTTCGAATGGTTTGGTTTTCTTTTGGTATTTCGCAGGAACATTTTAAAAACACTGGAGTAACTTGTCGGCTAACTTGAGTTTTGCCCAATGAGAAATCACATCAGGTATCCAGGCCTGCCCAGTTTGCGGCCAATATGATTTCCTACCTATTGAAATGTGAGCAGGCGATAAATCGGGCAGCACCTGCACTTGCAATATGTGCATCCACCACTGGGAGCGCTAAACCCTCTTGCCCACCGCCCCCTCTCCCCCCCCGCCCCCTCTCCCCCCCCTGCCCCCTCTCCCACCGCCCCCTCTCCCCCGCCACCTCTCCCCCACCGCCCCCTCCCCCTCTCCTCCCCCTGCCCCCTCTAACCCCCGCCCCCTCTCCCCGACCGCCCCCTCTCCCCCCGCCCCCTCTCCCCGCCCCTTCTCCTCCCCACCCCCTCTCCCCCCGCCCCCTCGACCCCCGCCTCCTCTCCCCCGCCCTCTCCCCCACCACCTCTCCCCCCTCTCCCCCTCGTCACCCCTCCTTCCGCCCCCTCTCTCCCCTGCCACCTCTCCCCCTGTCCCCTCTCCCCCCACCCCGCCCCCCTCTCCCCACCCCCTCTCCTCCCCCCGCCCCCTCTCCCCACTCCCCCCCTCTCCCCTCCCCCCTCTCCACCCGCCCGCTCTCCCCCCCGCCCCCTCTCCTTCCCCCACCCCCCTCTCCCCCCTGCCCCCTCTACCCCCGCCCCCTATCCGCCCCACCCCCTCTCCCCTGCCCCCTCTCTCCCCGCCCCGCTCCCCCCCTCTGCCACCTCTCCCCTCTGCCACCTCTCCCCCACGCCACCTCTCCCCCCCCACCTCCCCCCCCCCACCACCTCCCTTCCCCCACCACCTCCCTCCCCCTACCACCTCTCCCCCCCCGCCACCTAAAATTGTATGCGTATAAGATATTGGGGTCAATCTTGCGGTTCAGCATTCCTGGTGCAGTGCTTCTTTTGACAGGAATACATATCGGGAATTCAAAGTTAGCTCTCCTGAACCTTTCAGGATCTTCCTTGCGCAGTGGGTACTAATGTGAAGACTGGCTTTTCAAATAACAGTGAAGCCGTCTGTGGAATCAGCAGTAAAGGGGTTAACAGCTGCACTTCTTACTTGAAATTCTGATGATTTCTCAGTGGTAGCTGCCTCATTAAATAAGTAACGTCTAGTAGTCAGTAATACGATCCAATCTCATTTTCCGTTATGTTTTTTCTGGAATCTTTAAAAAAAAACTCAGATTTACACAGGTCCTTTGTTGGAAAATTCATTAGGTTCTGTGTAAAGCTTGATATAAATAGTAAGTTAGTATTTGTGTTTGTCATAATCTCTAGAGAGAGTATTTTTAACTGCACATGTTTATGATCGGAAATTCTTTAGATACTAATTTTCCCACTCCTAGCATCACTTTTTTTCAACTCCTGCAATTTTCAAGGTTATAGTAAGTCTGTTTCAACACACTGCCTAGTTTGAAAATGCTAACCATGGCACTTTACAATCTGATGGGAATCCTGCAGGTTTCTTGGGGATATCGGACTGTAAACTAGATATCCTACTAAGCTGTCAGCACAGATTTTTGTATTGAATGAGTGCTTTATTTCTGCAACACATGGAGCTAATGCTCACGGAACAGCAACAGTAAGCCAACAAATTTTATACTCCCAAAGAAATGCCCCCTCTCTGCGCAAGCCTATTACAGCTTCTCCAGGACCTTCACTTGGCTGAAGTGACTGTTTTAAGAGCAAAGTGGTGTTGAATGGTCATGAAAATTTTCAAGGTGACAGAAGAGTAGAACAAAGGTTCATTTAGTTCATGCTGAGCTGAATGGCTGTGAACTGCCTTTCTGAGTGTGTCTGCACACAATTTTGTTAAATGGCTTTAGTTTATCTTTTCTCTTTTATTTGCACTACTTTAATTCCCATAGTATATCCTTTAAAAAGAACTTACACCTTAGGGTGATGGGAGGAAGTTACTCTTTGGAGTGAAAGTAGGAAGTTACCTCTCAGGATGTGGTTAGTGGATTACTCTGGGTGAGGGTAGGAGGTTACTGATTGGGCTACGGAAAGGAAATTTCCCCCTTGGGGTCAGGGAGTGATTGCCACCTGGCCACCTTTTCACTGAACCAGTGGTTTTGATATTACTGCCAGTTGATATTTCAACCAGCGACACAGCAGCTATCTCTTTAATAATGCACATTCAGCACAATGTATTTTAACAAATGCTGGCAACTGATGGCTGTTTCAAAAACTCGGTTGGGCAGTGAAACAACAGCCAGATGGTAACCATAAGTGAGGATCTTATGAAAGGCATTTAACTTTAGAACCCATGTAATCATAGTGACAAGGAATTGGCATGTATTTTGGAATCTGTAGTTTTGGATGTTTGAAAATTCAAGGGCCTGATTCTAAAGCGAAATTCTCGCTCATGAACATCCCCATCATTATTGGAATGCACCGACAACAGTCAAATCCAGGCAACCCTTGGAACCATTAACCTGCCAACACTGCCAGAGGAAGTGTCCTCCCAACGTTAGGGAAAGTAAGTGTGATTATTAAACTGCCATTAGAGCACTGTGGATCTGGCACAACCTCAATTAGACATCCTAGTCCAACTGGGTAAATTATAATTTTTTTTAATTTTGGCACCTCTGGGTGAGGAAGGTTAGTACTACAGAATGGAACTCTTCTTATTTCAGGCACCCAGTGTCAGCATTCCCAGTCAGGTAAGCACAGCCAGATGCAGAATAAAGGTCCCTCTGCTCTGTCCCAACCCTAACCTTAGAAAAGCACCCCTTACTGCATAGGAGTGACACTTCATCTCATTTTGCACACCAGCCATCCTGTAGCCTTTCTGAGTGAGACTGACAATTAGCGCTATCTGTGGGACCTTGCCATGTGCAATTTGGCTGCCGTGTTTTCCTACATTGCAACAATGACTTCACTTCAAAAGTACTTAATTGGTTATGAGGTGCTTTGGAATGGCCTGAGGTCATGAATGAAGCTATATAAATGTAAGTTATTTCTCGCTAATATGCTTTACATTGATGAGCACAAAATACATCTGAACTACCCACGTTTACTCATACTCAATCACACCCGTTCTCGGCAGAATTTTCCAACTCCTTAGCACCTGTTGTGCTTTAATACCACCAGCACAGTGACCAGAAATGCACCCTAATATTAAATAGGCAATTGAATTATTTTAAATTTCCATTAAGAAATGTAGTTGTAATGATGAAATGATTCTGTGCTGCCTGTGAACTTACTCTCAAGCCTAAGTAGGATCAAAAAAGGTGAAAGGCTCAGGTTAATATGTAAATATATTTCAATGGCTGCATATTGGCACACACTCAATTTTCTGAGATTCTGACCAGGATTTTGCTGTGTACCGAGTTCATCGACAGGAAATGAGTAATGGGAAGCAGGCACATTCTGGACTGACAGGAAGTCAGCATTTGAAAGAGGACACACCGTGTTTTGGGAACATTCGAACATGGAATTTTTCTGCACTAAATGTTAGTGCTATTTTTTGTCTGGTTACTTTGTTTTGCGGTTTTCCCCGTGGGTTTCGGCCGCCTGATTTGTTGTTGTTGTTGTTGTTGTTGCTGCAATTATCGTTTTGAAACCCGGGAGTCCAATCAGGATTCCTCTCTTTTCCTGTTATTCGGAGAATGAAGAAGAGGCTGAAAGGAGGGATGCAAGGCAGGTCAGAGTCAGTCGAAGGTGGATTTCCCTTACCCACCCTTTCCTATGAAGCGATGTCTACAGGCAGAGCTACACCTACCTTGGAATGGATGAGGAAAGCTCTCGCAGGCTTCAGTTCACTGGGGAGGCAGTGACAGAGTTGTGCTGTCCCAGAATCTGACCTCCAGTCAACCTCTGCCATTGAGGCAGCACATCAGTAGCTCGGAACGTTTATGTCTCTGGCTCATCCCAAATTGCCACAGGGGACTCTAGCAATATCCGTCAATCCAACAACAAGTGCGAGGAGCTCATGGATCTCTTTGTCGTTATGATTGAGACCATCCGTTCAGCTGCCTCTGCCGCTTCCCTCCCTTCCCCTAGCTCACCAAGCTAGATTTCCCCTGAAGCTCCTCCCTCCCCTAGCCCTGAACTTGCAACTTTCTCTTGTTTCTCTTCTATCTCCCCTCATTCCCTCTCCGAGCTTGAGACTTGAACACCAAAATCTAGGCTGACACTCCAGTGCAGTGCTGAGGGAGCGCCGCACTGTCGGAGGTGCCGTCTTTCGGATGAGACGTTAAACCGAGGCCCCGTCTGCTCTCTCAGGTGGACGTAAAAGATCCCATGGCACTATTTCGAAGAAGAGCAGGGGGAGTTCTCCCCGTTGCCCTGGGGAATATTTATCCCTCAATCAACATCACTAAAAACAGATTATCTGGTCATTATCACATTGCTGTTTGTGGGAGCTTGCTGTGCACAAGTTGGCTGCCGCATTTCCTACATTACACTTCAAAAATACTTCATTTTCTGTAAAGCGTTTTGGGACGTCCAGAGGTTGTGAAAGGCGCTATATAAATGTAGGTCTTCCTTTTTATTCAACTTGCCCACGAGATCCACTTCCTGTTCCCTAGTTACTATTCCCACCAAACTACTGACCACTCAACTTCCTTTCTTGGCCCCCATGTGAGCTGACATTGTTAATGGTTCCCTCTCCTCAGGTACTGTCCTCCTCTCCTTCAAATCTGCTGCCATCACCCTGGTCCTCAACAAGTCCACCCCTGACGCCTCTGTCCTTGCAAACTACCGCCCCATCTCCAATCGCCCCTTCCTCTCCAAAGTCCTTGAACGTGCTGTCGCCTCCCAAATTCGTGCCCATCTTTCCCGCAACTCCATGTTTGAAGTCCTGCAATCAGGTTTCTGCCCCTGCCACAGCACTGAAATGGCTCTTGTCAAAATCACAAATGACATCCTATGTGACTGTGCCTGTGGTAAACTATCCATCCTCATCTTTCTCGACCAGTCTTCAGCCTTTGACGCAGTTGACCACACCATCCTCCTCCAACACCTCTCCTCTGTCATCCAGTTGGGTGGGACTGCCCTCGTCTGGTTCCATTACTATCTATCCAGTCGTAGTCAGAGAATCACTTGGAATGGCTTCTCTTCCCGTTCCTGCACCATTACCTCTGGAGTCCCCCAAGGATCTATCCTTGGCCCCCTCCTATTTCTCATCTACATGCTGCCCCTCGGCAAAAATATCCGAAAACACAACGTCAGGTTCCACATGTATGGTGACGACACTCAGCTTTATTTCACCACCACCACTCTCGAACCATCTACTGTCTCTGATTTGTCACACTGCTTGTCTGACATCCAGTACTGGATGAGCAGAAATTTCCTCCAACAAATATTGGGAAGACCAAGGCCATTGTCTTCAATCCCTGCCACTGACTCCATCCCTCTCCCTGGCCACTGTCTGAGGCTGAACCAGACCATTCACTACCTTGCCTTCCTATTTGACTCTGAGATAAGCTTCCGACCCCATATCTGCGCCATTGCTAAGACCGCCTACTTCCACTTCTGTTACATCACCTGTCTCCGCCCCTGCCTCAGCTTCTCTGCTGCTGAAACCCTCATCCATGCCTTTGTTATCTCTAGACTTGACGCTCCAATGCTCTCCTGGCCAGCCACCCATCTTCCACCCTCCATAAACTTGAGCTCATCCAAAACTCTGCTGCCCGTGTCCTAACTCGCACCAAGTCCCGTTCACCCATCACCCCTGTGCTCGCTGACCTACATCGGCTCCCGGTCCAGCAATGCCTCGATTATAAAATTCTCATTCTTGTTTTCATATCCCTCCATGGCCTTGCCAATCCATAGCTCTGTAACCTCCTCCAGCCCTACAAGCCCCCCCGAGATCTCTGCGCTCCTCCAATTCTGGCCTCTTGCGCAACACCGATTTTAATCGCTCCACCACTAGTGGCCGTGCCTTCTGTTGCCGAGGCCCTAAGCTCTGGGACTCCCTCCCTAAGCCTCTCCATCTCCTTACCTCTCTCTCCTCCTTTAAGACGCTCCTTAAAACCTACCTATTTGACCCACCTGTTCTAATATCTCCTTATGTGGCTTTGTTTGATAACTGGCCGGTGAAGCGTCTTGGGACGTTTTACTATGTTAAGGGTGCTATATAAATACCAGTTGTTGTTGTTGTTGTTGTTTACAAATGCATCAAACAGATGGCTGATGTATGGTTCAGCAGGACACACAATTTAATCATTTCCCCCATAAGCAAATGCTGGCTGAGCGAGAAGGCTGTGCAAGTTTTTTGGATAGTAAGTGACATAAGAAAACTACTAGGCACTTGGTCTAAGCGTTAAACAAAGCTTTAATCAACTGTTTTTCAACATGAAGATCTAGTTGTGTCCTTCATAGTTCCTGTTGAGGAATGTCCTAAGCAAGCTGGGCCCATGCCCGAGTATTTATACTCTCCCTGGACAGCGCCACCAGCAGGCCGCCCAGTATTACTTCATACATGAATGACAAGATTCATGTCAGTAAGATTTCCCAAGTTCCAGGAATCCATGTGGCCTTATGGAGCCCTGCATATGATTCCATGGTTTCATTCCATTCCATCAACATGCAGGTCATGCATAAAATTGTTAGGCTATGGTGGCCTTGAAGGCCACTGCAGTATCATCCCTGTATGGCAAAGTTTGGCTGGAGATACCAGGACTCTGTCATTGCCTCCCAACCAGCAGTCATGATGTCTTTAGTTTAAGGCAATCCACAGTGTCAGGAATTATTTGACAGAGAATAAGAGGGTGCAGGTTTGAATATTAGGAGACCTAGGCAACGCCCTCCAACCCTGACTCTTAACATCTCTGACATAGCTATGAACAGCAGTTGGGCACAGATACAATGAGGACCATGCAACCACCAAGATCATTATTGGACACTCTATAGGCATCTTGAGCAGCACTTCAAATGCCTGGACAGATCAGTGGCATCTTACAATATAGCCCTGCCTGAGGCTATTTTCCTCATATGGATGTTTCAGACTGCATTGACTCTGATATCCACCTCCTGCCAACCAGCCTGGATATTTCTTGGTATTTCTTGGATGGTGCCCTAAGATGCCAAAAAGGAACAACCTTTGCAGTACTTCATGCACAAGAACATTACATAGGATAAAGTAGGACCTCCAAACATGCCTCAGAAGATGGAGGTGGGCCGACTATTTCTGCTTAAGTGCCCAGCAACAGATGTAGCCCCTTTTAAATAGTACTACAGCTTTTAAGGATTCCAGCTATGTATTATTTCTCACCCCCACTGGCAGCACACACCCCTGAAGCAGGCCCAACCTGCTCTGGAAACTCGTTATGAATGGTTAATGAAGCTGAAATCAGGAAGCCCCGTGAGATGGGCAAAGTACGATGTCACTGAGCACCATGTTTGGTGCTCCGGGGTCCCACTGCTTTGGCACCGGCACCGGAAAATGTACCTTATTAATATTTTATGAAAACCATATCAAGATTTATTTTCTTCATGTGATACTCATAATCCTTATTGGCACATCGCCATTTTTGCACATCTGTGGAATATTTGGAGGTTCTACAAACCTATTCTACATTTGCAAATAAAATCTGTTAGTGATGTAGGCTCATGGGATTAAATTCAAGTTTCTATCATTTTCACCCATTTTACATGGAAAAAAATCTTTCCATAAAACCATTTTTAAAAAGTCAGTTTATTGCGTAATAGAACAATATATGCAATTCTTCACCTCCCTTTGATTTTTGGTTGCATGACTGACTTGTTTTCATAAGGGTAAATTTTATGCTCAAGTACTCTCAGCACAGAGCTTCAGGTGACAGGACTGTGAATCAGGAATTCCGGTGCGGAGGTCAGCACACCGGATGCGCGGCCCTCACAGGTCAAAGGGAATCGTTTACTAGATGTGTGCAGCCATTTGTGTGCCTACCAACAACTGTAAATGGAAAAGGCTATTTTCCACCAACTCCTGCTGGAAAAGAATGCCCGTCAAAGCAAGGTTTATGAGGTGCATGCACGGTGCTTTCATTATAAGGCAATGAAATGTGTCAGCTCTTTGAAGGAGAAGGAAAGATTGATTCCTGACTTCTCAGAAAAGCAGTGCAACCATGGCTGACGACAGCTCTGTGCAATTTCCATGTCCCACCGGAGAACAAATTCAGTGAAATGCATGAGCAAAACAGGGTCCTTACTGAGCAGACATTCGACGCAACGCTTTAGATGCTTAGATTGGTTGGAGGAGGAGGGGGGAAGTCTAGCAATATGCCTCAGAGAAGGCCTGCAAAATTGGACTGTCTTCGTATGTTAGGTGCTGTACAATATTGCCTATAGCCTTGAATGATGAGCATTTACAAGTCATGGAAAGCCAGACCAATGATGTTGCACACCTGCTCCATACCACAGACTGGCCACCAGTGCCAGAGATAGGTAAATGAGCATTCCATTCCCATTTTTCCGGTGAGCTTTGCATTTGGGAACTATTACTTTCTATTGGACATATTTACAATCACAGAGCTGCTATTTGTTTTGGCAGAGCACCGGATATGTTCTGTTAGGTTTACTTTTGGTCAACTGAACACTTTATTCTCTGCACAATGAAAGAGTGACAGGCTGCAAGATACATTAAAAGTAAATTTGTTTTATTAAGTAGTTTAGTGCTTGCAGTCTAAATTTGAATGTGTTTTTGCTGGTGTATGTGCATCTTGTACTCTGGGTACTTCATATTGCTAATGGATGGGCTCTACAACAGTGTGCTCCCCAGCTAAGAGAATAGTACTGGTGGGTGCCTGCATAGCCAGTTGGAAAACTGCAAGGGATGCAGAAGACCAGCTGCCTGTATCTGTGCCTAGCCCTGATGGGCTTGCATCAATACCAGGAATCTTCTGCTATAGTCACGGACTCATTGCTTTCAGAACCGGAGTTTACTGTTATCGTGCAAGGGTATGTGATGACACAGAACTGCCATTAACATGAGTATGAACTGACTGTTCTTGCTCTACTTCATTCATATCACTGCTGCAGGGCATCTCCTCATGGTGCTTACTGATCTATGTGTACATAAACCACTGAGCATCTTATTAGGTTTTGGAATCCCTCCTTCGTTCTACCCTGCTACCATTTTCCAAATGAGTTGATAGCCCCTTGGACTTTGTACACTAAAACCCTTATAGCAGCAGTGTGTGCATTCATAAAAGATACCCCTATTGTGCCTAAGTCCTGCCTTATTAAGGATCCACTTCTGTTGCTACTTGCTCAATGGCAGGCAACTGTTGTTCCAATCTAACCATGCCATCTTCCACTGCTGTGCGTATGGAGGCAAGTGATTTCAACATAGATCATATGTTCTAATATCTGCCATTGAAGAGGTCGACTAAGTTCTGTATCGCCATACAGCTCACAAGGGGCACTCAAAATGCTGGACTTCTGCACTGCACCTGTTGCTCTATCTCAATCCTCACCATTACTACTCAGTCATCATCTGTACTTACCCTGTGCTTCCTCCTCAACATCACTGTGATCTGCCAGCGTGTGTATGTATCTGTCCTGGAGCCTTCCACAAACATGGATAGCTGGTGTTCAAGTGAGTGGTGCTCTTTGGGGCATCTTGCATGGCACCTTGGGTCCCCTTGCTCTTTGAAAAGAGCAGATGGGATGTTATGGGGCTGTATTTTACAGTGTAGTGCACCGCATGCTGAGAGGCTAATCGGAATATTGCATGAGGAGGTTAAAGTGCCTGCTTTGCAAGCCCACCTGATTTTCCACCTATTAAAATCAGGCAGGTTGTAAAACCAGGACACAGTCTTATGTGATACTCTGATTAATGTTTGTGGTGCACAAAGCTTGGTGTTGGAAGTTCCACATCATAAAATCTGCCCGTAAGAGTACGTAAACATCTATTTAATGTTCTTAAATGCACTATTATGTGTGTATGGACATGGTGATGTAACATTGTGCAAATGATGGAATATATGGTTAATATAGTACACACCAGTCGACTTGTGTATCCCTCCAATCTCCACAGTCACAACATCTCCAGAATCTCTTGCACAAATATTTCCTCATGCCGTGAATTTCTTTCCACTGTATATTTTTCACTGTGCCCAGTGGTCGTTGGCCAGTTTTGTTTTTAAACATAAGAGCAGTGTGCATTGAGACAGAGTGATTGGACCCATGGAAATTCCTTCCCACAGCAAATTCTCTTTGCCATCAAGACATGTGCAATGCAATCCTGCTACAGTAATTCACTTCTACAACCTCACTTGTTTTGTCTCGACTGACATTCTGTGTGCCAGTACAGCATTATTTTTTACCTATGTCTTTAATAACTACAATTGTCGTCTATATCCATACAGGTCTTGTGCTGCTACAATATGGAAATATACTTGCCTTACATTTATGCTTTTCTTTAAGTTATGCAACTTTTTCTGGACCTCCCACTAGACCTTAGAAATAGTTGACACGGAGTTCGAATTGTTTGACGCATGTTTACAAGGATGATACCAGAACTGGGAGGTTATGCCTATCAGGAAAGATTGAACAGGCTGGGGCTCTTTTCTCTAGAAGACTGAGGAGCGACCTGATAGAGGTCTTTAAGATTATGAAAGAATTTGATAGGGTAGGCGTAGAGAAGATGTTTCCACTTGTGGGCGAGACCAGAACTAGGGGCCATAAATATAAGATAGTCACTAATAAATCCAATCGGGAATTCAGGAGAAACTTCTTTACCCAGAGTGTTGTTAGAATGTGGAACTCGCTACCACAAGCAATAGTTGAGGCGAATAGCATAGATGCATTTAAGGGGAAACTAGCTAAGTACATGAGGGAGAAAAGAATAGAAAGTTATACTGATAGGATTAGGTGAAGAGGGGTGGGAGGAGACTCATGTGGAGCATAAACACCGGCATTCACCAGTTGGGCCGAATGTCTGTGTAATTCTAAGTTGCCTTGCTTGTTTCCTGCATGCCACATTTGAAGCCTCCACACCAAAATAATGATCTCCATTACACAGTTCGTAAGCATTTGCAAGGCCCAGTCACTGAAAGTGTGTGGGACTGGTCATGGGGCTTTTTTTTGTTTAAAAAACTGCCCACTCTTCAGCTGCATTAACAATCTTTTGGATATTTATACTCGTGACCTGTGCAGCACTAAAAGAACATTGTACAGGTATGTCAGTGATTGGCTACTAGTCTTACACTGTCACTGACGAAACTGGATTCTCATGTACATTTCAAAACTGCATCTTCCCTCAACTTTAACAATTAAAATAACAATCAAAAATTCTCTTTTAACCCCTTATTTAAGAAAAGTGGAAGATATAGTGGTTTACGTTCTGTAAACATTGATTCCAACAAGTGAGTTCACAAAAGCATGGGGAGAAATTTTTCGTGTGCCTTGCTTCACACGCTGGAAAACATATTGAATAATCATGTTGCTAACACACAGCAACCAAAGAAAATCTTCCCGCTGTGTTTATGATGTCACTAACGCATAGTGACAAGAGGAAATCCTTGTCCATAATTAGTAAAGCACACAGCGGGAGAGTCAGTATCTAGGTTATGTGGTCTGTAAAACAGAAATGAAAAGATGCAACTGAGCATCTTGTGAACATGAAATTCATTCTAATACTGATTACAGCACTGCTGTGAGGGATTAAAGCGGTCAGGAGTTTGAAATTATACTTAAAAAAAATTATAACCGCTGGAAATCTGAGGTAAAATCAGAAAATGCTGGAAATACACAGTAGGTCCATCAGAACAGTGCAGAGGATTCAGGTTCACAGTCTTTGTCAGAACTGGAAAGGGGAAGCTAAGTGACTTCCTTTATAGGGCTAAACAAAACAGGAGATTGGGGGGTCGGGGTTGGGGGGAACACAAGTTACGAGTCAGGAATGCTGAATCCTATCACAGAGATACAGCTAATGGGTTCAATGGTCAGCAGGCCAGTTTTCTGAAAAGCTGGAAACGGGTAAAAACTGTTAAATGATGTACTAACATTGCAATAATGGCAATAAAAAAGACATTAAAAGAAAAGGGCGTAAAAGGAATTAAGTAAAGTGGTGAAAGGCATGCTTCATTGTCAACATTTTTGAAAGTTTTTTGTGTATCTTTGTCACTATTTTCACCGCCTTTACTTAGCGAATCCCATGTCCCTTTGTTTGTTCTTCTGATGCCTCTTCATTGCCTCACTGAGATGGTCGTTGTATGTCATAACCAGTTTTCACCTCATTCTAGCTGTTGAAAAAAAATACAACCAGTCAACTCATTAACTGCCTCTATGTGTCAGCAGTCAGCATTCCCGAATCCCAGCTTCTATCCGCCATTCCCTTCAAATGAATTGTCAAATTCACAGAAATTACAGCACAGGAAGCTATTTGGCCCATTGTGCCAGTGCCATCTCTTCTACTCTAATCCAATTTCCTCACCCTTTCCCCATATCCTTTTATATTCTTCCTTTTCAAATATTTATCCCATTCACTTTTAAATGATGTATTAGTCTCTGCCTCAATAGCAGCTGTGGTAAGAGGTTCCGTGTTCTAATACCGTGTGTGTGAAAAAAAATTCTTCGAGCTCCCCAATTTGTTCTTCTAATGATAATCCTGTCTATGCTCCTTGGTTACCAATTCGCCAACGAGTGGAAACAATCTTTCACTTGACACTCTCAAATCCTTTGATCAGTTTGAAAATGTCGATCAGATACCCCCTCCCCAGCGTAACAATTTCTGTTTCAGTGAAAACAATGACCCAAATCTTTGAGCCTTTCTTCATAACTGTAACCTCTTCATCCTGGTATCATTCCAGTGAATCTTCTCTGTACTCTTTCCATGGTTCTAATACCCTTCCTTTACTGGGATGCCCACAACTGCACACAATGGGGGTAATTTTGACTTTGGGCGCTAGTGTAAAGCGGGCGATATCGAATCAGTCACCTGCTTTACATCTCTCCTGATAATTGCCCACTTTACACTATTGCCCAAAGCCAAAATTACCCCCAATGGGTGAAATTTTCCCAGATCTCCCTGTGTCACCGCCAGGGCCTTGCACACAGCTGGTGGCTGATTGGAAGAACACCGGTGTACTGCCTGTGATTTTCCATCCATTGAAATTAATGTTATTGTAGCATGAGGGCTGGAGGGAATCTGCCAGCTTGGTGCCCAAGTATCAAGCAGCAAGGTGAAGTGATGTATTGAAAGCAGGCCATGTCCAGCTCTCCACATGAACAGGCAAACTGTAAAAGTCAGATCGCAGACTCCTGGGGAATGCCAGCAATGAATTCCAGTGACTATTACGAAATCATATCAAACAGCTGCAAATCATTTAAAGTGAAAGCATGTAAAATGAAGCAAATGAATTGCATCTACAATAAATGAACCATTTTAAGCCTTGTATTGTTCATTCATTCAAGGAATCTTTTTCAAGCCTCTGGCATTTCCCTGTAGGTAATTGTTCAATGATTGCAATAGTTTAATTGAGAGAAATGAAATCTAGGGAAAGGTTTATATCCAATTGACATGAAAGGAAAGCCCATGTCCAAAGCTTGCAGCACCAGACTTTGCCAATGAGTTCAGATTAAAGAAATGACTGGTGGGATATTAGTTAATGAACCCTTGATGTATTTATACGGCATTCCTCCATTTGATTGGAGCCACTATCCACGCCTTTGTTAAAATGGTGGATAGAGGAAAGTTATATGACTGCATTAAACATTCAGGAAGATGGTTAGAAAGAGGGACAAGATAGTTGGACTATCGCCACTGGAGTAGAGAAGGCTAAGAGGAGATTTAATAGAAGTTTTCATGGAATGAATAAGGAAAGACTAGTTACTCTAGTTGGGGAGGTAGTGACAAGAGGTCATCAATTTAAAATAGTCTGTGAGAGAGTGAGGAGAGGTTAGGAGAAAATGTCTTTACACAGAAGTTGGAGTACAGAATACATTGAAAGGGAGTGGAGGCAGAGACCATTCCATCTTTTAAAAGAAGAGTAGATAAATGTTTGTGGGTAGGGTTGACATTAGATGTGCTGAGGAGGCAGTAAGCTGATGAGTTGTTGCTGATGCAGCTGAAACACTTTGTCATTTAATGACCTCTTCAAATTAGAGTATGTCAATCACTGCCAGGCTACCCATAGTAGCTCGCTTATTATAGAGGAAGGAAGGTCTAGGGGAATATGTTTTGTTCAAAGTACATCCCTTTTTATCATTTCACCTTATATTTCTTTGACCTGTTTTTAGTCACCAATATAGTGACCTCCCTACGAGGTAGCTCCAGTAACATCAATTACAGGGAGCACCCTGGACTTGTTCCATTGTGAACCTGTGCAGGGTGTAACTTCGAACTTGCCTGAAACACCTGTGGTGCTGCCTGACCCTCCGATATTGTGCTCTGGAACTACCTAGCCCTGTGATACCGTTGTTATGGAGCGGCTTGACCCTGAGATACCATTACTATGAGCTGCCTGAACATGTGATGCTGTTACAAGCTGGCTACAATACAAAAAACAGAGAGTAGGGGTTAAAGGTAGTTACTCCGACTGGGAAGTGGTGTTCCACAGGGATTGGTGCTGGGATCACTGTTGTTCACCATTTACGTAAACGATTTGGACTTGGGAATAAGAAGTACAAAATCAAAATTTGCAGATGACACCAAATTGCGGGGTATAGTTAATACTGAGGCGGATGGCGACAAAATACAGAAAGACATTAATAAACTTGCAAAATGGGCATGTAATTGGCAAATTAACTTCACTATAGATAAGTGTGAGGTGGTACATTTTGGTAGGAAGAATAAGGAGGCCACATATTCCTTGGAAAATTACTGTCTAAATGGTGTAGATGAGCAGAGGGATCTGGCGGTACAGATACACAAATCACTGAAAGTAACGTCGCAGGTTAATAAGGCCATTAAAAAAACACTCGGGTTCAATTCTAGAGGGATAGAATTGAAAAGCAGAGAAGTTATGTTGTTTCATATGATGGGAAAAGCTTAAAGAGAAGTTATGCTAAACTTGTATAGAACCTTGGTCAGACCACACTTGGAGTACTGTGAACAGTTCTGGTCTCCACATTATAAAAAGGATATAGAGGCACTGGAGAAGGTGCAACAAATATTTACTAGAATGATACCAGAACTGAGAGATTATACCTGTCAGAAAAGATTGAACAGGCTGGGATTCTTTTTTTTCTAGAAAAGAGAAGACTGAGGGGTGATCTGATAGAGGTCTTTAAGATTATGAAAGGGTTTGATAGGGTAGACGTAGAGAAGATGTTTCCACTTGCGGAGGAGACCAGAATTAGGGGCCATAAATATAAGATGGTCACTAATAAATCCAAATGGGAATTCAGGAGAAACTTCTTTACCCAGAGAGTGGTGAGAATGTGGAACTCGCTACCACATGGAGTAGTTGAGGCGACCAGCATAGATGCATTTAAGGGGAAGCTGATAAACACAAAGGATGGAGAAAGGAATAGAAGGATATGTTGATGGGGTTAGATGAAGGTTGGGAGCAGGCTTGCATGGACCTGATGGGCCAAATGGCCTGTTTCAGGGCTGTAAATTCTATGTAATACTATGTAAAACATCTCTTTCAGACTTTCCTCCCCTTTAACTTCCTGCCCAGTATGGAGCTGAACCACACAGAGCAGAAAGGATTCCAGGTTCAATCCCTGGTCTGAATTAGCTAAACTCGCCTTGGGTGTTGGTGTGGGACTGCACAACTGGCGTCAATAGGGAACGGAAAAATCAGCTCGGGTTCCCGCTCCTGGTCACAAGCCAGGGATACATGTCAAAATGTGGGCATATGTGGATGTTGGGTGAGCGCTGTGTTGCGTTCACCTGTGATACAGTCTATGGTCGCTTGCCGGTCGACACTGCATGGGCTCACTTGCAGAGAACAGTCAATTGGGTAAGGTACGGCGAAGTGGCTGACACCTGTGCAACCGTACCCCAGCATGAGTCTTCAACGGAATAGAGAAAACTAGGGGTGGAGAAACACTCTCTCCATTGCCAGGAAGGAGTGGGCGTGGGAGGGGGGTAGAAGAGCGAGAAGAGGAATGTTTCATGTTCACTCTGATGACACGGGGTTCCTCTGGCACATCCACACCATAACCCTGGCAGCGGTGCAGCGGAAAAAGGCTGGGATCCAGAGTGGCCAGTTGGGGCAGGGCCTTATGAAGGGCGGAGGAGACCAGCGCGTTATCGGAGGCCGGTACATCCTGTGTGAAGAATGAACACCATAGTGTCTGAGATATAATTGGACGAACACTTAACGCGAAGCGACATATCTCTGTCCGCCATTTTAACGCTGACCAGTTTAAAATGAATGGATTAGCACCCATGTTAAAATAGCGGATAAAGGAATGTGTTACGTGCTCATCCAATATTGTCACTGGTAATTTCTAGACTTGTGTCCTTTTAAAAGAACAGATTCTTTTCTTTAGCACTTGAGCATAAATCATCACCTGGGCAGCGCACGTAGAGGAAACTAGGGCAGGCCTTGTACGGCGGGGGGTGGGATCCTCTCCGCATGATTTTCCTCTGTGCGCTCAGGTGATGCTTCACACCCAAGGGTGAAAGAGGAGAATCTGGCATCAATCTTCCGTGAGTGTTGTTGGTAACCTTTTATTTTTCAAATTAAAGTGAGACTTGCAGCAGAAGTGTGATCTTCTGACTTTGGGTTCCTGTGGGGGGTGGGAGGGAAGGGCTTTGACTGGCCCAAAGTGTGTATCTGAATTTTGGGTGCTTGTTCTGCAGCATTTCCTGACAGCAGTGGGAGGTTAGAGAATCATCCTTCATTTCTCCTGAGGTTAAAATAAAAAAACATTTTTTGGTTTTAGTCCAGCAGGGCCCCGTGTGCGCTGTGCTAGGCCCCTCCCCTTTAATCAGGGGAGGGAGGCCTGCAGTACTGCGCCGCGATATTCAATGGGAGCGCCCCAAGAGGGAGGGGGAGCGCGACGTGCAGCTTTCTCGGGGCGCTACAAGTAACACTTGGGTGAAGTTATTGTTCCAAAGGGGGCGCGAGCCAATTTTCCCCCCATCACTTTTTAATGCCTCTGTGATTTTTCTCCTCGGTTGCTCACAGGGGTGTCCAGGAGATTCATCTTCAATACATGGAGACTCCAGGGTAATCCTGGAGGCTTGGCAGCCCTATTAACAGTTGAAACCTATCGCATCACTTTTAGACATTTGTACTTCTGGTGTAGAGCTCCTTCATTCAGGAAAGTGTATGGGGAGTTTGGGAGCAAAGGTTAGCAGCTCCCTGCACGTTGATTAATATTGATCGATGGAAATCTGTGTGGGGTGCACTGACTAGGGTATCCAGCCCTCCAGGAGTGTCCTGGAGTCTTCAGGAAGTGAAGATTCATCTCCAGGCTGTGAGCAACCTGCGAGAAAAAAATCATAGGGGCGTTAAAAAATTGAGTGTTTTTTTTTCTCCTTTTTGGAACATTTGTTTATTAGTTATAAAAATATAGGAATTGAGGGAAAAAAGGCTGTTTGACAGCCAAGGATCACCCAATTGAGTCATGAAGAGTCTGTTTGCTTTCCAATTGAGTGGGAAGACGGTGTGCCGTGAGGATGGACATGTTGGGCGACCAATGGCAGGAGTGTGGGGGCGGGGCATTGGGCGGCTGGAGGTCATGTGATGAAACCTCCAGGAATACATCCAACTGTAGTTGGCAACCGGAGCCCTGACCTCCACATCGGATGTGTGCTCCTGATGGGCAAAGCTACACATTGAGATCGTGGATCGTGATATTTAAGTTTTCATAGCAAATCGGCTACTTCACGACGTGAAATTTTAATCGTCAAGCTGCGCTACCGTGCGCTAGCGCAGTTAAACGTGAGGAAAATCCGTCACAATAAAACCATTAAAAACGCAGGTTCCGTTTTGTTTTGAGAAAAAAAAATCCTTTTGGCACTTACAGAGCTTTTAAAAATACATAAGTCCCAATAATGGGCACTTTCCTAGACACTCTGAAGCCACTAGGGTATAGATTTCTGCGCTGGGCCTCACTTTGCTGTTAATGATTAACAGAGTCTTCACATTTCATTGATTTTTAAAATAGAGACCCTTTACAGGAAAGGGGGACGTGTTAGCCAAGATTATGGCACAGTTGGAAACATTTTTAGTTTCATTTTTGAAGTGATTTTACGAAATCAAGAAGGATTAATCCTGTTGCTGTTGCAACAGTTCAAAACCAGCTGTAAAACAAATTGTGCCTGCATGTGTGATGGCAGCCATGATTATTTAGTCCTAAAGGTCAGAGGTTAGACTAATTCTCGCAGCATTTACACAAACTCGTTTGTGTGCGCTCTGTCAGTGGAAACCCTCACCTCTTTCCAAAGCTGCTCTTCTTCAGGAAGATGGCAGCGACAGCAACAACAACTTGCATTTATATAGCGCTTTTAACATAGTAAAACATCCCAAGGCGCTTCACAGGAGCGTTATCAGACAAAATTTGACACCGAGCCACATAAGGAGATATTGGGACAGGTGAAAGAGGTAGTTTTTAAGGAGTGATAAAGGAGGAGAGAGAGGCGGAGAGGTTTAGGAGGGAATGCCAGATTTAGGGCCTAGACAGCTGAAGGCACGGCCGCAAATGGCGGGGTGAAGGAAAGTAGGGATGTGTAAGAGGCCAGAATTGCAGGTGAGTGATAATGGTGCAGGTTGATTTGCTCCTTGATTTTTTCCCCCCACCCTGCCTCTGCTGAAGTGTTTGTCTCCTCATTTCCTTCATGTGGCTTGGCTACGATTGATTGGGACCTCCATGGGGAGTGGAAGGAAGAACGCCCATTCTACCACTCCATGGTACAGAGCGCTCATGTACCAATGCTGTGCGCCCACAAGGAATTTCAATGTTGTTGGGAGTTAGAGTTTGAAACGGAGTTGGGAGGGATATATTTTTATAATAGTAAATTAAAACATTTCAAATTTCATTCATACAGTTTTTTGAACAATTGATGATGTATTTATATGGCACCTACTCCCATTTCTCAGAACCACCCCAAAGCACTTCACTTTTAGCAAGTAACAATCACAGATTTTGAATCTTCAAAGACTAGTAGTTACCAACAGTTAGTCAGTGCTTCTATTTATCTAATCTGGGATATTCTCATTAGTTTCTTCCTCTTCTGTGACATGTTTCTGGCGAGAGCCAGGATTGAGGGATATGGTGAGAAAGCGGGTAGGTGGGCTTGATCAATGAATATGGTTCGTTGGGCATAATGGCCTTTTCTCTGTTCCTAAAAATTCCTCTGTTGTTATTTGCCTAGTAGAGACTCTAGGCCCAATTTTCTGAATATGTTTCCCCCAGTGTGCAGTCTCACCCACCGGGAACACAGGTCAGGATATCACAGGCACACTCCCCAGAACTTTCTGCCCATTCATTTTAGGTTCCCACCATCAGTGCACACTCTAAAAATAGCAGAACGTGCCACTCATGAACTTATGCACTCGTGGTGGGCGTGGCTCCGTGTCAGGAACATGCACTCAGGAAATCAGCCCCCTCACCATTTTTAGACTATTTTCCAAAATTACATTTAAAACCTGAGTATTAAGAAATCTTTCTGATCATTTATTTATATATTATGAGCATTTTAGTGACTGTTTCTGGGAGTACCATCCATGGCTCAGTTGTTAGTAGTCTTGCCTCTGAGTCAAAAGGTCATGGGTTGAAGTCCTACTCTAGTGAATTGAGCACAAAATCTAGGCTGACTGTTCAGTGCAGTACTGAGGGAGTGTTGCACTGTCAGAGGTGCCGTCTTTCAGATGAGACGTTAAACCGAGGCCCCGTCTGCTCTCTCAGGTGTACGTAAAAGATCCCTTGGCACTTTTCAAAGAATTCAGGGGAGTTCTCCCAATGTCCTGGCCAACATTTATCTCTCAACCAACACTTAAAACATTATCTGGTCATTTATGTCACTGCTGTTTGTGGAACTTTGCTGTGCACAATTTGGCTGCCGTGTTTCCTACATTACAACAGTGGCTACACTTCAAAGATACTTCATTAGCTGTAAAGCTCTTTGGGACATCCTGAGTTTGTGCAAGGCACTATATAAATGCAAATTCTTTCTTTCTCAATATTGTTACATTGTAGAGAGGCTCCAATATTGTTGATTGGTCTATGGTGTCACATGATTAGCTTTGAATCAGCATTGGTCCATACTAGCCATTTGAGACAACAAACAAATCAGATCCCTATAAGAACACACGAGCCACATTAATTCAATTATAACAACTGATATTTGTACAGTGCTCCTCACATATGGACATCTCAGCATTTTACAGGGCAAAGAGTTGGCACTGAGTAGGGGGGTAATGGAACAAAAGAATTGAGGGGGATGAAAGGAGAGCCAAAGAGAAAGGTCTTTAGGAAGCTTGTGTAAAGAGGAAGGGATGTGAAAAAGCAGAGGGGTTGAGAAGTGGCTGGTGATGGTGAAGCAGAGGGAGCTGCGTTTAAGGTCATCAGTGTCAAAGGAGTGGAGGGTGAATGGAGGGACATACGGCTGGAGGGGATCGTGGAGGTAGGGTGAAGTAAAACTATGAAGAGATTTGAAGATGAGCACGAGAATCTTAAAGTCAGTTTTCTATGACACAAGAAGAGTGGAACTTGCATGGATGGGGCTGTGGACCTTTGTGCGGGGAGCTGTTTGTGGGGACCAAAGAGGATGACTTCATTCTTTAAGACAATTAGCTGGAGGAGGTTTTAGCTCATCCACTTATATTGGATGGTCAGTCGGAGAGAGTAGCAGTAGTCCTGGGTCGATGGAGGAGGTGGAGAGAAGTGAGTGTTGTCGGTGTACATGTAGACGCTAACTCCATGTGATAATATTCTGAGCACACGTTGCTAGCAGGGAGCCTCACCCATTCATATGCTTTCAATGTTATTGCTGAGGGGCAGCGGATGAAAATGAGGGGACTCAGGATAGAGCCCTGGGGTAAATTGTGGGAGGAGAAGCCATTGGAGGGGAGATGATGTAATGTAGACAATGCGAGTGGAACCATGAGAAAGCAGTACCATGGAGATGGACTATGGAGGAGAGATGCTCAAGAAGGATGGAGTGCTCAGCAGTGTCTAAGACATCAGAGAGATCCAAAAGTAATCAATGAATAATATTAATTATTAGGAAGAACATAAGAATTTTTCGGATTAGGGACAGGGCTTTAGGGCCAAGAAACCTGTTGATTTTTGATTATTTTCTACTACTTTTAGCTTGATATTTTTTTAATTGTTTTTAATATTTTCTAGATTTTATTTGTTTTTTCTCAAGTGCTGTCAGGTTCTCAATCTGTTCAGGCTCTCTGCTTGCCCAATCTTAATCTCCCCTCCGCTCGCCTCATAGTGTGGCCTCAGACCAAGGCCCTGGCTGACTCAGCCACTATGTCTGACTCAGCCTGTCTATAGTAACAACTCGATGCCAGCCTAACCTCACCCAGCCTCTCTGCCTTGCCAGACCTGCCACTTTCCAGCAGTCCAATCCCAAATGATAATTTACTTGCCACCCGATGCCCAGAATGACATGTGTGTACCATATTGCATGGACAGCAGGGAGTGGCACACACAGCTATTACGGGCCAGAGGATTGGGGCAACAATATTGTAACCCTATCTCTGACCCTCGCACCCTCCGAGCATGGCTTCCCCAGTCGGAGCGAGGATCATGGAACCTATCCTACAATGTTTTGCTTGATGGTGTTGGTTTTTAGTTCCTTCTTTCTTCTCGAGATTGAGGTAGATTTTCCTCTTGGGCATAAAGCATCACCTGGGCAGAGGGCAAAGAGGGAAATTGAGCAGGGAGGATTGCAGGCCCATAATGGAGCCTGCCCAATTTTTCTCTAAGCACTTTGCCCAAGAGATGCTCTACAACCAAGCACGAAGGAGGAGAATCTACTGCACCATGTTGAAATATATATATTTAATGTTTTTGTACTTTCTAAATTATGGGGAAAGGGCAAGAAAATGGGATTAGAGTAGAAAGTTACACTTTAGATGTTAAGTAGGGAAGTTATGCTAAACCTGTAACGAACCTTGGTTAGACCACACTTAGAGTACTGCGTACAGTTCTGGTCACCATATTATAAAAAGGATATAGCAGCACTGGAGAGGGTGCAGAGAAGATTTACAAGGATGATACCAGAAATGCGAGGGTATACATATCAGGAAAGGATGAACAGGCTGAGTCTCTTTTCTCTTGAAAAATGAAGGCCGAGGGGTGACCTAATAGAGGTCTTTAAAATTAGGAAAGGTTTTGATAGAGGATACAGAGAGAATGTTTCCACTTGTGGGGAAGAGCATAACTGGAGGCCATCAATATAAGATAGTTACCAAGAAATCCAATAGGGAATTCAGAAGAAACTTCTTTACCCAGAGAGTGGTGAGAATGTGGAACTCGCTACCACAGGGAGTGGATGAAGCGAATAGTATAGATGCATTTAAGGGGAGGCTGAACAAGCATATGAGGGAGAAGGGAATAGAGGGTTACACTGATAGAGTTAGATGAGGAAAGACGGGAGGAGGCTCGAGTGGAGAATAAACGCTAGAATGGACTGGTTGGGCCGAATGGCCTGTTTCTGTGCCGTATATCCTATGTAATCCTATGTATGTACTGTTGGCACCGAAACTGGAATATGGGGCCAAATGACTCCCGTTTGTGCTGTAATTTCTATTATTCATGCATAACTATAATGTAAATTCTCCAATTTTGGACGCTTGCACATCCTCGATTTTCTTCACTCCACCATTGGCGGCCGTGCCTTCAGCTGCCTAGGCTCTAAATTCTGGAATTCCCTCCCTAAACCTCTCCGCCTCTCTACCTCTCTCTCCTTCTTTAAGATGCTCCTTGAAGCCTACCTCACCTGTCCTAATATCTCTTTATGTGTTTGGTGTCATATTTTTGTCCGATAACATTCCTGTGCAGCGTCTTGGGATGTTTTACTACATTAAAGGCGCTATATAACTGCCTAAGAAGAAGAAGATAAATACAAGATGTTGTTGTTTAAATCAATGGGAAAATGTTTGGCCACAGTATTAATCTCAGAAGAAACTAAAAATACCTGGAGGTATCTAATACTATTTTTGTTACTGTACAAAGAAATCCCCATTTAACTTTAAAGGTTGTAAAAGAAGGGATCTCATCAGCAGCAATGTCACTGGAATTACTGAGGGGCTGCTATTACAGGAAATACCACAGAAATCAGGGATCATGTGACCCAGATCCAACCACAGGACGTAATTACAGCCTGTCCTCTCAGAGTATGAGACAGGCTCAGGAGAGCTGTGGATGCACACGGTACATCTGCCGCCCGGGAGATGAAAGTAACAGCATCATCTGGCGAGTGAAAGCCAGGCCATTTAAAGGTGATGCTTCACTCAGCCAAACAAGTCGGCTGCCTGTGAGAGCAGCTCCTTCTGCAGTGAAAACAAATCCTGCCAGAGCCTCCTGGAGCCTGCTCTTTCAAAGATGGCCAGCGGAGCCCATAGCAGACAAAACTGGTCTGCTTTGTCCAAGTAAGTGCCCATTTAAAGCGTTTCTGCCTTGTAATATTGAGCTTTACACAAACAGTGGGGAAATCATGTGTGAGATGGAGAGGCAGCAAAAAATACTGGTCTTTAGTGAATAAAGGACCTGATGTTCTTTTGACCATTTTTTCCCCCCACTGGTTCCTTTTCCTTAAAATGGACAGATTAGTACGCTAGGCTTCAGCTCATGTTGTGTCCATTGTTCTATCTCCCAACAAAGGCAGCACATGACAAAACGTTACTTGTGCGTACTGTTGCTGCTAATCCGTGAAGGGCTTTTAATACATGTGCTGCTCACTTTGATAGGCAGTCCAGCATTGTAAGCAAACAGAATGACAAAGAATGGAGCTGCGATGGAGGTCAGAGAATCTTGTCATGATGGAAATCTCATTTGATGCTCTGCTCACAAGAGAGCTGTGCTCATTTGGATCCCGACTCATTTGTTGCGAGACAGTGGTCTTCTTGTTGGCTTAGGCGGACTGGAGCTGAAAACCATTCAGAAATTAAACCCACACACAAGTCGCTGTTTACCTCGGCTTTGCCTGATGTTTAGGGTAGGATTAATGAGAGTTACACTATCAGTCATTGTGCTATTGGCATGAAATGAATAGGAAGCAGGGCACGTTTGAAACTACATTAGAGGAGCATTCTTAATAGCGAGTGACATAGTGATGACCAAACAGTTTTTTGTTGAATAAGTGGGAAGCAAAGGTTAGTGCAAATCATCAAATATTAAACCGTAGCATGAATAAGCTGGCATTCGTGCTATGAAATAATTACAACATTTATTACAGGCATCCAGGGCAGTGGGAACTGCTTCTTATCAACATGACCACTTTTTTGCACAGTGGTTTAAAGATAAAAATTCTGCTTTTGCGCTCCCAGCACACACTGGGAGTGCCTCTTTCGGAATGTGCACTTCCAGCCTGTCATTTTCCATCCATCTTTATCTCAATATTTAAGAAGTGGCGGCTCTTTTTGAATTGTACTACACATCCCATTCCTTGACTGAGAGCTGGACAGGTGACCTCCTCACAGATTAGTAGGGGACTTACCCAGTCCTTTCCCGTCCGATCTGACCTACTGCAATTTAAAATTACAGATGGCGAGGACACCCATCCCAAGCCTGCGGAGCCCTCTTTAAATATGCAGATTGGGCTCTGATGACGTCATTGGGGCCTGATCTGCGATTTTTAACCTGAGGCCTGAGCGGGAAAGCAGTGGTGGTTTCCCCAGGCCAAACCTGCCGGGAACAGGAGCCAGAAAGTTAAGTTTACTTGCAGACCAGGAGGAGCAGCAGTACTGCCCCGGGCCCCACAAGGAAACCTTGGGCCTCCCTTTCCCTGGGCTCTGCCCGCTCCTCCGATCACCTCACCCACCCCCCCCACCACTTACCTGACTTCTGGGGACCGTTCCCGCAGGTCTCTGGTGGCGGCCTCCTGCCACCTGAATTCATGCTCCCGCCCACCGGCCAGGCTGTGATTCGGGCGGCTGTCCGTCCGAATATGGAAATGAAGCTCGGGAGTTAACGGGCTGGATTTTGTGAATGGAGGCGAGTTGGAGGCGGGCCAGCTGCTTGTCGTGTCAATGTCCCGCCTCCATCCTCGCCTGACCAACCAGAGGGATTTTCCCCTGATTGAGCTTGTTAAGCCCACCCTGCGGGCTCAGCAGGCCAATTAGGGAGGAAGTCACTGACAGAGCACGTCAACGTCAGACATGCCATCTGTCAAGACTTCTTGAAAGAAGAAATGTCAGCGTTTGACAGCTCTGTGAAGCTGTCAAACACTGACATTCTTTTTAGTTTGATGAGCCCTTGTGTTCAGGACTCATCAAACCTTTCAAATTTGTAAATTTCGCATGGCTGTTAGTATGGAGGTTCCAACAGCCAGTCTGTGAAATTGGCAAGCAGGATGTCGGCTCTCCCGATCCACCGCGGCTAAAGGCTGTAGAAAGAAAACAAGGTAAGTGAACACTTTTTAAAACTTATCACTCACCTTGCATACTTACCACTCCACACTTGTACCCATCACTCACCTCTACACCTTACTTCCAGGTGCCTCCGACCGCCTCCGACCTCCTCCACGTCTCCTCCAACCCGGCGGGGTTCTCCGAGGTCGGGAAGCCTTCACCTGAGAAGGTAAAATGGCACTAATCCTTTTTTCTGCCTGTTAACTACCTGTTAACAGGCAGTTAAAAGGATTAAATGCCTTTCCCGCCTCCAGGAGACGGGACCCGAAGCTGCACATCTTCCCGCCTCCTGGCAAAAGGGCACGGAGGCGGGATGGGGGCGGCTTTGCCATCCGTCCCCCACTTTGTCCGAATTTATCGGCTGTCCCGCCTCCATGCCCGCCTCCTCGGGGCTTGGAAAATCCAGCCCACAGTCTCTCTGGGCCTCGGCATGCGAGTTTGTCACTCGCACAAGTTCGAATCGGGGCCTTTGGTTTGCAGCCAGCTACACCACAGGATGAAGGTGTCCTCTCTCTGGTCTTATGTGAAATGAGCTTGGGCACTTTTGACACAGCACCTTGTAAACATGGGCCTATAACTTGGCACTAAATTCACAATCTCACACTAAAAGGCCACAAGAAAAGCTGCTGCATGAACTACTTTTCTGAGGTTAGGACTAAGCCAAATTGTCTAGGCTGAGTGGAGTGAGATTTCCTCTGTATCAACCCTGTGCTAGCTGACCTGGGACTGCTTGAGGCTGTCACTGAAAATCTGAAATGACAAATAATTTCATCCCCAAAAGTAACATTCATCACCCGATGAGAACAAAAATGTGTACAACAACAACTTGCATTTATATAGCACCTTTAACGTAGTAAAACATTCCAAAGTGCGTCACAGTAGCGTTGCCAGACAAAAATTGACACCGAGCGACATAAAGAGATATTAGGACAGGTGACCAAAAGCTTGGTCAAAGAGGTAGGTTTTAAGGAGCGTCTTAAAGGACGAGAGAGAGGCAGTGGGGTTTAGGGAGGGAATTCCAGAGCTTAGGGCCTAGGCAGCTGAAGGCACGGCCGCCAGTGGAGGGGCGAAGGAAATCAGGGATGCTCAAGAATTCAGAATTGGAGGGAAAGGGTCTAAATCTGTAATATACATTATCATACTGATTTTTATCCCGTTACTGGTAGTTGAAGAACATTACTGTGCTTAAATTACAATATACCCTTCATACAGCAAATTCAAATGTATAAGTAATTCTCATTGTATGAATATGTTTAAAGCTGTTTCTTTGTTGTATTTTCCTGGTCATGTAAACAACGTTAACACCGTACTTCCAGCGGAGTTATGGTGGTCGAGCGGGAGCAGCTCCGAGAAAATTCCCAGCCATTGTTAACAGAAATAACTTTGGAAATCAGAAGTAAAATCTCCGCACATTGACCATATAGATGGGAAATCAGTCAACCATGAGACAGTATGCCAGGGTTCCCTTTAGTTTAGTAGTGATTTGATTCTTTCCACCATTTTGAAGTGAGGTTACAGTTCTGAAAAAAGGTTCCAAAAGCTGGGGATTTGTTCACTGGAACAGAGAATGTTAAAGGGAGGAATGTCATAGAAACGTTCTAAAATTATGAAAGGTATTAAGGTGGTAAATAATGAAACATATTTTGTCTTGGTTAGTGAATCGGTAACAAGGGGGCATAGACTCGGGATTATCATTAGAAGACGGAAGGGCGACGTTTGAAGAATTTTCTTTCACAGAGGGTTATTAGAACATGGGTTATTACCACAAGTAAATATTGAGGCAGAGACTGTGGCGTAGTTGGCCAATGGGAGCCTCACCCAAAGGAATCACAGGCCAGAAATACGGCTACAATACTGTAGTCCTGATTCTCAGGCGTGGACTCCCACTGAGCACAGGATTTAGTGAATTTAACCTCATAACGTCATTTACATGGATAAAAAATTGAATACTAAGAACAGAAAAAGGGTGTTAGTGAGTAGATCCAATAAAGGCGCTAGCACTGGCACAGGCTCGATGGACTGAATGACTTCCTTCAGTGTTGTGATTGCTATGGTTCCGTGTAAGTAACCAACCTACACTTTTGAATTATTCTTACTGAATACAACACATTAAACAATTAAAAATAATTCACACAGAGGACAACCCAAGTGTGCTCCTTTGGCTCCTGTTCAATGTGACTGACATCCTGTTCAGTGCCCTGACACCGCTGAAAGCATGCTTGATGAGCAGTCAAAGCAGAGATTATTTGGGCCCACTTTATTTTCGAGTTACTGTGGAATATTGTTGCTAATTCAAGATCAGATTTTTGTCTACAATCAGAAGGCGAGGGGAGAACTCATCCTTCTTGAAGCTGAATCTTGTGCCTGTTCAGAAACAAGTTTGTTCTTTTTCAGTTTAGAATGTAAAATAAACAGGATATTGAAAAATTAGATGCTCTGTAGACTTCCTAAATAAGCAACAAGAAGAACAACAAAAAATGTCCATGAGAATTAATAGTTAAAAGCTCATCAAAACCAGCCACAAGAGCTGAATGGACAGACTTATCATAACAAACCACTAAGTTTGCCACAGGATGAGAACAAAAGCATTCATTTGTCCATTGATTTCCTTCCACCAGTCGACATGCCCTGGAGCAGTAATCATATCCCAGGATAACTGAGTACAAGCATCTTCTACTGTGGCTGACAGGCCAGGATCAAAGTTTCCTTAAACTCTTGATAACTGGTATAAAGCCGATGGTTTCCATACAAAGAAACTCAGGGTTCATCGAAATCCAAGTAAATTCAACCTTTCAGATCTCAAAGTTTCTCCATATGTAACAAATTTGGCAACTGAGCAGCTTGAACTTAGAAAAGTTATTTACATACAGGCAGCGATATCTATTACTGCCTAAAATTAAAATTATATCTGTAAATACAACCATTTTGTCAATATTAACGCAACATTCGCAATAATAGAAAGGGAAAAAAACTTGGATTTCCACCTCCACGTCTCTCAAAGTGCTTCACAAGCAATGGATTATTGTTAAACTGTAGGGTCTGTTGTTATGCAGGCAAACATGGCAGCCAATTGCACACCGCAAAGTCTCACAAGCAGTAAATGATGTGAATGACCAGTTAATCGATGTTTCATGGTGTTGGTTGAGGGAGGAATGTTGTCCGGGGTATCTGGAGAACTCCCCGCTCTTAAAACCGTACCATGGAATCTTTTACATCCGCCTGAACAGGCAAACAGAGCCTGGGTTTAATGTCTCATCCAAAAGGTGGCACCTCCAGCAATGCAGCACTCCCTCAGTACTGCACTGGTAGATTAGGTGCTCAAGGCATGGAGTGGGGCTTGAACTCCACCTTCTCACTCCGAGGCGAGAGCACTCCCAAACTGAGCCACAGCGACATTTGAATGATACACAGGTGTAAATTGTATTAGCTGCAGTCACAACAACAGCTTGCATTTATATAGCGCCTTTAATGTGGTAAAACGTCCCAAGGCGCTTCACAGGAGTCACGTGTAAGCCAAGCAATTTGTTGAGTGCACCACTGTCTCTGTGACCTCCAGAATTGAGTGCAGTGAATAGGAAGCTACAAGAGCATTGTGCACAAGTGAAACGAGAATTTGTTCACAAAGGTCACCTTGAGCTGGGAGAGTCCTAATCTGCTTAGTGAAGAGATCAAAGGAAGCACAAAACCAGAGACACGACCAGGAAGAACACAGCCTTACTTGGGGAAAAAAAATTCTCCCTCAACTGATGTTGGGTAACCATATCTGATGATCTCCCCATAACGGCATGCTACTATTTTTGCAGAACAGAAAATCGGGTGAGGTGCTGAACGAGCAGCCAATTCGCTATTACCTGTTTTTTGGCCGGCGATAAAAGTTAAAACTACCGCCCAATGAGTTAACATACAGTACAGCTGGAGTGGGTTAATTCATTAGGTGTGGGAGGGGGGGGGGTGGGAACTCGTCACGGGTGGTAGGACAACATGGGCGACACCGCATCAGTCAATGGGACAGAAAGTCGGGCGGAGTGTGAAACGGGCTGTCGACCGTTTTGCGACACTGTCCAAGACGAGTTTCGCCCCCATTAACTGCGAAATGTTTCTTAGCTTCTCTGCAGCTAAAGACACCAGTTTAGTTCCATTTGAAGATCCTACTTCCGGAAGATTCCCGATGATGTTGTTGCTGTAGCTGCAAAGAGTAAGTTGCGCCTGTGGAAAGGCGGCTCTCTGACCTCGTGGTCGCCATATGGACGAGGCAATTTTGTGAGCGCAATAATTCTGAATAAAAGGAAGAGAAAGTCTCAGTATATGGGGTGAAAAGCATTGCACGGCTGATTATACTAACAGAACATGCAAGATTTAAATGAAACCGGGGAGTGATCATTAGAGAGGATGATTAAACAAAATACTAATTGGGCAATGTGAACAGTAGAAATACAACAGAGCTACCTGACAAAACTGGATTTATAACATTATACAGAGTTGAATTACAATCTATAGTAACTAGAAGATGAATGTGTTGTTCATCTGTGGGATGTAAAAGATCCCATGGCAGTGTTCGAAGAAGAGCAGGGGAATTCTCTCCTGTGTCCTGGCCGACATTTATTCCTCAATCAACATAATTAAACAACAGATTATCTGGTCATGTATCACATTGATGTTTGTGGGAGCTTGCTGTGCGCAAATTGGCTGCCTCATTTCCTATATTACAAAAGTGACTACACTTCAAAAATTCTCAGTGGCTGTAAAGCGCTTTGGGACATCCTGAGATTGTGAAAGGCGCTATATAAATGCAAGCTCTTTCATTCTTTCATAAATGCTACTCCGATGCCAGGAATAGCTTTATTATCTACAGTCTATAATAAAAGTGGCGCCGCACCCACCAGAGTATATAGGGTTCGTGGTATAGCTTAGATGCTTTCAAAAGGAAACTAGAGTATATGAGGGAAAAGGGAATAGAAAGATATGTTGAAAGGCTGAGATGAGGCAGATGGAATGGGAGGAGACTCGTGGAGTATTAACACCAGCACAGATGAGTTGGGCCAAATGGCCTGTTTCTGTATTGTATATTCTATGTAATTTTATGTAATTCTAATTTAGCATAGGCCTGGCAGGTGCCCAAACCAACGCAAGTGGGTCTCTGGTGTCCACCAGTTGACAAAGACCGGACACTCCAGCATCTGCTGCGATCTGGGGGAATGGCCTTCTATAGCGTGCCAAGGAATGGGTGCTCTCTGAATCAAATTCCAGGGATTAACTAACAGAAAACCTTGACTAGAGATTAAAGACAGTAACCATACCCCACCCCACCCCCGTCCTGAACAGACTCCTCATCGCTGACCGTTCAAAGTTAATTTTAAAAATTACCATTTTTAAAAAAGGCACGTGCCTGTGACAGCAACTCAAACACTATGACAGTATGACCTCTGGTAGAATCGTTAATTGTCCAGGGGGGATACTTTATCCCATTTGGTTTGCATGACACCATGTTATGTGCTGTTGGAAGTGAATCTAATCCAAAGTGGGCCAACTGGCTAAGATTGATGTATTTATATATGTATTTATGAAGAAATGCTTGGGGTTTATCAATTTGATACAGTGCTCATTCTGAACAAACACACTGATATTGTTGAAACCCCACAAAAGCACACTCACTCCGAGGCTGCTGCAGTATTCAAGGTATGTAGGCCTCTGAATTAAGCTGTCAGCAATGGAGTTGTTCCGGGTAGTTTTATAGCTGAGGTTTCACATAAGGCTACTGAAGAGACAGCATGGCAACCCTTGCCTGACCCAATTTAAATCCATTACCAACCCCAGACTGAAGTTAATTTGGCTTGTCACTCCTGACTACTAGGTCAGACGTTTCATCACAGTACAGTAGAACTACTGTATGCAATTTTTTAGCACATCATTAGCAGTTTAGCAGTGCTCCAACTGTTTTTTTTATTCCATAGGTGGTCTAATTTTCATGTGGTCTGGTAGGTTTTATTCTCAGTAGCAACTGCCCCTGGTTTCAGAAGGGGCACAATGAGCCGCCTTTTTCCTTTGCTGGCAATCTTGCTGGGCTCTACATGAAGAACAAGTTATGTTTTCCCCATTCAGGTCACGGCAACATTTGCTAAGCTGGAAAAGTTGTCAGATGATCATAATTACATAGAATGTACAGCACAGAAACAGGCCGTTTGGCCTAACTGGTCAATGCTGGTGTTTATTCTCCACACGCGCCTCCTCCCACCTCTCTTCATCTCACCCTATCAGCATAACCTTCTATTCCTTTCTCCCTCATGTGGTTTGTCTAGCTTCCCCTTAATTGCATCTATGCTATTCGCCTCAACTACTCCCTGTGGTGGTGAGTTCCACATTCTAACCATTCTCTGGGTAAAGAAGTTTCTCCTGAATTCCCTATTGGATTTATTAGTGGCTATCTTTTATTTACGGCCCCTAGTTCTGGTCTCTCCCCACAAGTGGAAACATTGTCTCTACGTCTACCCTATCAAATCCTTTCATAATTTTAAAGATCTCTATCAGGCCACCTCTCGGCCTTTGTACGGACATTTTGGACTAAATTTTCCGAGTACCACACATCGGAAAACCGCGGGCGGTGCGCCAGTATGTGCCGACAGCGGGCGAGATTTTTCCCTGCTGGCATGTAGTCAGCAATTTAGACCTTCGTTTTTCTGGGGGAAGCAAAAACAGAAATGATTTAATGATATTCAAGATTAATGCATAAGTGGAGAGGGTTAGTGGGGAAAAATCGGGTTGCCTTTTCTGGTTGGGTGTATTCCTGGGGGTTTCATCACACGACCTCCCGCCTCAGACAGCCACATTCCCACGCTCCCGCCATTGGAAAGTGAACAGACTCTTGGTTACCCGATTGGATTAGTGAGAGGCAGTCTTTTTTCTCCATCTCCAATATTTTTATAGCTAAGAAATTAAAGTGTTTGAAGAAAATGAAAAAAGAAACACAATTTGTTTTAATGCCCCTATGATTTTTCACCTGGGTGGCTCGCAGCAGTGTCCTGCTATTATTCTTCAAATCCTGGAGACTCCCGGCAATCCTGGAGGGTTTGCGACCCTAAGGAAAAACCCTGTCAAAGGGCAAGTGGGGAAAAACAACACGGGCTAACTTGTTATCTGTTGCTAAATAACGTGTAAACATATAATAGTGTGGTTTACACTGAGCATGTAGTCTGTTGAGTATTGGTCCTTACAATAATACTTCAACTGTAACTTCTTAAAACAGTCGTGACAATAGCTTCCGAAGCTGTTCGCGACAAGGTTCACGTTAAATCTGAAAAATAAACAACAAACTGGAAATACGATCAATGGCCAAAGAACAAAATGCAGAAAGAATGCTGAGGCGGAAAGTTTGGGAAAGCAGTTTAAAGCAAAATCTATTTAACTGCTATGAGAATAGAAAACACATGTTTGATGGGGTGCAACTGGGCTCTGGTAAGCTGGCCCAAGATAAGAGTTCAAGTGTGATTGGGAAATGCTCAATGTTGGCGTTCGGGAAGAGCAAAAGATTCTTGTCATTTCAGAGTTCTCATTTAATGTTTCTTTTTAAGTTTGCGATAATTTCTTTACGTTATCCGATCACATTAATTTGCTGCGTGAAGGTTTCAGTACAGAATGTGTTTTAAATATACTATGGAGCTGTGTTGTCATTTGTCTCAAACAACAAGGGGAGAAGTCCCAGGGCACCATTGTGCCACCAAAAGTATGCCCAGCGCTTTAACCTGACGGCAAACTTATCCCCAAATCCCGGGGAAGGAGTCATTTAAATTAGACTGCTGGCCCAGTGGAAAATCGGAGCGGACGGTTGCACAAAAGGTCTGCTGGGCCAAGAAATACTGGCGGTGATGAGGTTTCTTTCTACAAAGATCCAACGCCGACAGGCCCTGAACTGAATGGTCATCAATCCCTTTGGGCCCATTTGCAGTTCAAAATGGCACCTATGCCTGTTGCTCAGCAGGTGCGGGTGCCACCAGGCAAAGCAGGAGTGCATTCTGGCAGGATTTCCAGGGCAGCTCGGGAACAGCCACAGACATGCCACAAAAGTGCTACTGGGATGCGGGCAGAAATGGCGCTGACCCCCACTGCTCAGAATGTTCGAACTCTTCTTGATTGTGGCAGAAACTCGGTGGATCTGGATTCCACCTCAAATTGCGACCCCACGTCACAACTACACCACAATTGCACCGCCCCCTGCCCCCACCTCGGGGGCTGAATTTCAGAGATGTACAATTGAAAATTCGATTAAGGACAATTGAGAATACAAAGAATAGTTTCACTTTTTTAATCTCCCTGCATATCAATTCTCCATCAGTTCTACATCTGATTCTCTCTTTCCATTATCTCCTTTGTCTGTTCTTATGCCTCTTGAGTCACAAAGGCCAGTACTGATGACACAGGCCATTCCTGCCCATCTAATTCATCCTCGATATAAACACACAGTCCCCCCCCATCACAACATCTAACTCTCTCTCTCGAATAATTCCAGAGTTTTTGCCTCCACCACCCGAGCCAGCTACCATTCCAAGTATTGATCACTCTTTGTATGAAGAAGTGCTTTCTGACACCAGCCCTGAACTTGTTTTTTTACCAGTTTGTATCCATACCCGATTGTCCATTTGTGGTTCGACTTGAAATAGTGCTCAGGATTAATCTTTCCTATTTCACTTTATATCTTGCATCCCTCTCTGAAGGTTCCCTTTCATTCACCTCTTTTCGAGGCTGAATTTTTCTAACCTTTCCTCACAACAATGTTTACAAAAAAAGGCTATTGGGGAGGAGGTCAATCCTGAATTAGTTAAAAGCAAATAAATACAAGGAAAGTATGAGATAAGTTAGAGGACAAAGTGTCGGGACCTGATGGGATACATCGCGGGATCCTGAGGGAAATGGGGGACGAAATAGAGAAGGCCCGAGAAATTATATTTCAAGGTTCCAATGAGAGTGGATGTGTGCCGGAGGACTGGAGAGTGGCCAATGCAATTTCTATTTCCACAAAGGGAAACTGAGCTAAACCAGGTAATTACAGGCCAGTTAGTTTAAAATCTGTGGTAGGGAACATTTTGGGATCTTTAATTAAAGATGAAATGACTAAATATCCAGATGAAGAGAAAGTAATTAGAAGAAGCCAACATGAATTTCAGAAAGGAAGATTGTGCTTGACAAACCTGATAGAGTTCTTTGAGGAGGTGACAGAGATGGTGGATGGATGTGGTGTACGTGGTCTATCAAAAAGCCTTTGACAAGGTAGAACACAGGAGACTGTTTGGAGAAGATTAACGGGTACGATGGTAGACGACTGCATTGAAAACCAGTTAGAGGGGAGAAAACACAGAACAGGAGTTAAGATTTTAAGGAGTTAAGGATTGGTCTCCAAATTTTCAGATAATAAAATAGAAGGCATAGTAAATGATTCTGAGGACCAAAGGAAGCTGCAAGGGCATATTGGTAGGATGGTGGAATGGGCAAAAATGTGGCAGGTGGAATTCAATGTCAGTAAATGTGAGGTGGTACATTTTGGTTAAAAAAATAAAAGTAATATTTGTACTTTGAATAGGGGAAAGCTGGGTGATGTGGAAGAGCAGAGGGATTTATGGGGTTCAGGCTCATAGGAGATTAAAAGAAACACCTCCAGTGGATAAGGCCATGAAAAAAGCTAATGGTTTTATGGCAAGAGGTATAGAATACAAAAGTCGAGATTTTATGGTGAATCTATAGAAAGCCTTAGTAAGACCACAGTTGGAGAAGGATGTTGAGTGAATAGAGAGGACATAGCGCAGGTTCACTGGGATGCTGCCTGATCTGAAGAATTACAAATACGAAAAAGGACTTGAAAAATTGGACATATACCTTCTTCGTCCCACCTGGGAACTGTACTTTCTTGGGTAAGGCGGTTGCCCTAGATACACCATAGTTGTGCCATTGATATGCAAATGAAGGAACTTCCCCCTGACCCTGGAAATCCCGTCAGTTCAGTGGCGAAGGTTCCTGCTGGGTGCGATCCCAGTGTAATTGCTGGCATTGTAGGCCCACTCATTTGCAGGGCCAGTATTTTTCAGTGAAAAGATAAGGAGGAACATGCATTGTATGGTGTGGTACTGAGCAGAAAAAACAAAAAATGTCCCTTGGTCTCTGCTGAGCTAGCTGTCCCAGTGATCTCTAGACTAGTTTGAGCTGTGGTTCAGTTGGCAGCACTCTCACCTCTGAATCAGAAGCTTGTGGATTCAAGTCCCACTCCACAGATATAATCTAGGCTGGCAATCCAGCGCCATACTGCGACGTTAAGCCGAGGCCCCATCTGTCCTCTCAGGTGGACAGTAAAGATCCTATAGCATTATTCGTAGAGGAGCGGGGAGATCTCCCTGGCAAATATTTATTCCTCAACCAACATCGCTAAAACAGATGATCTGGTCATTATCACATTGCTGCTTGTGGGACCTTGCTGTGTGCAAATTGGCTGCTGCATTTCCTACATTACAACAGTGATTATACTTTTAAAAAAAGTACTTAATTAGTTGTAAAGAGTTTTGGGACATTGTGAAAGGAGCTACAGGAATGCAAATTCTTAGCCGGCGTCTAAAGGTAAATATCAGTCTCCCAGCTGCAGTCCAATAATGCCCTAGTACCAGTCTGTCTTGTTAAAATGGATCATTTTTGACATGCTTTTTCCCCAACGTCTGGACTAAGCACCATTGTCTAGCAAGGAGAAATTCAGCAACAAGCTTCAGTTTTATGAGCCCTGCTCTGTAACTAGTTGATTAAGCAGTGTGCTTGAACAGCACAAGTCATCTCTTCCGGTTAGTTTCCCCGTTTTTTTCCCCCACAGAGGAGTAATGTCTCCACTGCTACCTCAGAATGTCCACTTCAAATGTGGGCTCACTGTACTGAGCAATCCGGTGTGTCAACCTGCATCCTGCCACCCAGGCATAGCGTGCCACTGCACTATCATGTCTCACCATTGGATTTCCTTCCGAATACTTATGTTAAATGTGCAATTTTCCCACTAATTCCACCATCACAATTCTGCTAACATTTAAACAATTTGTATGAAAAATAAAACACTACCAACTGAGGCAAGATAGGGAGATTTCTGCATTTTATCTCATACAGTTCTGAAATAGTTAGAATTAAAATGCAAGCTGTCTTTCCTTTCTCCATCCACTCCAAAGGCTTGAGCACATAAATCTAGGCTGACACTCCAGTGCAGTACTGAGGAAGTGCTACACTGTCGGAGGTGCCGTCTTTTGGATGAGACGTTAAACCGAGGCCCTGTCTGTCCTCTAGGTGGTAACCTGGCAAAGCGGATCGCCCACCCTTTATAGAATGTGCCTGATTTCCATTCCATTGAAATCATACCCTTCCCCTCACATCCTCCCTCCCCACACAGGGTTCTGCATCGAGCGGGCGATCCGTTCTGCCAGGTTACTGCCCAGGCGGAGAATTCGAAAAGGACCCTTTCTCACCCAAAAGGCTGTGGATGCTGGGACAATTGAAATTTTCAAGACTGAGATTGATAGATTCTTGTTGGATAAGGGTATTAAGGGATATGGAGCAAAGGCGGATAAATAGAGTTGAGGTTCAGATCAGCCACTATCTAATTGAATGGCGGAATGAGTTCAAGGGGCTGAATGGCCTACTCCTGTTCCTATGTTTTCCGGTGTTCAATACCACAGTTAAGGAGCAATTGTTAATCCTGAGCACACTTATCCATTTACAGCACAGTAAGGGAGCAGATTTTGGATCATATGAGACTCTGTTGAGGAAACTTCCTCTTTTGTTTTGAACACAAGACAGGAATCTTGGGAATAATCCCAGACCGTATCATCGAGATCATACAGCTGCTGTCACTACGCCTGAATGCACTGTGTTTTCAGTGTCGGGTACAAACAAGAGAACTGGTTGAGGAGGAAGATATGATGTTAGTAGATGGAGTCTGGGACTTATTTAGTTTTGAGTGTGTGATAGAGTTCTTAATCATGGCTGGGTACTGCTATACTCTGAGTATTAGTTTCAAAATTGTTTCTAACAATGGCAAAGATAATGTTCCAGAATGTTCTATGCCACAATCGTTTTTGAAGAGCTGATTGTCCTACACTCGAAAGCATAACTCCCCAAAATGTTTGTTTCACCATATCAGCCAATGATGTGTTTAAATGACAATATAAATATCATGCTTATGACACCTGTGACCCTTTTCACTCCAATCCATCAAAAATTATTCCGCAGCTCCCAATTTGTTTGAAGCATCAGTTAAAGGACTGACACACCAAAACAAGACTGCTGAATGAAAATTGACATAACATATAAAAGGTCTATAATATTCAGTGTTTACTTAAATGTTATAATCCAACTAAAAGTACATGGCAGCTGTGAGAGACATTTATAAAAGATAAACGCCCGCTTTCAATTGTGTATTTGACCAAGGGGAAAATACTTGCCTTTCACTCGACAGTCATGCCAATTGTGCAAATACAGCAGGCAAACACCACTACACTGCCTGATGTACCAGGAGCTGATAGAAAGCAATTTAGGGGAAATCGGCCACTCCCAGTGGGGGATTGGTGCTTCCAGGGAGCTCATCGCAATCACATAACCCGTGAGATTCCAACAGGGCCACGATCATTCTGCTTCCGCGACCGGTGGGCACCGCAGGCTATAGAGTGCTTCCGAGACACCAATAATAACATTGCCATTTAATTGTTTAAGTTACTTCTGGTCTTTTGTTGCTTCATTAAAGCATGGCAGTTTGATTAGACCATATGGACGTTGTATTAGTGGTGCCCTTCAAGGGGCACTTGTGCTGACTCTTGTTTGGTGACACTGGGGCCTCGGTCTCGCCCTTATTGGTCAATCAAAACAGGCCAGTGATTATTTTGTTTAATGCTGTTTTGTGCTACAAGCTCCTGATCATAGAAGTCACCCTACTTACTTACAGCTCCCTCACCCAAGTACAGTACCACACCCTGTAATTTCCTCTTCTCTTAATATAGGACTCCCAAAGACTGTTCTTCCCGATATGATTCATGATTAAAGAAGTATTATTCGGAAACTCTATCACTAACTGAGGAGCCGGGGT
>CM059434.1:87646621-87654121 GCA_030390025.1 Squalus acanthias | reverse complement strand
GATGAAGATTTCTGATGGAGGGCAATTGGGGCACACACTAGGTAGATCTGGGTTGTGTCCTGCCCTGCTGTTCAATTTGCAGGGAACTAGATGTAATATCTCCAAGTTTGCAGATGACACAAAGCTGGGTGGGCGTGTGTGCTGTGAGGAGGATGCAGAGAAACTCCAGTATGATTTGGACAAGTTGGGTGATTGGGCAGATGCATGGCAGATGCAGTATAATGTGAATAAATGCGAGGTTATCCACTTTGGTGGCAAAAACAGGAAGGCAGATTATTATCTGAACGGCAATAGATTGGGAAAAGGGGAAGTGCAACGAGACCTGGGTGTCCTTGTGCACCAGTCGTTGAAGGTAAGCATGCAGGTGCAGCAGGTGGTTAAGAAGGCAAATGGTATGTTGGCCTTCATAGTGAGAGGATTCGAGTACAGGAGCAAGGATGTCTTGCTGCAGTTGTACAGGGCCTTGGTGAGACCACACCTTGAGTATTGTGTGCAGTTTTGGTTGCCTTATCTGAGGAAGGATGTTCTTGCCATGGAAGGAGTGCAGCGAAGATTCACCAGACTGATACCTGGGATGGCAGGAATGACGTATGAAGAGAGATTGGGACGATTGGGCTTGTATTCGCTAGAGTTTAGAAGAATGAGAGGGGATCTCATTGAAACTTATAAAATTCTAACAGGACTAGACAGACTAGATGCAGGAAGGATGTTCCCGATGGTGGGGGAGTCCAGAACCAGGGGTCACAGTCTAAGGATAAGGGGTAAGCCATTTAGGACTGAGATGAGGAGGAATTTCTTCACCCAGAGAGTCGTGAACCTGTGGAATTCTCTACCACAGAAGGCAGTTGAGGCCAATTCATTAAATATATTCAAGAAGGAGATAGATATATTTCTTAAGGCTAAAGGGATCAAGGGATATGGGGAGAAAGCAGGGACAAGGTACTGAATTTGGATGATCAGCCATGATCGCATTAAATGGCGGAGCAGGCTCGAGGGGCCGAATGGCCTACTCCTGCTCCTATCTTCTATGTTTGTGCCCTCCTCCACCCCAGGAATTTTGGGCCTCAGGGCAATTTCCACTGGCGCAGAGAAGGTTAAGAGGTAATTTGAAAGAGAATTCTACAATTATGAAGGGTGAATAGGGAAAGACTATTTCCTCTGGTTGGCGAGTCATTAACAAGGGATCGTCAACTTAAAATTGTCACTAAAACAGTGCGGGGAGAGGTTAGGAGAAATTTCATTTATCCAGAGGGTTGTTGGAGCAAGGAATGGTTTGCCACAGAGAATAGTTGAGGCAGAGACCATTGGATCTTTTAAGGGAAGAATAGATAAAAATTTGAACATAGGAAGACGCAGGGCTATGGGAAAGAGCAGGACAGTGGGAATAGTTTTGGATTGCTTTAGGAAAAAGTTGGTACAAACACAATGGGCCAAACGGCCTCCTTCTGTGCTGCAAACCTCTGTTCTATGTTTTCTAGAAGCTATTATTTAAATAGAAATAGAAATTGCTGCTCATTACACTAAATAATGCCCACAATACATTTGGACCTCATCCCTCCGTTTGCTATTTTAATACCAACATTAACCCATTGAAATCAACCTTTTTATATACAAGTTCTGCTTTATTACACAAAGAGTAGCTTATGGGAAGGCAACTTTAATGAAGCTATTTAAAGAAAGGGTGGGTGGGATAGTAGAGGAGGGCAGACAGCTGAGGGTTGTGTTTATCCATCAATTCAACTGTGGAGCCCATTAGTCGCCATGACAACAGAACTAGAGAAATTGTCTGGGCAGCAGCAACTGTAACTATGTGTTGCTGAGGGCCCAGAACAAACGTCTCCCTTTCCTCTCTGCAACAACACTGTACCTTGATTGTCCCTTTGTTGCTGCACATTATAAATAAAAGAGCCAATTTTCCGAGTTTCTGCTGCCAGTGAGGTGTCATGGCCGCCGACTGCGCGTCGAGGAAAATCGCAGGCGTGCGGCCTTTGATTTGTGGTCAGTTGGAGACTGGTTCTCTGATATAAGTTTTACATTGTGCAAATCTAACAAAATGGCAGCTATGTGATCCACAGATTCCCTCCCTTTGACAGGACTGAGAGCAGCAGATTTGATTTTACAATGTGCAGGACCCACTGAGTCTCAGAACTTCCTCTCTTCTCCATCGCCCCCCCCCCCTCTTTTTTTGGGCAGTAATAGATTTTCCATGTCCTGTTGCTGGCCAGCCTCATGATTGTGGTTAAAGACTGATTACTTTCAGCAGAATTATAAGATGCCTTGAGATCATAAAGGGAGTGCCATAAATGTCCGACAGTGCCAGGGTGATTTATAATAAAAATTAAGGATATCCTTTCATTCAACCAGCTTTTTATTAGTCACTAATGTACAACCAAATAGAAGACCTTTGAACTGTCAGGAATTTACAGGGAGGATTAAGTATGAATGTCATCACTCAAAAGGGAATTGGAAATGTATTTGAAAAGGAAGAATATATAAGGATACGGGGAAAGGGCAGGGAAGTGGGAGTACAGTCGGCAGCTCTGGTTGAAGAGCCAACATCAGCACAGGCACAAAGGGCTGAATGGCCTCCTTCTGTGCTGTAATTTCCACGAATGAGATTCCCCGTTTGTTTCAATGAGATTATAAAGTCCAGCACGATGAATTAAAGTCTGAATTTATATATATATAGTTTTTTTTTTGTTTTTTTTAATGGTTTCTCTGGACACTGGGAGTGGCCAACTGTCACCAAGGAAGGTACCACCAGAAAGCTACAGCTGTTTTCAGCCAGCCAGTGTTAAGGGACTGCTTTGGATGGTTGCCTTTTATGTCTTACTTTTCCCCAACAGTATATGGGTAGTTGTCGGGGAGTGCATCTGGGGAAATCGCGAGCGTGCAGCCTGTTGCTTCCTGTCTCTTAATTTCAATGGGAGGAATATCACCAGCTGCGTGCCCAGGATGTGTTTCCCGTAGGGGGCACTGGTGCACAGCCTTGCGCCCTGTAGATTTGTTCTAATTGAAATGATTGCACATGACATTCAGCAGCCCATTAATATAAATCTGAAATGAGGCATCTTACTAGCACAAAGGCCATAGTAATTCACAAGATAAATATGGACAGGAAGACCATTCAGCCCATCTTAACTCATCCATCCACAGAGATCCTAAAGTCCCTAGCATCCAACTGTTTCTTGAAATATTCCAGGATTGTTACCTTCACTACTATTTCTGGCAGACTATTATTCCAAGTGTTGATCACTCTTTATGCGAAGAAGAATTTCTTGGTTCAATCCTAAATTTACCTTTTACTAGCATGAACCTGTGTCCCCTTATTCCACTCTTGCAATTTACCTTTAATAGTCCCTTAAATATCTTGTATACCTCTATAAGATCACCTCTCCCAGGCCTCCTTTCCAGGCTGAAAATCCCAAGTCTCTCCAGTCTTTCATCATAACGCAAATCTTTGACACTAGGGATCAGCCTCTTGTCTGCTCTGCCTCGAGAGCTTTCATTTGTCTCTCTCGCGTGTGGGCACCCTGAACTGGACACAGTACCCAAAGAGCGGTTTGAGCAGTTTTAATAGTATGCAGTTTTAATTTGAGTTGAAAGGAGTTAAGCTATTTTAAAAATGGGACAATATTCTTTCATTTTGCCCTTTTGAATTGTACATTTTTAAATTCTTAAAAATAAAATAATACATTGCAGCATTGAGCAGCACAGATCCTAGGCAGAAATCTAAACTAATTTGAAATTGTTTGGTTCGAGGAATTAAAAGTTTGTATTTCTTTTAAAATGGTAGAAATCTCCATTACACAAAATCTAAATCTGAAGTGTCAAAATTAAATATTAAGGCAATTTTGCAGGTGTATTGTTGATTTTGGTAGCAATGGTTTAGATCGAACTGTGAGTTCAATGGGCTGGGGCCCGTCTGAGTTAAGCTAAACCCACTATCTGACGAGCGGTTTGCTCATCTTTATGGCCAAGACACCCCTATAATCTCTGGTCTCTACTGCTATAACTTCACTAGCCAATAACAATAAGGTAGCTTCTTAATGTGCGTCATTGCAGCCTCTGACTGTCATGGTCTACTTTGCGGAATATTCGAACGATGGTGCAGTGACAGCGTTGAGGTTGCCGTTTCTCACTTCAGTAGCATTGACATCGAACATTATAGTCCTGTCGAAAGTCTCTTTTTTTCCAAAGCATTTTTAGAAGGTGTTGAAACTTTAAATTAAAACAACATCTGCAGAATCCAAGTTAGTAAAATCAGATGTCTCTGGATAGCAGCAGGATGCCAGCTAACCCAGCCAATGCTTGGATAAGATTCCCAGAATAGTTTGGGAATTTGCCCTGGACTTCAGCCGTCGAGCTTTACAAGGGAGACTGAGAAACAAAAGTTTCGGATTGCAGCATTCTGTTGTTTAAAATAGTTAGGAAACCAAAATAAAAGCAACATTTGGTGAAGAACAAATTTTGCAAAACCTGTACTCTGTCCTTTTGGTCTTGTTCCACGACTAATTATGATAATGAAAAGAAAGCTTCCAGCAAAAGAGGGAGTGTCACCATCAGAACTCCCTTTGAAACTGACACTGAGGTCAACAGCGTCAAGGAGCTGAGCATTTGCAGTTGAAATGATATCATCACAGAAGCACCCTAGGACGATGACTGTATCCACTGACAGTAATTCAGTTGGTCAGGCAGCACCTGTGGAGAGAGGAAGGTAGGGTTAGCGTCAGATGAAAGGCCGTGACCTAAAACGTTAACCCTATCTTCCTCTCTCCACAGATTCTGCCTGGCCTCCTGAGTTCTTCCAGCATTTTCTGTTTCCATTTCAGATTTCCAGAATCTGCGGTATTTTGCTTTTTGACAGTAATTCAGTCCTCTTGTGCTGTTCCACTCAGCTTACACTCTTAACCTAGTTTAAGTATTTCACAGAAGACTGGATGTATTCTGAGACTGCCAGAATTCCCCACCTATCTTCCCGCACACCCAAACTCAAACATAGACTCACACTAGACTGTCAAGACTACACCTACATTAGATCACCAGATGGAAAAGTAACGATCAAAAATGACGTAATCGGAGACTTAAAAGGCAGTTGCATTTGTTTGCTGATGCTCAAGCTACAGGCACCAACATGTCGTGAAAAGGAAATTTTAGTAAGACAACGGCTGTACACGTGCAAAGGGACATTTTGTCTCCTCATTCACGTACAATACAACAGGAGATGATGGATGGCGACGTGCATGCAGTGAGAGCGACTTTCTACCTGTGCAGTGGAACAGGGAGCTTTGAACTTGAAGTCATGCAAGTTGGATTGTATTGAGTTCTCAATGCACATTTGTATCACTCTATCTAATTTATTTCGGGGCGTAGGCTTGATTTGCAGTCTGTGTTGAAAGAGCTGATCTCAGCTGGCCGGCAGTAAGAGCGCTGCGGTTGGCCTGAGTGCCCGAGGATAGGGTGGGGTAAAGTGGAGACTCCCGATGGCTATCCGGTGACACCTGTTAGAATTGTATTTGTGTGGATGTTGGTTGAGGACAGGACTCTCCTCCGCTCTTCTGAAGCCACTGACTGTTGCTGAAATAGAGTTCCATGGACACTGAACATCTCTGGTACTTTGCCAGTCTACATGTGTAAACCTTGACACCAGGTGTCAGCACGCTACTCCAACATGGGGAGACAACATGCTTATGCTGCCCACCACTGACATTCATTTACAAGAGAGGTCGCGGGAGCCCTGGCTGATGTTCCTCTCGCACGAACACTGACTAGTCACTGATCTGATGAGATAATCTAACTCAGCACTGGCTGAGAATCAAACTTGGGACCTTCTTGGTCTTTGTGGCTCAGTTACTTACTGACTGAGCTCACTATATACTCACTGAGCCATCTGGAATGCTTTTAAATGATTGCTACTGGAGCTAGAGATATATGAATCAGTACTGTTCAGTTTATGGATGGCTTGGTACATTTAACCTCAAATGATGCTACTTCATGCAGAGGTTGAATTGATTCAAGACTGTTCTTCACTGTCCTAACCTTTAGGATGGAAGAGATTTGCTGTCCAGACAGCCTGTTGCATTAGGACAAAGAAATGTGAACTGTAAAAAGTCCACTTACTCATCTTGATGTGCTGTGTGTTCAGGAATGCAACACGTTTGACCTTTGTCAGACCTTGTGCACTGATCACATAAACACAACTCGAGCAAGGCTGTGTTCCCAGATTGGAGCCTCGTTACATGGGAGCATGAGTCAGAGATAGAGCTATAACATCATGGTCCCAATTGTCTGGGTCGTGCTCCCTCCTAAGCGAGGCGCCGCTCCAGAAATGGAGCCTCGCTGAATTGCCCTATGGAGTGTTCTTTGATCATCAATAGATTGAAGTCAACGAGGAATCAAATTCTACAGCTGATCATTGTAGACTATTCGTAGTATGTGATTGATCTGGGGGGTAATCATGTAAATACTTTTTACATGGAGTTACATAGAATGAACAGCACAGAAACAGGTCATTTAGCCCAACTGGTCTATGCCAGTATTTATGCTCCATACAAGCTTCCTTCCACCTGACTTCATCTCACCATATCAGCATATCCTTCTATTCCTTTCTCCCTCACGTACTCATCTAGCTTCAAACAGACTAAAACCAAAGTTCAAACCCCATGCTAAAACAGAAAGAAATTAGAGAGGTGGGGGGTGGTGTTGGGGGGGGGCACGGTGAGAAAGCTGCAATCTACCAGAGAAATGGATTCCTTGGATGCATATTCATGTCCCTTAGAATGCTGGACTTACACTATAACTTTATGCTGAAACCACACCACACTGACACAACAGCTGTATTGGAAATGCAGAAATTTTGAAGTGGTTTCCACTTCACAGAAATGCTACAGTTGCGGCATAATTCCAATGTATGGGGTCCAGCCCGATTCTGGAGCAGAGCACGTGAGACCCCTAAAAGGGAGAGTTTCCTACTACTTGGGTTTGGCACTGCATCGATTATATCTCCATTGCGGTGTCAAACCCGCTTCAGAAAGTGCTTTTGTGGTTCCCCGCCCCCCTTTTAAACTTATTGACAGTGGAATTAAAAGTTTGCATACAGACAGCCCCGCCTCAGCACTCCAAACATTTAAATGCAGCTGATGGGAGAGGGGCTCCGTGTAATCTCGCACCCACAGAGTGCTCTCCTGGGCAGGAAATGTGTGTGTAAATCAGCAACAACAACAACTTGAATTTCTATAGCACCTGTAGCGTGGAAAAATGTCCCGCAACGCTTCACAGAGGCAGAACCAAAAGATAAATGCTGAGCCAAAGGAGGAGTGAGGAAAAGATTGGTCAAAGTGGTGGATTTTAAGGAGGCTCTTAAAGGATTAGAGGGAGCGGAGGGGTTTGGGGAGGGAGAGAGCGGAGGGGTTTGGGGAGGGAGAGAGCGGAGGGGTTTGGGGAGGGAGCGAGCGGAGGGGTTTGGGGAGGGGGGGAGCGGAGGGGTTTGGGGAGGGGGGG